>CM040630.1:21514008-22114008 GCA_022818045.1 Neotoxoptera formosana | reverse complement strand
AGGGTTCGCATCAGGAACAAAACTTTTACTCGGCCAAATAATTAAAGGCCTGTCGAATCACTTAATTCGAGCAGTTTTCCGACACGTGATTTTTTTTGTGTTATTCGGTGCCGGTCGGACTTTACTTTTCAACCAAACACAACGTTTGAAAGTGTGAAAGTCGCACACATCGTATCGTTCTCGTCTTATATACTGGGTGATTCGCAGAGCATTCCTGCCCCCATTTTTTCGTTTAGTTATTATTTATTTACTGAGATTCTGATGTTAACTTCTTTAGTAGTACAAACAATTTCAAGAGTTCAAAAATATACTAATTATCTTATATTTTGAAAATTTTAAAATCAGATTTTTAATAACTGAATTAATGAAGAAGAAAAAGGCAGTGAGCATGTTTGGCGAATAACCCTATAATCCATTGTATTGTATAACATTAGTTTTATGTGTTAATGAACGACAAAAGTATAAAATGTGTGTATATTGCTTCCGGAGACAGATTTAGACTTCCTCACTGTAATCCGTCACTCGGGAGTGCCCAAACATTTTGGAACTCTGTACAAAGAGTTAAACCCCGGCTTGAAATACTTTTTTGAAGTCAAGTACATCTACACATGGCCACTGTTTGTCAAGGAGCGCGGTGCGTTTATCGCGAAGATAATAAATCGCTAGGAAAATTATTGTTCATCAATGAATCTAATTACCTATCTAATTATCGATGAAAAAATATAAATTAAAGATTTTTAAATTACAATATGACGCGATATTTACCGATTTATATTTATTAATGAAACATTGTTTCTTTTTACATTAAAACAATTTTTTTGTGAGCTTTAGTAGATATCGTTAGGACTTACATTTTATAAAAATGTGAAAAAACAGGTAATAATATATTTTTTATTTCTATAATAATTGTTTATTTATTTGAATTTCGCCCTTTCTAGTAACATCGAACGAACTGTTAACACATAAAATGGTATCACTCGATCAGTATTAGAAAAAAACCGTATGCTCAGAACATATTTTCTGTTTTCCGTGTATGCGTAAATTAACGTCGGTCCTAAAAAATGTTGCATAGCTCCCTGTCGATATTTCAGTTTTTTTTATGCACGCAGTCGTGTTTTGATTGACAGTAGCTTATCAACAATATACAAAAAGCGCGTTTTGTAGCAGTGGTTATAGATTTCGCGATATAAACCATTTGATAAATGTATACACACCGAACGAGGTCGGTCCGATTTATTTTCGGTTGTATTCCGTAGTAGGTACCTACTTGATTATTGGCAGACCATTAGAAAGCAGAAAATAATATTTGGCTTTAGTTTACTTTACAAGGGGAATAAGCAAACATAGCGACACCAACATTATTATTATAAACCTGCATTATTTGTTTAATAGCATCGTCTTTCAACGTGCATGTCTTACAACGTGCAGATGTTCAAGACATACCTACATATTATTATTATAATAAACATATAATTCAAATACGATTTATTTTTGATTTTGTTTTTTGTCAGAATGAAATTATACTTGGGCAAATATGTTTTGAATAAATATTTTCAAATAGATATTTCTCATGTACCGTCTGAAAACCAAATATTTATCAATTCAATAACAATTCATTATTTTGATACTCGATTTTTAATCATATCTCAAAAATCTATTTTTAATATTTTTTTTCGAAAATTTGTATTGAAAGCATTCATTTAGCTTCAGAGTATCTAATTATTGTTAAAGCGACTCAAACCAATTCACATCTTTTAGCCACACAATAACAATGACAGAAATACAAATGATTAGTTTGTGTTGTTTAATCAATCGTATAAACAAACAAAATAAAACATTTTCGTTTTCGATTCGTTATCCTGCAGTGTAAAGTTTGTTTTGCACTGTTTCCCGTGTTCCGGGAAAACTTGAAGTCCAATGGGAAGTCAAAGGTTATCTATTTATTGGTAGGTGAGAAAACACAACTTTATAAAAGTTTCAATTGAGTTAATCGCGATCGAGATATATTTCTTTGGAGCGGCAGTTGACTATAACGCATACGCCGGCTAGGAATTCGATGGATTTTAATGGAAGCGTTATTCTTTACGTATATCGTTTATATAAGTACTCAAAAGAGACCGAATGTACGCCAACTGGTCGGGTGGTAAATGTTCACCGGAAACGGAACTTTTCTTTTTCCCCCTGGGTAAAAGAATGAGTGAAAAGATGGGAGTGCGAGAGTGAGAAAGAGAGAGAGAGTTTGTATGTTAAATTGACTCGTAAAATATATAGTGCTCACCACGACCCTTCCGGATAATTTTTTTAATTTTAATTTTTTGGTCTTACACTATCCAACTACAATTCGTCCGCGCACTATATTATATCGGTCGTGCGAAATTAGGACAATGACCCGATAAGATATACGCATAACTTATGCGGCATAAGTATATTGTAATTACCCGACATGGGCAAAGGAGTGGTAACAGCTTTGAAAAAAAAAAACAAGAATAATAACCCTTTCCGTAGAGGACTTTTTTCGCCACCAGCTCTGGGATAATATACATATATATATATATATTATCGTTTGTCGGTGGCAACGGTACGACGTGGAACTACCTACCTATACCATTCAGCGTTTGTTGGGTTTTTTTTTCGACTGGCACTTTAAGTATACTCGTGGTATACAGCGGTGCAGGCGGAGAGGACGGTTTCGGGTCGTAGATGTTCCGCTCGCTACGCGCCCCGTGCTGATCCCTGCATGGCACCTGGTGGTCGCGATTTCCCCAGGATCAGGTGCACAAACTCGATGGGTTAGGTGGGTGGGGGTGGTAAAGAAGTAGAGAATATGAGCTTATAATATTATTATTGTAATACCCCATTTCCCGCCGTTAACCGTAGTAGTATCATCTCTGCACGCCACCCTAGGTCAGTCCGAATTTAATGGCACGTTTATATCGAATCGTCATCCTCGGTAACTTCCGCACCTCTTGACCGGGCATGTGGCCTATGGTGCCTGACCCTTTCCCCTTTGGATACTATTTTTCTACAAAAAGTGTACTGTGTGTTCTACTTTATAGTCTTTAACGGTACTTACGGGACCGGGTAAAAATATATACAGGCGCGTTTATATATGGCAGGATTTTTGAAAGGGATTGGATACTGTACAACTAAAATATATTTTTAACTCGATAACTCTATATAATATATTATATTCGGGCGAAACCTTTGGCTTTAAATTAAAACGTGTGCACATTATATATATAAAAAGAAAAATGTATTTTTCAATGCCATACGCTTTTCAGTGCTACGCTATTGCGATTTCGACCAACGGTTTTGGTATTGAAAAACGCATTTTGCATTCTTGAATGGAGCTTTTAGTTTTACAATAAGTGTTTTTTTTTGGCTTACACTTCGGGACAGTTGAAAAGCTCCAAAAGTTATTTACAGCACCTTTATAGATTGGAAATTTAACACATATTGTACTAACAGTGTAATTTTTAGAATTTCTCTGTATATTTGCTTTCATTTTAAAGAAACCTTCCCTAATAGTCTTCCCAACACTAGCACGTTACAGTTTTTTCTGTTACCTTTTATTATTATTATTCAATCTAGATTCTTATAGACATTTTTCAATTTGATAATATTGGTTTCCTTCATAGTGTGCTAAAGTTACTGAATACAAGTGGTGTTACATTTTACCACGCAAAAGTGCATAATCGAAAATGATTTATTATCAATTTGCACAAAGAAATTCACTCATGATCGTAAAGTGCGACCACATAATATAACATGGATAACTGTAAAATCATAATGGTTAGGTAATACTGTAATAGGTGACATGGATACATACATACAAGTTTTTAATTTATTTCTATATTTATAAAAATATGAAACACAATTTGTAAGAAGTTGTAATGTTAAATATCCAATTTCACCATACGTATTTCTGTTTGCATATTTTTTCTATGCTCAAATGTATACAAGATACGTTTTATTTGAAATGTAAAATGGTTTGATACATTACCGAATTATTTTTAACCATACATATAATACGTGTTTTGTTGTATTAAATATAAAAATTAACAAGAAATGTGTTTAACATTATTAAAAATTTAGATATTATTTGCATTTAATACAAAAATAAGTTTACGTAGTAAACTTACTTAACGAATTTCAATTATGCTATTGGATATAATAATTTCGATTTATTATTAAATACTGCTCGCAATTATCAAAGAAATGTTATTCCTATAAATCAAAGTTCTACAATGCAATTTCATGATAAATTATTTTGTTATTTAAAACATTTTTTTTTTATATAACACAATAGGTACCGATTTTACTTAAAAGTTAAATAATATTAGGTAGGTACAATATCTGTGAGTTGTAACAAGTAACTTAATTCGTTTAATCAAATTAATTAATTTAATAATATTACTGTTATACATTTAACCAAACTACGACTAAATATATTTTGTTAAAAAATATACTATATTATAATAAAATCTCAAATAATAAACAAACCAAACTAACACAGACATACTATATATATGCGAGTTAGGTTGATATACTTGAATTTGATGCTAGTTATTTTATTCTTAATATATCATAATATTCGGTCTTGGAATGTTATTAGCAATTATATTATACCTACTAATAATTTGCATGGAATTCGTCAAGTGTGATTAGTGCAATAATTTTTTGTGTTAGATATTTTTATAAATTCTATAATTAAAATACATTTTATGAATTGTACATGAAAAAATAACTAACCATTATAGTATTTAATCTGAAATCTTTACATTTAGCGTAACGGTATTTGATGTGTATTAAAAATAATAACATTTCTATCTGTATTCAACATTTTCGATCCCAATATGTTACTATAAAATACTTTTTTTTTTGCCAGGAGTCTTTGATCTCATTGTACATATTAAAGGCAGTTTTATTTCTGATCTTATAGCATATTGAACCTTTTTTTTTCTAAACATATTTAGCATACTAGCATTGTGTCCTTATTTTATACCTACGAGGAAACTATTTTTCGTTTCAACTATTGAGCATGCAAAAAATTACAAAATATTTTACCTTGAGTAGGTACGTCGCAAATATTTTAATATCTTATTTGATTTGAGATTATGAAATTCAGGCGATCGGATAATATGTTATTTTAAATGTTTATCATACCATACGTGCGGAATACACAATTTTAATTTGTTTACTATTGAAAATGGGCAACGATTTATTGGTCTTGTTTCAACTTTCGGAACTTTGTTATTATTTTATTTTGTTCCACAATTCCCTGTTTATATGTTTTGAGATAATTGAAAATTAAATTTTATTTTTTCAAAGTTATGAACATAATCAAATCGAAATGCACGTATCAATAAATGTTATTATCGTGCAATAATATAAACTACATGATTTATAAATAAATAAAACTTATAAACTAACAACTATAAAAATGTACCCTGTTTATAGTAATTTATCAAAACATAATAATATATAACAGCCCTTATTATAAAATGTATTTATTTTATTTTACTATTACAAAATCTGATGTTGAATTTACTGTGGAAAAATAATCCATTTTCTCTGTGAAAAAGCTTTAAAATTAAATATAAGGTTCACCATAAGTGATTTTTTAAGCAATATAAAAATATTTAAAATACAAAAGCATTATTTTTTTGACCAGATTTAATTCTATTTAAAGGAAAAATAATGACTCAAGTTATTTAGTTGTAATTCAACAAATATTAACCATATGGACTTGAACCATTTCACCAGTTTGTTTATTATTATTTTCTATATACGCCATGCATTTATTTATTAAATATTTGACTATTATAAAGCTATCTATACTATGAATCTTTTCACACCATTATACGTACCGTTGGTATGAACCATTATGTACGTCAATACCGTTCATAAAAGAAATATCAAATAACATAATATTATGGTTGAACAAAAGTTTGGTCAGAAATTAGTAAACACTGTATTACTGTAACTTAATTACAAATACTTTTACGAACAAAATATCCAAAGAAATGACACATTGTCTCTACTCAGAATCGTTTTATGTGATAAATCATTCAACTCGAATTTAACCCAAACATCGCGGTAAATATTAATTAACATCTATTATTAATTAATATCTTTTATTTTTTCATTATCATCTCTCAACGGAGAGATTACATACCCTCGAAACCTACTATACGGCGGAGCGGTTCACCTGGTTTTTTTTTGTCATTATCTACTTATTTAAAAAATAATTTATTAACTTTATTGAGAAATAACACTCAAAGTGGGAATAAAAAACTAAACGTCTAATAAAAAAAATGTATTACAGCTCACCAAAAATAAAATAAACATAATATACTATACGAAAAATAAGCAATATTTAATGACTTGGAAATAGTGGCATTTAACCGCATAATATTAACATTCCGGATCACGAGAAACATTCAGAACCGCTTTCGGTATTTTTTCTTTTATGTATCTAGTGAATAATATATATTTTATTCAATGCGATCAACCCATAAACGTGTGGTACGTGTATTTACTTTATACGTTAACTTATTTTATAACGTTAGAAATCTCAATATAGCTACCAATATTGTTATTATATAATTCATATAATGTCGAACTGTCGGTATGAATAACCCTATAACGATCTCGGACCACTCTGTCTCAGTGCAGCTATTAGTTCCATTGCGATTTTTGAACAGTCTATCAATACTTATATTATTAGCAGTTACACATAATTATTATTTTTCTCGTACAAATAATTACCAAAATATTATGTATTCGACACACACTCTGCGCGTAATATTATATTAAACGCGATTGGAGATGATGATTATTATTAAAGCGTTTATTCGTCATCGGCGCCAAATTTCTACAAACGTTTTGTATTTGTTTCGTCTTATAATCGATCTGTATAAAAAGGCGGGCATTTCTGAAGGTTTGTTTATCTTTCACCGACATACTATCGGCGGCTAATGGGTCAAGTAAACACGACGGTGTTGTTTGTAAAATCCGTGTAACGACGGTGCACGATTTATGGTACGCGCGCGTACTCGCTAATTATTATCTTAGACGGTAAACACAACGGGTCGAATATTATGATATTAAGCCTGTTGGACGGACACATTAAAGACGAAAAACACGACACGCGAATACATAATATTAATATCCCTGTGCATTATAATATAATATACGTAAAAACGTGTTTTTAAAAAACCACACTGTTCAGCGGAACGCAATATTTTGTACAAACGTGTTAACTCGTAGTATAGCGGTATAGGTCGTGTCGTGGATTTTAAGCTCTTCTAATGTAACATAATATATTTTTTAGTATTTACACCGCCGCCACAGTGGTGGGAATAATAATACGCGTAGGTTGATTTATAAACGAGATAATGAATGAACTATATTATTATTTTAAACATAGAATCGATGTTTACTATTTTTAACGCGTTTTCTAGTGAGAATTCAATACTTCTACTGCAATAATCGTTTGTGTATAATATGGCTGTGTCAAAAGCGCCAAACACGATAAAACTGATTTTGATCATTTTTTTTACGATAAAAATTGAAATATTTTTGATAACATATTTTATTGTGAAGTTAATTTTGTTAACTATTTGCTGTCATAATATATAGGTTGATTTGTTGCCAATAATAATTTTAAATAACTGCTAAATTCAATTTTTTTTTTTTTTTTAGTTGAACTACCATCTTATGGAGGTAAGATTAAACTTTTAAGTGTAACATATTGAAGACTTCATTTCGAAGGAAATAGTAGCCAGTTTTTACCGACGTAAATAATATCGTTTTTGCAAGAACCAAATATTTGTGTTAGCATAATATGGTAGCATAATATTGTAATTGGCAACAATTAGAATTGAACAAGAATTATTGTATAGTTCAAAGAATAATTAGTATAAAATATTTAAATACAATAACCATACGTTGGAGTTATATTTAATAGTTTGTTATATTATGGTTATTTTATTAAATCAAAACTAATTAATCAACAATCTGTATGATAATTTTTAGTTACAAAACATTTGTTTTTTGTGTGGCGTTTATTCAACAATTGAAAAAGTGAAAACGTATTTTTGTTTTTAATAACATAATAGCATGATGATTTTGAATTGCATGTCTTCGTTGTTTTATAAAAATGTTAGAAGTGCATGTTTCAATGCATTATGTACATAAAACATTTTTTATTAGTTAATATAACAATATATTAACAAGTACATTTTTGAGTTAGGCACTGAAGTAAAAGAATTCTCCCAACTACCTACAAACTTACAAGTTTATGTTATAGGCCTTCGGACACTTGAGAAAGTATAATTATTTAGGTTGCATCGTCAAAGAGATATTCCTTAAACTTCAAAAAAACCAACTTCTAAATTACTCCAATGAAAACACTTACAATTAATTCTATGAATTCACTCTGATTAACAATTTTTTTTTTCATTCAGAAGTAGTCATTTTCTTAAAAAAATGATTTTAATTGAATCTCAAGCATTTAAAATTCCTCATTTTTTCTTGATCATGAATGACCATTTCTATATAGCTAAATTAACAAAGCTACCCCAAGATTGTTCACCCAATAATATTCTTATATATTTGATTCAAAAAGTAAAAACAATACTTTTGAGGATATTATCATACATAAATAAAATATTTAATTGTAAAAACCGGATATTTTTACTTTTTTTCTTAGTAGGTTTCGAAATTGATCTCATCATTGAGTATGTCACTATAATATTATATGTGATGATAAATCGTTGTTTACGTAAAAGAGGAGGGAAGGATCAGAGTCTATTTCTAAGTTATGTTTACTTTATATTATAGATTATTTATTTATTATTAGTAGGTTAAACTTATTCTTTCCTATAACAACGCTTTCCATCAGTAAAAACGTACTGTTAAATAGATTAAACATAATACATAGATATACATAGATTCCCATAATTGATTTATACATTTATTTAAGTTTAATGTCGAAGCTAACACTACAAAATTGGTTCAGCTAAAATGTAAATTAGCTAGATGTGTTATATGATTGCAATTTAGAGATGAATGTCCTTTAGTTTATGTTATACCTCAAATTGTGGTGTACCAAAATTTAATGAAAATGTAATGTACTATGTACCTATATAACAACATTTTTCGGTATTTTGAATTAAGATAATAATTCTCATATGGATAATATTAACCACTAGTCACTACAATCAATTAAAAAACTGAAACAATTTGAACAATTATTCTGTATTTGAAAACGTATTATAATCAAGCTCATATTGCGTATAAAAAATTAAAATAATATACATTCATAGATCTCTTCCGTAGATATAATAGGCGTCTGTAATCATTCATAATTATTGACTATTAATAAAATAGTCTATTATAGTAGATAATAATACTATATGCTATGGGAGTAATTCTAATTCCACGAATTAGTCTCACTATTTTCAATGAAGTGGTCGCCACAAGCTTTCGATCCTTTGGTATTCGCACCAGAAGTTGGATCAGCAAAATTGTTTTAGTGGTTTACTATAATACTTCACCCACTTTCAGAAAACCCGTTATACGGTACCCATCCATCAGAGTGAATAATTAAACCAACTTGTACCTCTCGTTCGATGATGGCATGTAAGGTATCTTTCAACAACAATATGTCTACCTACCGACCGAGCTTTAACTTTGTCGTCATCCTTAATGCACAGGTCAAATGCCAATCGGTCTGCAAGCAGCCTCCGGTAGTAATAAGTTTTATTTTCTTCACTGTTTAAACAGTTTTTCACCGGTAAATATACAATTTTTGTAGAATCGCTCTGAAATATAATTTGAATACATATTTTTATATTATATTTTAATATTCTATGAGTATAAAAAAGTATGCTCACATTACTCCTCGGACTATACATTCATAAACTTGGTTGATTTTTCCTAAACCATCAAGTTGATGACGTAGTAGGTAAATCCCGACATAAATTTAGGCAATGGCTGTATTATGGTGACTGAAGATCTACCCGTTAAATTCATTGTCATTTATCAGGTTTTGTCATACATCTTGTAACCGGCAAAACACTAGTTCAAGCTGTTCACTAATACAGCAATACGCAAGTAAACCGCTATTATTTTGTTCATAACTTCATAAGTTCGGCCAATTTTATGATTAAAAATATTTTAAATAATATTTAAAATCTAAGACCCAGGAAAAATATATTTTATTAAATAAATATACCTATGTTTCTTACCTAATACTCCGGGTCGTTTGGCAGTCTTTTTATATACATCATAAAACGTTTCACTCATTTCTCCTTCTTATTTTAAATTAAAATTTGACATTGCTGCCACGTTTATGGTATTCTACATTTTCATTGTTACCAAACTGCATATTCCCAAAAGCATTAAATAAAAAATTAATTGCAGCATCTTCGTCGTTAATAATTAAATACTTATCTTTTGTCGACATTTTAAAACAATGTAAAAACTTTAATAGTGGATAAGAACATTACAGCCTGGACGAACTGTCCTAACGGAATGTTCCAACGGCTGACATAAATATAATAATTTGTGGTGCAACAAATTTGTGTTGTCAACACATAAAACCAATAAATAAGATTCATAAAATAAGATCCATATAATAGTTATTTAATTTCTGATTATTCGGAAAATATTGGAAAAACTAATATTACATAAACTCATATTGTATAGGTAGCTCATTAAATTTTGACATTGTACATATTTTCTAACATTTCATACTTAAGGACAGTCGACTGAGACAATAGATAACGAGAGTGTAACGTCCCTTAAACTTACAGAATCCATGGTTCGTATCGTATGTACAGTAATATTCTGCTTATCTCGTGTATCTCATATTTTACTTTAATTAATAATCGCATTTATCCATAACACGACCACCGAGATTTCCCTCGATGCTTCAATGCTAGTTAACAATAATTATTGGTATATGTATACACAACATACAGTGAGATTATTATGACTAAAATTAAATGGTTTAAATTAATTTAATTTTTTTAATTTTTATATATATTTATGTAATTTTAACGACTATTTATTTATTTTATTACCTTATTATATATTACTACTAAATGTGTCATAATAATTAAAATATATTAAATCTGGAATAAATTCCTATTTTGTTGACGACTGAGAGCAACATAACTATACTAAAAGTCGATGTTGTAGAATTTGTTTTTTAATGATTTTTTGTCACAAACATTTTTTTTAACCATTCTCACTGATCTTCTATTGAAATGTAAAATAATTTCAGTATTTGAATAATATTCACATTTTTTATAACGTAAAAAAACACTTTCTTTGAAACGTACATACACAAAAATCATGGTTTATTGTCTTAACAACCTATTGCTACGTTCGTATTGTTTAACACTAACACACTCAATGGTCGTGAAGTGATTTTAAAGTAATATTATTTTTAGGCAAGTGTGTAATTTTCTTTGGTCGTGATAAACTCAGCTGGATCACAATAGTGTATAACATACAATTTTTCGAAAAACAAACTTTATTGTCGCGCGTCAAACTAACATTTTAGATCATCGTCCAAATACTTGTATCACCGTCCGTCAAACTTTATTAAAGCTCAATATTTATAAATATATGCTTATGTTTTATGTATATATATATATATATACACAGAGATACTAGTTCATAGCACTTCGCAGATAGGTTCGCATTAGGTCAAACAGATAAGGATAATTTTATACAGTCTTTGAAGACAGCTGGCTCAGTTGTCTTTAATTTATTATAAAACTTTAACCGGTGAATTTTATTACGCGATAATGGAGTCATATTATATCGAATGTTAATCAAATTTTTGTGTCTCGGTAGTGGAAAATCAAGACGGACTTCAAAGGAACGAGTCGACTGTGGTTTTTCACCGGCTCTGCCCAAACTATACATAATATATATATATATATAATATTATGTGCGTAGCTCGCAAATCAGGTCGTCGATATTGTTTGTACGGATAACATTGACCGGGAATAATAATTACAAAAGTTTTTCAAGTATTCGGCGAGCGTCAAACTATTCGTGCGCAAAGAAGCAGAGTACGGACTCGGCCGATTTCGTCTTTATTAATCCGTCTTGAGCATTATTTCTATGAGCGGTGGAGGTATACTGCGTTTATATTGGGTTTGCCGGATTATAAGTAACCGCCTTATGTCTTAAGCCACCATACAGTTTCTTAATTACTGAAATTATCAAAGTGTTGTGTTTCATCGACGTTCGCACACTTAAGTGAGTTTAGCATAATATTGCCGCGCCGTCGCGTATCTTGTGCCCATATAGGGCGCGCGTATTGTACCTACTATACTCATCGCAACCCATGCACATTGTTACCTATAACATTATTATATGCGACGCGAATAAAACAACTCCACTTGGTTTTGCAAACAATGCAACAATAATTTGGTGGCGTGCGTTCAATTTTCTAATTATGAGAAGGGGATGTCTAATCGTGTACGGCGAAACATTCTCCTCATAACGGCGTCTCGCTCAGTGCCAACTAATTTTTCCGTTATAGGAAACTTAAAGACATACCTACGTGGGATATAGATTATACGGGACTGTTGTTTTGTACTGACTTGTTTTTTTTTTTTTTTTTATTAAGAAAAACTATATACAGCTGCTGTAGTTATTGAACATTATATCAGTGTATTACATAATGTAGATATCAAGACATCTAAATTTCAATATAGTTGACATAGGTAAATAACATTTTTTTTTTTTTGAGTAAATAAAATATATGAGATAAACAAAACAAAATAAAGTAAATAAATGTAGAAAAATAAGTATAAATATTGAATTAGTTAACTAACAGGATTATAACCGTTATGAAATATTGTTGTAGTGTGATGGTTTGTGGGAGCTCATTACAGGGTTGTTGGTGAGATGTGTCACCGATAGAAATCGTATGAGCTTCATGATATTGGTAGGTACGGGGCTTAATGTTTCCACTAGGTTTTCGGATATTGGGACGTTGTTATTTTCCGCTATAAAGAGATTTCTGTCCTATAGGAGGTCCGTTATAAGGTCGTTTTACTGTACAAATTATTATTATTTTATCGGAGTGCTTCACCCAATACGAAAATAGTTCTATCACAGACCATAGTTAAAACATTTTGCAGAGTTCGTTTATAGCCTAACCTAATCTAACATATTATAATAGTAGTGACGTGTGTATTTTTCATCCTAACCATTTAGAAACTGAGTTATTTTTTATTTTTGCTTCATCTTCGAGGGGGAATTATCCTGAAACTTCCCCCCCTCAATTTTTACTTCACCGATATTATATATTATAATATATTAATCGATCTACGAGTATGTCCTATATATTTTCCAAATCCTAGCCGATTGAGCCGTTCAGCATAATACAATAATAAAATATTGGAGTAAATCATAGTATTTCGACCGGGACAGGTTATATATATTGTATTATAAAATAAATATCGCGTGATCTGTGAATACCGAGGTGGTTTCAGCGGAAAGCGTCGTCGACGCTAAAATAAAAATAAAAATTCGTCAAATTAAAGCACCGAGATTTGAGTTTTAGCACATGAAAAATGGGGTGTTACTTTTGCCACAATCATACTCGTACACCTCGGCTGAGTTCATAAACCGTGACGGTGGATTTATGCAGTGACATCCAGTTAACGCAAAAAAACAGTTCGTTAAAAAATGTAAAAGTATAATTTTTGTATTTTAATAAATTGTAATAATTAATAATTGAACAAAATGCATAATTTTCTTTTAGTTAACTTAATATATTTTAATTAAATAAGTGCAGTTTTTAAATTTTAGCAAACATTTGCACGATCTGTTGTATTTATATTAAAAGTAACTAAAAAAATATTATTCATTTTTTTTTAGTCTTAAAAAGTTAATACATGTATTAGGTAGACTTACTTTAAACTTACTATTATAAAAGTGAATTAATCGTAAAATCATTAACATCTATTTGTACATTTTTTTTATTTTAATGTTCAGGGGGAAATATTGTTGACCGAAATATTGTAATGTAGCAAATTTAATTGAAAATAATAAGCTGAAAACGTAACACTTATTTTACTTATAATAACATTAAACGTCGTATAACTAAAAGAAACATAAATAATATATAAAGCAATTTGTATAATAATTTTGTGCGTATATTTCAGACATGATTTTCGAAGATTTGAATTGATTTAAATTGATTATTACGAACTCGAAGAGTTAGAATAATATCAGGAATTATGAATACGGTTCAATAGTAATGATATCGATTTTCTAAAATAAATCCATCAAATAGTCCGTATTGTTTTTTTTGAGACGGTTTTAAGTGCAAGTAGTGTACATAGTTTAAATAGAATTTTAAATATGCGAAAATCGGTTTCACTCAAGTATAATAATATATTATTAGTATGATGATACTTAGTACATTTTTCCTTCTGAGCCAATAATTTCCAACCGATAGTCAGTTCACGTGTTCGGAATATTATTGTCACTCCAACTTGTCACCTTGTCCGATTATCAGTTCGATACTTGAGTAGGTATACATGAGTACACTATACCTTAAGTACACAACGCTAACGACGACGTAGACAAAATATCTAGTCATCGAAACATCGAAGTGTCAAAGACGCAACAACAGGGACTCAACAACAATCTTCTAGAAACAACACGCGCGTACTTGCAGACGTTTAGAGTGACTGTGACGTGTGTAGAAGGTGTTTGTTCATTAAGTACCTATGACTGATATCGTGTAATGTCATGTCTTTTAATTTCGTTCCGTGCAACTCGCCCGATTGATGTGAGGTCGATAATTTTTTCAGTTGTTTGCAAATCACTAACCAAAGGTGAAGTTTACCTTTCGGGATGAATACAAATGGGGTGGGTCTACTGTAGGGACCAAAGTTCTCGATTGGATAATAATATTTCAATAGTCTGAGTCAACGGATAAAATACCTAAATTATTTTATGTATATTTTGTATAAACATGTACTACTAAATAATAATATACTGTTAAATGTATCTATATTATTATTTTTTAACATCGTTATTGTTGAAAATGTACTGACATTTCGAATAGTTTTATTTTCGGTGGTGAATGAATTGTCCGCATACACACGAGTGGTAGGTACGAAAAAAAAAGTTTAAGAATACCTGGTCAGAATCCCAACGATCTCACATCTGTCAATAAGAACACCGCCTTGTTAGATTAGAATCACTTCTGTCTAGCTCATTAGCTTTATTATATGGACACGGTTATTTTATTATTATTTACTGATATTGATTTTTTATTACAACAATTATTACAAAAATCGCGTTGACGAGTACACCGACGACTCTTGACGAAATAATGCCATTTGTGCGGATGATGGCATTATGACGATATTTTACGATAATACAATATAATCCAGCCGATCACGTAAATTTATTTGTTAATGAAACGAAACGTAAAACCAACGCGGTCTCGGGTCGATTAATAATCTCGGGGTTTCAAATCAGAAGCGCGCATAAGTTTGGGAATAATTTAAAAAATAAATTGATATAAAAAACGAATAGGCCACGAGTCTTCTTATCGGATGAACACAAACTCTTACCGAAAAAAAAAAGTTAAGCTCCAGATTAAATTAGTAATATAATAAATGAGAATGCAAAGTTTATCTAACTTATTTTACTGAACAATAAGAAAAATAAAAACTGAATCAAACAGACTGGAAAATAAGCGATTCTCTGCGTTTTCGGGACAATGATTGCACGAGGGATGAACTGTTCATCATTTGTCTTCTTAGATTTAATTCGATCAATGACAAATCGTCGTACAAGTACACACAACATTTATATTCATTTCAATGATAGCTCATTATTTTTTTTCTGTTTATCAATTGTTTATTAAAATATATTTAATTTAATCTGGTCTATTAATCTGATTCACAATTAGTAGATGGTATTCGGATACATTGTGTACCAAACTAAGCTTGTGTTTACTCGAAATCGACTAAAAAGCCTATTGCGTCTGTTGTTGTAGTTGTTATTTGTCTAAGGATAAAGTTGTTGTTACAGGTGGTCTGAAATCTCATTTCAAAATAAAGCAAAACAATTGTAATTTAATCTTATGAGATGATATAATTTTTAAAAAACAGATAATAGGAGTTACTCGATTTTGACAAATAACTATTCCGTCCATCGTGATTATAGAGGAAGATAGTACGCTATTCGAAAATGATGTTTGTCCTCATGAAACCTGATTGTATTCGTTAACAACTCGACGGTGCAGAGAATTGTGTTTTAATTAAAATTTAATGCCATTTTGGGGACGCCTATAATGCATATTATATATGATTATACTTTTTTCTTTTTTTATTATTAAAACTGTTGCTGTAAGCGCGTGATTGCAATTTCGTTGTTTGGCCGGCATACCGCTAACAGAGTATACCTACCTATATAATATCGTGCTACAAATTGGCGAATGGGTGTGATGAAAAAATCCGAGTCGCGATTATTTGAAACGAAACGCACCACCAAAAAAATTTAAAAGCACAAATAATTTATAACTATATTGTACAATTATAGGAGACGTGAGTTTAATTGAACGTCGTCGTGTGTGTGTGGGAGAGAGTGCGGTTTTCCGCCCGACAATTACCGCGAGTATTAACTCCGGCAAACACTTTTACCGCGCGAAACTTCACAGTGAGCGCACATTTATACCTAAGTAAGTACCAATTATGCGTGTACGACATACATTTATATTACCCGTTTATTACACACACACACAAACGTATATTGTGTACCTATTACGGGAACACATCGTCGTCGTCGTCTCTCGCAAAGTATAAGAAACGGTCGGAAAAGTCTCAGCGAATAAAACTTTATTGTTTTCCGAGTTTCTGATATTTTATCTCGTTGCTTGATAGTATATGTTAGCGGTAATGATGTGAATTTGCATATTGTCAACGATTGTCGCTTGGCTATATCATTAGAGAGACATCATTATTATACTGCCCTAATAAGCCGGACTACACCGTGACTTCATTTTTTTTTTAAATCGATCTCTTGCGGAGTGTATCGATAGATATTTTGATTCAATATAGCGAATGGTAAAAACTAAAATTTTTCTCGTTGGAAATTCATATAAATTGATTTGAAAATAACTCAGAATACGGTATGTAAGCTCATTCGATAAGAAGCAAATAGGCATTAATATATTGTACAAATACTTGAGCAAAAGTTGTATGTGATCTGGAGTTACATTTCTCAAGGTTTATAGCCTGTTTTTGGGGTTTATATTGCATTTTTTGAGATTTTCAATTAATTTATTAAAGGTTTTTTTACTGCGTTAAATGTATATTTTCAGTAATAACTAATAGGTAATAGTTATTAATTATTTTATACTCCAAAACGTTCATATTCGTAGACATTAATGTTAATGACTAGATAATTTAATATGCATACATTCATCATTGCCCGAAACAATATTAGACATTATTCAAAACGGCTTGGAAATATCGTTTTTAACTTAGCTAAATAGCCATTTTCATTATCGACTAGTAATATTCACTAAATATCAGCATTTCCGCTAACATATTTTATATTATTGTAACTGTCTACTCAAATGAATATTATAGACACTACAGACAGGAACGAATCGAACAAGAGATAAGATTGCCACGATGTCTACTGTTTTATCGGCTTAAATTTTGAATTGCTTTGTTTTGTTCGTAAAACCATTTGCTCGCGAACAGCTCGAACCAATATAGTTTAAACCATCATATACACTATCGATGACGAATAATTATAAAATCCTATGATTATCCACTTAAAGCATTATTTTTTCAACTACCCGTAGGCTCTTACGCATATTGTGTTATCCACAATTTTATTTTAGGCACGTGAAAATTTGACATAATATTATATCGACACACACGGTAATATTGATTACACCGCCGACTAGGTCATCAACCACGCAGTAGTATTATATTTATTTATTCGTATAATGAATAAATGCATACATATTATAATAATATAATAATTATTACATTATAATATTATATTATAATAGTTGGTACCTCCTATAGGTCCTTCAAAATATACGATATTATTAGGTAACACGTAACAAAACAAACCGAATAGGTAGTTGCACAATAATAGTAATAACAATAAAAATAATAAATAACTATTAAACTAAACGAAAAAACAGTTGTTTATTTTCGTTGGAATATTCGAGTGAAAAACAAGCCTCACTAGCTGCTATTTCGTTGTTCATTTAGCTTTACGATAATATCACACCGATCGGGCACACTACTTCGACTCCGGTTTGCGGTGCAATTTCTATAAGTCACTTGATTATTTCTTATTATATATTTTATTGTTCTTACGAAACAATAACATTTTTGTTATTTCGCGAAACACACGAAACCGTACACAGATACGCAAGCTGTATCGGAGCCGATACACTACTTTTGGCCGTGTACAACAAGCAGATAATAATATGTACTTAAAAATATATAAACCGTTCGGTGCATGGCGTTTAAGCAAATGGTTTTTAATTTGCTATTTTGGCATTGATAAAAAATCGTCGTTATAATTGCAGGAAGGTACTTTAATAATAATATTTTGTAATAACACTCGATGAATTCAAATCGTATCGTTTGCCACTCGTTTTACGTCTTGTTTGTGTGATATCTAAAGTATTTGGATTTAGAATGATTCCGTTTCGAGTAGGTAGGTAGACGTTTATAATAATAAAAATAAACATAATATTATACGTATTAGTATTAGTATTTAAAAACAGATAAAAATGTGCTGATGGAAAAATTAGATTAGCCTATTAAACAATGTCAAAAAAAAAAATGTGCGATAAAATAGTCAATTAACGGTTGTTAAGCTCCTTCATAAGTAGGTACCTACGTAATTCCTAGAGAGGTTAAATACTTTGAGTATTTCGTTCGCATTTGTTTATTTGCTCGTTGGTTAAATATAAGCACTTTAAATACTACGTCATTTTATAGGCCATGATGTCTTAAACATAAATTATCCAATAAATAGACAATTATTTATCCGACGACTATGCTTCTTAAAATCCATTAAATTTTATTCGTCTGATCGCTGTCCGAGGCGATTTAAATACAACTATTAGTGGGATCCAGAAAGATTGTTCAAATTAAGTTGTTGTCCAGATAAGTTAATAATGAAAAAAACATTGTTTGAAATGTGATCAGTAAATGTTTTTGCACATTCGCAGGTAGAAAGGAATATGATATATATTTTTATAACTCGAATTGTATGACTAGAAAACAACATATTATTTTGTTTTGTATTAATAAACATCGTACAGGGTAGTGTGCAGATAAAAATATATAAAAAAAATATGTGAAACACAAAATATGTTTTGTGTACTTAAATTTATACAAGAGCACAAAGGAAGAATAATAAAAAAGTATCGTTGTTTTATTTAATTTTTCAAAACAGTGAGATTTACATCGACAAATCCCATTGTCTCAATACAAAACTGATATTATTTGTCATCGCCCGCCAGTGAATATGTTTTTAAAACATACTTCAATGCAAACGGGACATTTAATTATAGATATATATATGTTTTCACTTGCAATATGATTGTTTTGTTAACACGCATCACTTTAGGTTACAATATAATGTAAAAAACCAGCCCGTTGGTTCCTATATACATTGTATACATCATTATGATAATATTGTTTGTATCGATAACGCATAAAGCATCTCACTTTGGCATCCAATTAATAATAATTATTACCCTAACGGCGTACGGGTGTTTAATATTATAATAATTTAGTATTATATTATAATATTATATTGAATGTAATTATGCGTTTAAGTAACGAACGGAATCAAATTCCTCTTTCGAACGTGATTGACATAATATTTTGTATTAAACTGTTTTTTATTGAACGCAAATTGAATGATACGATATTACGATTATTTAACGGCAATTAAAATTGCACAACAAATAAAAAAATAATATTCCGATTATATAATTGAATGCATTCAATGCTTCTCTATAGGTACATAGTACAATTATTATTGTATACAATATATAAATAACACACGACGATATCGACACGTTTTAATGATGTGATATGAAATGTATTAATGGTTTCATCAACGAGAACGATTGATTACTATAATAATTATTCGCGTATTATTAATACATTTAACTCGATAGAATAATAATTATTATATCTGCGTACATTGTGTAGTACAACTACGATAATGTTTTGCGCACTGCACGCGACACCCGAGTTGACAGGGTAACAGCAGTACGCACACACTGCAGGTGACAAGTTTTAAATAATATGCACTCCTAGTACATTGGTAATAGGAAGAAAGTACAATAAAAGTAAATAAAATGTAACATGTTAATGTTAAAAAAAACAATAAGTAAGAAAAAATCTTTCTATTTTTTTTTGTCTAACATCTTTTTACATCGTCCATCGTATATATTTTATACGTTATAATGTATAACACATCAATGTCATTTCGTTTTTCATTAATTTAATTGCAAAAGTGTTCACCACTCTGCAACAACCTGCACTTTCCACTACCCTCTGGTCGAGGTCACGCGGTCATTTTCATTTTCATCCCAAAGAGGGTTGAGTGTATTTTGCTTCCGTATGTATATGGGTAATATTATTATTACATACTTTAGCAATAACAGGTTAGAAACGCAAGGTTATAGTTAAGGTGTAGAAGAACTTATGACAAATTTATTCACTGGTGTATAATAATTGTCCACAAAGTGACTCCTCCATATCGTCTTTAAACATAAAAAAAATCATTAATAATTTACTTTTGGTTTTACCTCACATCCAACAGGATCATATTATTCAATTTTTTTATTTTATTTAAAACAAGACAATTAACAATTTGTGCAATAATTATACCCATATGACAATAAGAATAAGGAAAATTTGATAAAGTACAATTAATGTACAATAGATAAATGCAAGAACCCACGATGAGAAAATCTACAACATTTGGGTCTTTGTGTACATAATAAGTCTTTTGGGAGGGTGATGGTAGTCAAAAGATAAGTAGATTATGGTGTGTTTTTGAATGTAAGAGTACATTTTTATGCATTTCTTTGGCTAGTTTGGTAGTTGTTCTTATACCTTTAATCGTTAAGTAAGGCAATACGTGTACACATACCAAGGAGCATATTATTGTGCTAATGAGTCCTAAATGAAATATATTGGAATGACTGAATTGTCCTTACATTGGAGAGTTTGGCAGGATTCTCAGATCATAATTTCATAGGACCGAAATGACCGAATGCCTTGTGGTGTATCAGAAGTTTGTTTTGTAGTTATATTTTGGAATTTAGAAGAGACCATAAGAGATAATATCTTGAGACAGAGTAATCTTATAATATTGACCGATTTTTATATTTATTTCAGACGAAAAAAAACATGGTAAATGTTTCTATTACATTTAAAAACAAAAAATAACATAATATGGTCTTAGAACTATAGAAGAATTTCAATAAATTAAGACAAAAAAATTCATCACACCCGTAATACGTCCGGTATTATTATGAGGTGTTACGGTATTATGACATTGTAGTCAGTTCAACTTTAAAAAAAAGTAACAGTATTGGGTTTTAATGTTGATATTATTTCCAAACTTTAGTCGTCGACATACTTATATTACTTGTAAAATCATTTTACCATTACCTTCGTTTTTGGTACGTATGTTAGGTTGTATTTATATTTTGTGTGTGCTACTGTGCTTATTATACTTTTTTGTATGTTTGACACTGCAAATGTTTTTGAAATCTCAAATTGCAACATTATTTTTAAAAAATACATACGTATACATTTTATTTTGCAAACAAATTTAATATTTATTAATTTTAAAATAAACGTTTCTTAGAAACATAATTTTAAATAAGTTTCACACCATAATAAAATATAATATAAGAAAAAAAATACAATGCAAGATAGATTAAATAGGTTTGCCACACTTTGAAAAAATAAAATGTTTTAAGAAATCGGTTTTTATACCTTAATAACTTACAAACTATTACTCTGCATAGCTAGAAAAATTAAAAACTCTTAGGTAGGTACTTACTTAAATGAATATGACGTATATTCCTTAAAATATATCATCTTAACTATACCTATGAATCTATGATAAAAGTATAGAATATCTCAAAGGCTGAACATTTTGAACCCAAAATCTCGAATTCCCTACAGTCGTCGCTGTGCACTTTTATTACGCAAAGAACTCTTTGAAAATATTATCCCAACTGATACGTGTCTTTTACGTTTAGTATTTTTTTTTTTGCTTTTGTGTTTTTTTTAATTCTGAACCTTACCTAATCTAACTTTTTGTCACAGTCTTACTTTGATTTATTTTACTTACGTGTCTTAGTAGTGGGGGTGAATATGTTTTTTTATTGCATGTTGCATGTTATATGGTTTCCTTTTTTTATGGCGTCAAAACATATATTGTCCCTAAGTCTATGAAAATACGTGATGCCTCCACTTAGTATACGTATTATTGCTCTGCGGACTTATCGTTGTTATATATTTCCCCAAAGAGCACTAGTTTAGGTGAAACTATCGGACGATCAGAATCAAATTGCGGTTGTGGTCTCCAAAATGTCTTTTTGACCTTTTCGGTACACTCACATGGACTTGTGTTGATGCTAAAACGACTCACTGCGTGACAAAACGCGTTTTTTACGGACGATATTTTAATATCTCTGGAAAATAACCAACACAATAAACTAAATTATTATTATTTTAATAAGCTTCATTAAGACTACTTAAAAAATATATATATATTAGATTTAAAGTGAGTATTTTTTGTTATTAAAATGATGTTTTTCGTTATTTTTTTTTAACGATTCCACTTTTCAGTTGTAAATCTGTACCAAAATATTCTTGTAGCATCTTATTAAATTAGTAATTAGGACGAACGAAAAAAAAAATAGTGTAAATATTTCTGGTTTAGTATATTACAGTATAACATTTTAAAGTGAAATAGCATTTAATCGAATCATCTTCGAATAAATTGATCATAAAAATAAGTAATTCAGAACGTAAGTAGTGAATAATTTATGATTTTCACATTATTTTTAAAGTAAAATTACCCTTAAAGTTTGAATTCTAAATAATTGCCTCTGAAAATATATCGATTTTTTTTTGAGAACCTTATTCTATAAACAAAAAACTATTTTAGTCTCGCGACATAGCTTAGCACAATTTATAAGGACAATTTTTAGTTAAAACTGAGTATTTTTTAAACGTAGTTAATCATTTTTTACAATTTAAAACAGTGATTTAGTTTATTAATACAATAATAACCTAAAATAAGTATTTTTGACTGGTATAATACTCATTTATAATTTTTCGTTTTCTAATTAATCGTGCATTTATTAATAAACATGTTCAATTCAATGATATACGAGTAGCTCTATGACATTAAGCTAAGTCATGATAATATGTACTGCGATTAAAGAAATCAGACGTATATGATAAAACTATAGCTCAACTATTGTGTAGGTCAAAAAAGTTTTTTTATAGATTTATTTGTTAAAAAAAAAAAAACAAAAAAAAATTTGTTTTTCAGCGGATACGTTTTATAATTTTGAAACACTGTGCCACGATGGTTTATCGTGACACAATTACAACGATAAATACCTTATTATAATATAAAATTATATATCTTTTACATACGGTTAGGTTATTGTACGACGTATGGTACAACTACAACATAATAATATATTATTTACCGCTGACGATGGACGTGCGTGCCGTAATGCACAGTCGACAAACGCCATGTGTGTTCACTGCTATTCTGATTTAATTTTTACACACAATAAGCGATAATATGATAATAATTGATAATATTATGTACGTAGCTGTATTACCACACCCCGCTCGGGTCAAAATCGATCATGTTCTATCTATCTATCGTTTTCCGTTTCACTATTTTATTTAATTCAAACAATAGCAAGCCTATAGTGCTACTCATTGGCGGTTGAATTCTGATAGGAAAACCACCCAAAATCTTAAAGTCTAAAAATATGTGTCCACAATTTGGTGTCAATATGATCAAAAACTGTGAATTTGCAATAGGTAACATGAGACAGGCCCTACTGTTTTAATACAATAGATAATAAATATTATAATATATGATACGAATTTCGTGGCCGTGGTCGGTTTCGTGTCGTCGAAGTTCGCTCGCACCCCGTCGAGTGGAACATTTTCTTTAACAAGATATTAAATTCGATTTCTTTGTTTGATTTTTTTTAATCAACTAGTATCAACCCTATAAATATAAACAAAAAGTATTCGATGCGATTTGACGGTGTAGCTGAGAGTAAATTCATGTGTGAGCCAACATTTAGTGGTTGAATTTCCAGTGTGCAAATGTGTTGTCAAAAGGTCAAAAACTGTGTATTTGCATATGGAAGATAACTATAGAACTTATGGAATAAAACATCAGATAGGCATTAGTTAAAATAAAATATAATAGATAATGTGATTCTCGTGGTGTTGGTTGGTTTTGTTTCGTCAAAGTCTGCCCACTGCACACGTTGGAGTGAAACGTTTTCTCTAACACGAAACGTTTTGATTTTCTAATCAACTTATCAACGTATCTTTCCAGTAGAATTCCTATAGCTAGACATAAATATAAACAAAAACATATTTGAATTTCACGAGTCGATACAGAAAACACATGCCTGAGCCAACATTCCGGTATTAAAAGCAGTAGCCTTCGGTTCTATACTTCTATAGAGCCCAAATAAAATATGTGTGCAGAATTTGATGCCAATCCCTCAAAATCTGTTTGTTTGCAAGAGGACCTTGATCGAGGTCTTTGATTTTATACAAAATAATAGACCATATTATTATTTCCACGGTGGTGGTCGGTTTCGTGTCGTCCAAGTCCGTCCGAGCCCAAGTCCTTACGTACAAGAGGTGGGAAGAGATGTAACCATGCAAGGTCACCACTCCAACCACAGTTTTCTCATTTAATTACGAATTTATCAAATTCTGATTTTTCTCATTTTTAAGTTAAAGACAATATTTTTCATTTATATTAATATTTTAACATTTTATAATTTCTAAGATATTTAAAAGTTGTCTTGAGTACCTACCTATAATAAATAATTTACTAAATATTACTTATTATTATATTTTATATTTTCTAGAAAACTATTATTAAGAACTACTATTCTCAAGACATAAAGTTTGATATAGCTCAAAAACTACTCATTATTGTTTACATTTATATATATTAGCATTTAAAATAAAACGACTATTTAAAAATTTACAATATTTAAAAAAAATTATACTCTTTTAAATGATTTAGAAATCTATGAGTTTGAAATGATGCTATCAAGTATACTTTAAAATTCTGAAATCGGAAATTGAATTAATGTATTAATCAAGGATAAATAATCATATGATTTGTAAATCACTTTTAATCGGCCATTTTGAAAATTACATTATTAATTGACACAAAAACAACAATTTCAGTATATTTATCACGTGTTCTGTGCGAAAAAATACATAGGGTTTTAATTTAAAATGTTCGATTAAACTTAAGGAGTTTTAAATACCGGGGATAATCATGGTTTAAAAATATTAATAGGAAATTAAAATTATCGTCGGTGACAAACACGATAATAAAGTACTCGGTAAACCTATAAATCATACTTAATATATTTAAAATAATAATATATAAGCTTATCTAAAATGCGCGTAGATATTATATTATTCAATACTATGGTCTGATTTTTTAATGCGTTACTAACAATAATAATATTGTAATTAGTGTGATTTTTTCTGTTTGCTCGTGCTTATATCCTATAAAGTATATTGAGTACTTCAAGGACCAGCGTATCAATTAATCCGCACGATGCGATAACAGTTTAAACAAGGCCGCCGATATGGCATGCTCAACCTCTTAACTATAAATGCACAGTAAAACGAATAACTTACTAACAGATCCAAAATCTACGATTCTAAGTATAACGTGCTCGATCAGTCACGGACATTTTATCCATAAGGTCAAAAATACTGAAACTACCCGCACCCACCCACGCGCATACGATTAAAACATGGCTATAATATGTAAAACTATTTTTAAACAAACATTGATATTATTTTACCATACCATGAATGCAACAGGTTGTCATATGTTTTAATTTTCTATTACTCAACTGTATAACTACCTATATTACTTTCAAGTTTCAATATAATAAATAGGTACACTACGCATACAATTATAATATAATTATAATATTATCTTCCCCGATCCTCTATTTTATATTTTACAACAACAACACAGTACGTATTGTTACGTCCCATGTGCTGAATCCTAGAGTGGATCAGTTAAATGTACCAACACATTTTTTGTTCAATAGTGAAAGTTAAATACAAAAATAATTTTACACTCCAACTGCAGAATTAACCACCTGCCTAAAATTGTTTGGGCAATCGTTTCCGAAAAAAAAATAGATGAACACTACTGCGAACGATTGTTTGACTTATGTGCAGTGTGTGTTCGTGCCAGTCACATAATATGTAACGACAAATTTAAGTACAAACACACAAAACCATTTAACGTTTTTAATTCATTAACGGCCCTCCCGCCGCCGTCGCGGTCGGATTGTAAAGCTCATGCCACCCATCGCATATTATATCGTATATATACTACAGGTGTACATCGTATGACATAATATTATTGTCGTGCATTGCACATACGGTCTATCCCTACTACTCGTGGCATAACATAGTTATTACAGTGTTGATATATTATTATTATGTTCCCAGACATTATTATTGGTTGTCAGACATCGATTGGTCGGCTTAATCCGCCGTTGTGGCGTCCTGGTAATTTTGTGACAATTTTCAGATGCGGGTATTCCATCGAGCACCTACCCTCATTCTTATCGCGTCTCCCTATACCACATAATATGTTTAAATGTTTTGAGGGCTTGCGACGTCCGAATGTAACTCATCCCCACATCATATCACTTTACCACCTGCGGATCCACCACCCATCACCCCCTCAAAACTTCGGATCCCTTTCATACAGAGCCCCTCGCAACGCACTCACCGTATGATATGCCATTATACCAATACTTATAGTATAAATAAAAATAATGTAATACGTAATAGGCATCAAAATATTATGTTATACACAATATGATATCTTATACGTCGCTGGAGGGTAATTTAATATTACACATTATAACAGCACCATTCGACGATGTGAGTATTTATATAATATTATGGTTATTCTCTTTTAGTTCGGTAGTCAGTCAGCCAAAAGAATCCTATACATATTGATATGAAGAATAAAATCCCGAAATCGATATTGAATAGACGTGTAAGCCCTATTAAATATGAGGCGGCCTAGAAAAACACACCGTTTGACTAATTTAATTCGTCTAACATAATAATATTTCTGGTTGTTTAGTGTTTAATTCAATCGATTGTCTATTCGTTCATTTGCTGTTTTATATACTCGTCCTATGGACTTATTTTTTAAGTCAAAGTATCACTAATATTTAAAACCTCGTTATTTTGTCATAAAGTCGATAAGCTCATAAACTCTTACAACCATATTAAATTCATATTTCACAAACTTTATTTTACCAATATAATTGAATAGAGGTTAAATAGTATTATTTCACTGATAACTATTATGTCAGATAATTATTATTAGAAAATATAAAACTTGAAATTTTAATTGTCAACAACTTGAAGTAGCAGAACAAAATCGTCCATCTATATACAGCCCATATTTTCTGTTCGTCTGAAAAAAGAGTTTACAAACATTTAAATGCGACCTATTAGTTATGTAACAGTTAGGTTAAACTCATTTTGTTTGTCGATGTTTGTGATTTAAAAAAAAAGTTTTTATATTCCTACCTTAAAGTGTTGAGGCTTAGCTTATAGCGTATAGCTTAAAGTGTTATAATATGTAAAATAGTGTATTTAAAAAAAAAATAAGCAATACAACTTTTGGAAGAAATCACATTTTACTTAATACAGCCTCCGTATTATAGGATACATATTCTGACGATAATTTAAGCCATTGGTATAACCTGCCAATCCGTATGATGATAACCCAAAAAATCGGGGTGAATCGGTGCAACCTGTACACACCTGTATGTTCTAAGAGCCACCCTCGACAGGTATCGTTTTCGTATTTTTTGATGTATGAGCTGCCGTGGAAACCGATCCGATTAAATGGTGAACAAGAATGTAACGAAAAAATAAAACCTTATCCTTATAAATCATCAAGGGTCATAATATTCTTGTCAGTTAGTAAACGCAAAACAGTTCGGGCATTTAAAATATGGTTCAAACCTGCGCTTGTATACATCACCTTAATCATAATATAGCGTATAATAGTTTCAAAACCGGCTGTTTGATTTTTTTTCTTAATTTTTCACAAAGGCCGAAAAAGAACATAACATTATCAAATGGTCGATTTTGAAACTAACCACATTATTCCCTACTCAATTTCAATTTAAACCGGTTAAATGTCGATTAGAAGTTCAATATTTTCATACGACACAATATAATATACCAATAATATACAATATACGACACGGACACTTGAAAATAATTTTGAAAATGTTTGCATTTAGCTAATTTTTAAAATAGACGTTTGTGTACAATAATAATTAATATACGGGAAATTGCGTACCTACTTGTTGTACGGGAATGTTAAATACGATACTCACTGTGAGTCGGCGAAACGTTTTTGGTGTACTTTTACTAAGGAACGAAACTTTAAAGTTTACTCCTCCAAACATCTATGTCGAAAACACTCTATTTCAACGGGTTTCAATCAGTGCTCTGTCACACGGTGCCCGAGTGTCGATGCAGCAATTAGACGGTGTTGTTTCTCGAGTCAGAAATGCTGACATTGATTGGACACACCGATATTCGGTATTCTAAACGTTTTAGATTTTTTTTCTATTTGGTCGTCTGTTGAACCTTGTCGTCTACGGTTTATTCACACATCCACAACCATATAATATTTTGTTTCCGATCAATAAAAAGACCAAGAACCAATGATGCCATTTTCTATCTGATATATATGTTGTGCCGGTCAATGCAAGATGACAAACATCGTCTTACTGTGCAGCGTATTCCACAAAATCGATATGATAAAAATTTTAAAAAAAGATTATCTATCTATTTCTTTGATAAAAAAAAAATGATCATTATTTAATTTTGGTTTTAAATATTCCCACCTCCTTTGAACCTCCACCTCCACCACCACCACCACCACTACCATATATGTACGCAATATGATAATATTGTCGTAATTATTACTGCGACCACTGCGGTACTTATGCACGTACGACTGGTCGTTATAGACGCGTATTCGTTTTAATTTATTTTTGTGTGATAATAGCGCTGTGTGTGTGTGTGTGTGTGTGTGTGTGTGTGCTTAACGTACAAATCGTGTTATGATTATTATGTTTATATTTGTGTAAATTATAATATTATGAATTTCCGTATCTGCCGCGGTCGTTATTTCGTGGTCGCGATAATGTACACCCGCGGGAACCATACAACGACAATAACAACAATAACAACCGACAACAACAACCACAACAACGACTCCGCCGCCGGCAACTATTTGATAACGGCATACAATCCTTTAGGGACTGAACACGCTTGGCTCCCAAGAACAACCGTCCAATTAGTTCACATGATAACACAATTATAATTATCCACATAATATCACATGGCCGCGACGATAACACCTATATCTACCGTACCTGTCGTACAATATATTATTATTGTTATAATTATGTGCACTGATCATTACGGGGAGAGATTTCTATGAATAATTTGGGGCGTAGGTTGCCGAGATGGCAACGTTTTAAAAAACGTATATCGTTTTGTTTTAAAACTATTTCGAAATAAAATTGTTTAAATTCAAAAAAGCGTTTCATATTTTAAACTACACATGTCGACAAATTTAATCCAGTTACCTAATCGTTTTACTAACCTCACCTTCGCCAAAACATGACAGAATTCTATTTTATTGCATTAACTAGGTACTGTATTTTTATCGTGCAATTAGTTCTGGGACTATACTTGAAATAAGTTTTTCACTAAATTTAATATTATATTTGGAATTGACGATTTATTTTACAACGATTTACCAAATTAATTTCCTGCTATTCAAGAAATCTGTTAAATATACAACTCTTGTCTGCTCCAGCTTACACATACTAGAATCATTTATGTATAAGGGAACTGCCAGTCGTCGTTCGAAAAGATGATTTTAATCGATAACAAAACTATAGATGGTTTTTGAATTTTAAAATGAATTTTGATTCATTGAAAAGCTTAGGTACCTACCTATAGTAAAAATGTTTTAATCGGTTTCCAATATTGGTTTTTCTTAACTGTTAATCGGCAGAAAGTAAACATAGTAAGTTTCGTTATAAGCTATGGTATTAACAGTTTTTGGAATATACCGTTTTGAGTGACCTACTAAGACAGTGACCACAATATTTATATACGTACGTTCGTATATTTGATGATTAAAATAAACCATTCATTCAAGCGATAAAATGTCCAAGTTAGACTCACAGAAACTAAAATGTTAATTTTTGTATTACACACTAACTAAAATACCATCATAAAAATGTATCTATAATTTTCTACTTAAAAAAAATCGGCAACAACCGTGGATATCGGTAACAACCCCATATGACTTATAAATACCCAATGTATTATGTGTAACAAGTTATTTGTAAATAATAAAAACAATAATAAACTATAACAAACTGTCAATATTCATAACCATTTTGTTTTTTTTATTTTAAAACCTAAATCCAGTCACCTACATTTCAGATGGTTACTCAAAATTGTTTCTCCAAGTACATAATATATATTTTTTTTTTGAATACGCATGTAGATGAGGTATCATGAGTGTCTGTATTTTGTCGCAACATCTCCGCATGATTGATAGTTTTATAAAATGTCACATAATAACATAATACAATATTATGACGTTATTCCACTCGCAATGAGAGTCTACTGCAAATACCCTAACTCACTTAAAGGGAAAAGCTTCATGCCCAACCTCCTCCCCCTCCACTCCGGACGCCTTCTGAGTTTCAGAGTAGATACCTAAATATACTGATTCTGTCGTCGTGACCATGATGATATTTCACGCACGCCGCTTATAAGGACGTCTCGCCGACCAGATATTTGTCACGATCGGGATATACAGAAGGACTATACACGGAACTGCCACGACTGGGAAGCCCGAGGGAGATAAAAGAAAAAAAAACGAAATTCGAGTAATGATATGGAGTTAAAATCTGGTATTCTCGCTGTAAATAGATTTCGCGCCATCTCCCTTGGGTTTCGATGCCCCGAGTTTTGTTCGAGATAAAATGCATGTAGGCAATAAGGTATTCCGTGAAACGACTACGTATTATTTCATAATATTTTTTCAATTGCAAGAATTTTCGACTCGTCGAGGTTCGAGTTGTGAAACTTCTACTGGAGCAACAATAATAATACCCACACGTATTTTTTTCTTAGTTCATTCACCCCACCGTACGCCCTGCTGAGTTTGAATAAACACGTCGTTTTTACGTGTGATTATACACACAAACATCAACAAAACTCGCGATCACAAAACGAATTATTATGATATATGCGTATTAAGAGCCGACTTTGGTGTGACTTTGAGCTCCAGTGCTTTGTTATGGTTCCGTAATAATGTAACTATTACAATTGTCATAAGTGGGGGAGCTTGCAAATGAACGATTGTCGGTGTGTGTGTGTGTGTGTGGGGGGGGGGGGGTAGATTAGCGAGAGGAAAGCGAAAAGAAAAACGTATTTTAAAATGTCCCTTTGATAACATTTTCATATGCTTAAGTAGGTAAGAATATTTGTTTAGTAAAAACAATATATATTTTGACTGAAAAAAACGTTTTAAATTTGATAAACAGCTTGTCCAGACCGCAACCACCTGAACTCGTTTTTTAAAATAAACCATAAGAAATACGTAGATAGGAAAAACACCGGTCGATATTATCCTTTAAAACAAATCAAAATCATAATATATTTTCTGTTTTAATATTGAAACAACATTTTCAAGGATCCATCGTCTTTGGGTATTTTAAAATTATAGCCCCTTGGTTATTCGACACGACGATTCTAATAAGCATACCTACTTAAAAATTATAAAAACAGAATTTGGATAAATTCGTTATTAAAGAGAAAAAATGAATAACCTCGAGCAGCACTAAATGTACACATAGAAAACAAATGGTTTTATCTTTAATATTTCACGGTTATGTATTGAGGACACATTTGAAAAAGTTTTTAATTCAGACATTTTTTTGTTCAATCTTGCTATCGAATTCAGATTAATTTCAAAATTCTTCCACGTAGATACACTTCTGCCATTTTCACAATAATGTAATACACGAGTTAATGTTATAATAATGGCGTAATCGCGTTTACAACTGATTTTAATTAAAACTGTTTCAATCATGACAAATTCAGTTTGATTTCAAATCGCTTCCGAGTAAACAGTTCGTAATAATATAATAAGTATATCCGTTGGTAACGCGTTTTATATAAAAAAAATTCAATACAAAAATAATACAATGACATCGACTTCTTTTTATAATAATCACTTGTCTGACTGTCATGTTTTATTGTAATTTGAACAAAACGAGCAGACTGCTTATTTATTACTATGGTAGTAATGATAATAAACGGTATGCAAAAAACGTTCACTTTTTTTTTTAATTTGTAAACACAAAATAAAATAACTATAAAAAAAAAAATAATGGTATCATTAAGATTTTTCTTTACCAGCAACCTTCGCAATGTTAAAGTAAATACATTTTTGATATGTTGGAAATTTTCAAAGTGTAAACAAAATAAGTAAACAATTCGTCATGATGTATTTCGTTTATATTACTACATATGTTTCAAATACCTTATTGAAAACGTTTCAAAAATAAATAAATATAATTTCAAAAATACGTTTACCTAGCAACAGTATAACTTACAGAAACGAGCATCGCACACAATTATAATTAATCCAATTCAAAATTAACGGAGTTATTGATTTTTTTTATTGTTTCGCATGACTCATATTATATTATTTCTAGATGACGATATGAACATGAGTTAATTACTCATTAATTAGTCAATATAGACATCTGAGTCAATTGTGCTTTTGAGCCTTATATCCTTAGACTGATTACGTTAAGTTAACTACAGCAGTTAAAACTTAAACCTAAAAATAAGCATTCTAATTTATTAAGTTAGGTAGCTGTACTTTTTATTATAATATATTATCGTCTTCATAAAAATAATATTATGAAATATTATGGTAGTTCTGGTAGAAAATATTTTGCAAGTGTATTACCTGTTTCAAAATGTCCATATGAATAATTATTATTCAAATAATTTAAAATAGCAATGTCTGCATAGCGAAAAGATTACTTTAATTACTTTAATTGTTTTTTATTTATAATTTTAATTGGTTTTATTTACATATAACCTATCTAAATTGAAGAGCCTTCTGCAACAACAGGGCAGCTCCATATTCATACATTTTGCAGGATAAATAAAAAACTGTTACACTTGGTTAGAAAATCCCAGTATCCCAGTACAGAATATTTTAATACGATTTAATTGTTTATGTGATGTCAAATGATAATAAATTTATGATTTTGATTGTGTTTTAAACTACAGAAATTAAATTCCTAAAATTGATTACTCGAAAGTAGAATGCATTAAGTTTTATGGTTGTTGAACCGTTTTAAAATATATAATTTTTTTTTATAAGACTTAAACTATAAAAAAAAAAATTGTATAATTGAAACAATTAATGTTATTCAAGGTGTGAAACATGTTTATTTTATTTATGGATAGAAATAAAATTAGCTGTATGTTGCACTCAAACTCAGAATCGGACAACTTCGTTTTTACCGATAGTTCAACATAAAAATCATCAGAGATGTCCGTTTGAAAAAAAAATTTTTCTTTAAATTGTTGGTAAAAAAACTGAAGTTGTCCGATTGTCGCAGCAGACAATTAAATTTGCATACATTGTATACGCACATAATATTATAATATGTTTAAATTGTCTAGCAATAACCACATTGGGAAAGTGGTAAAGATATCTCTTTACCTCATTTTCGAATATAGTTATACTTTAATAATATTATTTAATTTTACTTTTTGTGTTTTATTTGTAAGGTATTTAGATGATTTAATATATATTTAAAACCAACGACAAACCTGATATTCATATTAACGAAACTATAAAAATTTAATTTTCCATATAATAACGTAATTCTCTGTTACAAAACTAATTAAGTATCTGATAAATATATATTATATTTTTTTTAATACAGTGATTAGCTAAAAAGTTTAATGTAATTAGTAATACAATTCATCGAATATTTATTCAAACAAAAATTGAAATTTTCCATTATTCTGTAACAAAAAATATATAAAATTAATAACCAAACACTGCGTGACACAATAAAATGCTTCATTCAAAATATGTTCGATAAAGTTTAAAAAAAAAATTGTAATTAACCTTTCAAATTGTTTATTATTACATACTATTTTTTTTTTACATTATATATACAACAAGTATAATATTGTATTCCTGATTCCGTACAATATAAGCTTTTTGATCTGAAACGTCCGATTCTTAAAAAAAATATATCATATACAGAGTTATACTAGCGTTAACTAGGTTCTATATTTAAATTCCTACACTAATAATCTAAAAAAGTTTAAACTTGATTTAAAACATTTTTGAATCACAACTTAAGTGCATTCTTATTTTATGTTCTGGAGCATAATTGTTTTTGTCTACCAATTGTATAAATTAATTGCATTATTTACAATTCTGTAGTATAGGTAATGTGCATAGGAAGATAATATTAAATTTGATTGGATTATTAAAAATAAAAATAATATTACGAACATTTCCAAACCGAAATCAACAGTTTTCAAATCTCGATCATATAACCCAAATCGAAAAATAAACATTTTAAAATTCGCTTACAAAATCTAAACCAAAACCATAAATATTTAAAACCCTTTTCTAAAAACTGAATCCTTTAATATTTGAAATGGTTTTCGAACTCTGGTTATGAGTTGTTAAAGTTTTCAAGAGTAGTGGACCAACATAATATTGAGGGTACCCTTTGCAGTGTGACTCAACTCTACTTAACCAAACTTTGAATACTTATAAACAAGGGTCGAAACCAGGTTTCATAAGATTAAGTACAATAAGTAATCTTTCAAATTTCGATTTTTATTTGTCTAAAATATCCTGTTGAATCCGAAAACAAACATTAATATAATATCTGAAGGACACGTTTAGCCCGAAAGATATAAGTATTATGTTATAAATTCCGAATTTAGTACAAAATATATAGGTACCCCCAGGTATTACAAAATAGTATTATACAGTTTTTCGATTATGAAGTCCTGACAAATAAAGTGTATCAACAAACGGTATGTCGTTGTCTCGACACGCGCTTGATAAGTATACAAACAAAAAACAGAATTTAATAAAATTGTATACAACTACGGGCGGACTGAAGAAGTCGAAAATCCATCAGATCATGTCATCGCTAAACAAATAATATTCACAGTTCAAAATTTAATAAATTGTCTGCGTTCTTTTCCGCGAACATTCGAAACGGTTTTAAAAGCATTCCCCCCCCCTCGCCCCCGACGCAACGACAAGGCAGGTTCCTTCGTATTATATTACTCGTGGATATTAAAGTTGCACGGACGGTTTGTTACGTACTGCGCACAAGGGATGAAATTTGTTCATTAAAATAAAAAAAAAATCTAAACGTTATTTATTAGAAACGATCAAAAGGACACATTTCGCATTACATTGTAAATTGTAAATTTTACCTTGTTTTTTTTCATTTTTCTTACAAAATATATTAATTTTACTAAGTCAACACAAACGCCGCTAAAATAATAATCAAACCAAATAATTTTATATAATATCATAATAGTATTATGATGTTTTTAACCGTCCTAGTCGAAAAGCACCCTTTAATATGCCAACGTAGTTCTCACATTATTTTTCCGTCTTTAATCGGAACCGGCTGTATAATTTGATATATTTGTTTCGATACAACCTTTATTATTATATACAATGCACGAAAAATGTTTATCGTTTTAATTATGCACTATATTCAAACGGGTAATCGAATTCTGAAAGTTCAAAACGGTTCATCCTTTCTATGCACTTTTGATGTTTTCGTCGAATTCCAGCGATTGTTTACGCATTATTTAAATTATTATATTAAAACGGATATACGTGTGGAGTAATTATTATCACCTACTATCATTACCAAAGACTCCGCAGCCGAAGTATTTCGCAAGTTCGGATGCGCGTGGTATTGACACTACAAAGACCTGGGTTCGATGCCTATGCCCTATTGCATGGATGATTTTTTTCCCCTGAGGGGTCGTGCAAATAATAATTTTCCCGAATTTACGTGGATATTACTGATACTAGAGGACGGTGGCAAAATTACTCGATTTTCAAGCTCTTCACGAACGTAAAACTGGCTGGATGAATAAAGTCGGTGATAAGCGACAGTTTTTTTTGTTTATTATTATTATTAACATTTTTATTTTATATATTTGTATTTCATTTTTATTTCGTTCATCAGTGAAATATTCTTGTACTCAGCTATATTGAGCGGCGTAGTGGATGAAAGCGAGGTGTGTTTTTTTTTAAATATTATTTTTTTTTATGAAACCACGCTGACTAAAAAGATTCAATCACATTTTTTTATTCGACACGCAGATACAAAGACGTTCATTGTCCATCGTCTATATTATTTGGCATTGTTGGACCCAATACTTTGTTATAGGCCTCGTTATAAACTCGATACCGCCAAGAAATAAAATATAAAAATATGTATAGCTGGTATAAGTGGAAATATCCACAAAACTCATATTATAAACTAAAATTACATTGAAATATATGCCCGAACGCTCAATATTCATACCTTATGGTCCGAACGCGCGTACAGATTATTTGTAAAAAATGCTTTTATATTTTTTTCATCGTCGTCGTGGTCTTGGAAAATCGACAGATTCATGAGTGATAATATGCCCTGCAGTGGCAGACCGAAAGTCTAAATTTTTAAGCAAATTTTCAAAGTGGTAGTACCGTCAAAGTTTATGCTAAGGTTAGACCTCTTTCGGCCACATTTTTTTTACATCATATAACAAGTGAATAATGTATATTAGAGTATATTGTGGAGTAAACGTTTAAACATGAAATTGGATTTAAAATTGAATTTCAGTCCGCCACTGAATTTTACCAGTGGTCATAATATCATACTAATATGCTGTAATACAATTAGTCAGTGAAAAATTGATCGGACTCGTGTGCTCCAACGGACAAGGCAGCCGCTCGTTCCATCCGTCCACCAAGTAACTACCCAGTGACAATTTTTAAATGTATCTAAAATATAATATTTTATCATATTATTTGTATATGAAATCCCGGTTACGTGATGTAATATTATTAAAAAAATACTATTTAATATGACGTCGAGTGGGAAAATGGACCAGGTGGTCGGTATGCGATATTGGTATATTATATTATTATATATTATGTATATACGACCACGCAGCGTAAATACGCGTAGAGTAAGAGGTTCGGGTGTGGAGAGGGGGAGATGGAGTTTGAACACAAACCAATTCCGTCCAGCTCAAATCTCTGCTTTTTGTTTTCCAAAGCTTTCCGTGGGAAAAAAAACGTAATTGCGTGCAAATCATATTAAAAAAAAATAAAAAATAAAAATTGAGATTATGATAATTTAATAAAATATTATAGATCTCTACCTGTATACATTATGTAATGTCCATCGGCGCGTCCTACCACGAGGGTCGGAGAAATACGTTTGAGGGATTATTCGAATGTACACGGCGAGAAATCGCATATTATTATATAGTCCGTTAAAAAAATATATAATATATAAAACCAACTTTTTATTGCTCCGTAAGTTTTGTGACTTTTTTCCGCAGAAAAAGGTACGAAAAAAATCGTGAAACTTTAATTTAACTTACAAAAAATGATATAATTTTGTTCGCGTATCTTGAAGCATATTTTACGTATTTTGTCACACCCTCCCCCCGACACCTATCCTTAGTAATTTTATTTTTATAAAATATATAAAACCGTATACGTTTTAATTAGTCGTGAACTTCGCGGAACTAAAATATATATAGGTGTATAATATTATGATAATATACTATAATATAATTTATGGTTTTATAGTGGTAGCGGGGTGAGGGAGGAGTGGGGAGCGGTTGTGCATTTAATTTTGCGTCCAAATCAATTAAATGCCCAAAAATGTTCATTGGAAATGCTCAGTACCGCGATTATTATTATTCACGCCGGTAAATCATATTAAATAATTTTAATTCGAGAGCGCCACGAACTCATAACACATATTATTATTATTATTATCATCATCCGCAGAGGTAACCGCGGTTAACCAATGACGCAGTAGGTACATAATATTTTATGACGTATGCATTATGTAGGCGTACATTATATTGTGCGTTTAGCCGTTTGGGGTGTACTGCAGGCACAGTACAGCTGCAGTGGTCGTGGTCGTGGTATAAGCGGTTGCAGGTGAAGTATGGTTTAGTTATATTATATTATTACATATATTATATAGTAGGTAGGTAGGTAGGTATAAAATTATTTATACAGTGGTTGCGGTCGTTGTATAGTTAAATCATCGCAGAGCCGCGGTTTAAAGGTCGTTTAACGAAATCGTGTTATACGAGATAATATATTATTTTCTGTCATTGCCGTTATAATATTTTATTTTATCATATTATAGTCGACGTCACTCATATCTACGTTTATTGTTTAATATGCATAAACAATACGGTACTCAACTTGGTATAGGTACTAATACGGACATAATATTCCGTGGACTTGGCCGATCGTGAACTATTGCTACGTCCCACGCCATCGTTTACCTGTGACAATATTATATAAGTTGAATTATTGGTTTCGATGAACAATATTTATAAAAAACCCTCGACAAAATGACCATCAAGTAAATAAATCCGAAGTAAATAACGACATTCTTACACACCGATTAAAACAGCAATTAAAATATTGTCACCATTATATAGCAAAAAGTGTACCTAAAGTTTAAAAACAAAAACTGCACCGTCTATAGGACTCAAATAATATAAACACGCATTGTGCGTGTATAATGTTGAATTTATATGAGCATTTTAAAAAAGAATTTTATTTTAATTCATGTAGCGCCAAATTATTATTCTCGGAGAGTTTCATTAAAAAGAATTAAAACGCTTAAATTACGTTTAGGAATTAAAAGAAGGAAAACCGCTCATTTTTTATGGTACGCTGAACCCTCCAAACGGCTTTCAACTTTAATAACCGTCAGTGGGATAAGACATCGTTTGAAATTGCACTCAATACCAAGAAAACCTAACCAAAGTTTTTTTTTCTACGTTTAAATAGATGTTTTTTAATAATATATAGAAACAACGACTGAAACAAAAACAAAAAAGGTAGCTTTTTGAACGAACGAATACTATACAACCGGTAGCGAAAAATGTTGTTTCTTTTGTGAATTGTGCGCAAGCATTATAAATACATAATGTTAACCGTTGAGCAAAACATTCAAAGTCCAGAAATTATTTCAGTCATCTGTTTAATTGTGTACACTCCCGATCGTCATGGCGGTTGTGATATACATTTCAAACTGTTTCTACGAGACATATGTTTAAATTGTAAAAACTATCCTTGGCGGCAAAAAGCACGTTTACCGAGTCAACAATTTTCGACGGTCTTCGATATTAATTGTTTTCCGTGCGTTTAGAGTGATGACAGTGAAATTCCATCATTTGTTCTGGGCATAATCAAATCATAAAAAATAGTGCTATAATTAAGTACGTAATTAAAACACTAATTTTTATAATAGAAATCACACGTTTCACTCAGGTCGTATAAAAGAGGCAAATAATATAATAGTGGCGGGCTATAGAGAAGGACTCCCCAGCATTGAACTCTTAGTTACAACTTACAACTTACTGTTCTCCGAAGAGTCTCGTATTTACGTCATCTTACGTTTCTTTACATTTTTGAATAAAATGATATAAAAATCGTGATTTGTGATACAACACGGAAATCGTCGTTATTATTATAATATAATAATATTTTATGCTATTGTACTGTACCGAGCGATTTTCTGTTGTCCGTGGGTGAGCGGCAAATTGTTTCTGAGCTGGTTTTCGATAATCAATTAAACGTATAATTTTATATCATATTATTGTGTCGTTGGAACGATCGATGATTCCGTTCAAACGGTCTCGCTGTACGCACTACGCATACGTATGCTGCAAATAATTAAAATAACACAAAATAATATATTATATACGTTTCGATATAATAACCGAAGACACTGCAATAATATTAAATTTTAACGAGCTTAAATTTCTAAGACGTTTATCCAAATCTATCTTGTATCACTCCACGCGTCGATATGATTTGATAAATAATAAATACCATCTAAGGATCAAAATGTTCAACAACGTTGGACAATTTTGTTCAAACTAATTATTATTTTCTGAAAATTACCTTTTTTAATTTTTCAAAAACTTAACCGTCATACAATTATATTGGTACAATAATTATTATTATTCTATTGTAGCTTCTAGTCGCGTTATATAATGTCTATTTGCATAATATTATGTACTTACAATAATAGTACATTCACATAAACGACTTTTAGTATCCAAATCTAGTCACGCGACTACATCGTTCGTAAAAAAAAAGGTATACCGAGACGCGCAAGTAGATGTATGAACTTTATTTGACTGTATTTGACCTTTTCGGGGGCTGCTTGCCTACTAGAAAAATTCCGGGACTCGGCTGTTTTTATTTACCTATACCACATAATATTATGCACATTACACATATAATATATAATGCACTCCAATAAACGATATTAATGTCTCGGGACCGAGGCACATACGTACTATAATTATTATTAACGTCGTACATATTGTGACTTTTACCGTTCTCGCCGTTCAATAAATCATGAGCGCATATATTATTATTTGCGTACGCCGTTAGATGGGTGAGCACACCACGTGCGTAGAGTAGTTAACCGAACGTGTAAATACACGACTTTATTACATTTTTTTTTTTTTTTTGCTACATATGTGTGCGTTTTTTCTCCATTTTTGTCACATTACCAGCTCGTGGTTGTAATATGAGTTTTACTGTCCATGGCATGTCGTTGCATGATTAATACAAGCGGACGTTCTTTAAATATTATTGGCACTTCCGAGAGAGACCGTAACAATAAAACGAAGACGGACCTGATACGGGTTGTGTAATATTGGTCGCTTCGTCTTATGTGCGACAACTCAAATTTTTTCCTTGCCCTTTCGAGTGTTTTTAAGTTGTGTTCGAGGTATATTACTCGAAAAAATACATAAGTCGAATTTATTTTTATTCCCCTTGAGATTTGAGGTTTTGAGACTCGACTGTAATGTTATCATGATGAATTGTGCGACCTCTGACTCACTAAATACGATTACGATATTGCTCGAATTGTCTTACTCGACTCCAGTATAATAATAATTATAATACTCCTCAAGCCTAATATAGACGTATAGTATTGTTTCATTGGTTGTTAAAGTCGTTTCGAGATTATTGCTGTAACGTTTTGTTATTAACTGTTCACGTAATATCATAACATTTAAAACTGTGTACGCACTTATCGTCGTTTCGGAATTCATTCAATGGTTTCCAATAGTAAAACTGTTTTTGTTTAGTGTATGAACAAATATTTTTTTTTATTATTCAGGTAGCAGGTGTCCAAATAAAAACAAAAATTTCACAATATTTGTACATTTAAGAAGGCATCATTTTGACATAAATAATGCTTACAATGACCCATCAATATATTTATATTAGTTACCATAATGTTTGTTTATACGAATAGGTAAAATTTTGTTTTCAGTTATTGATACTCGAAAATATCAGTATTTTATTTAATATGTTTATATGGTTATAAATGATTTTATCTTTATCTATAGTTCATAATAGTCCACTGTAATATATTGTTCATGCGAGTTGTAAATGTACGAAAATGCGTGTTATCTATACAACTATAGTGCTAGTTTAGTGCTATTATAGCACCTATTAACTTTAATTCTAAAATACAATAATTATAAAGGATTATGATATCGTACCTAACCTACCTATTATGAACGTTACAAATAGTTTGGAGCCTTTCGTGTACGTGTCATACAAGTGTATTCGTAGACAATAGTGTACATAATATTATTGTTAAATGTGTGCGTAGGTACCTACTGTTAACAGTGAATACTTAATATTTTATGCATATCTTGTACAAGTTTAAAAAAACAAAACAAAAACATTTTCTAAAATCTTGAACGCTCTATTATCATACTATATATATTACATCATAGTATGGTAAATAAGTACCGTGATATCATATTTTTGTGACCAAATGAATGACCAACAGCTCTAATGTTTAGGTTACCCAAGGTATAAAATGTTGTAATTTTTATGTCGGAAATGTTAGATTTATGTCTCGAGACTAAAGAGTTCTTTATTTTGTTTTTCTAAGTGCAAACACGAACACAAAGTTTTAAAGCTAGTGAAAATCTTCTAAAAAAAATATATAAAAACTTTCTTTAAAAAAAATAAACCACTCACACCACCATTGACTTAGCCCAAATCTTAACACTGAATGAAATCATCAACCTAACCTAATCTATATACTGTCTTATACTGTATGTCTTCAATAATTGATTTTGTTTGAAAAATATACGAATAATTATCCAAGTAGGTTGGTAGGTACATACTTCTGTGTAATTTGCTTGTCCCTAACTTTTTAATATACAACTATCTCGCAAGAGTAAGCAGTATACACATTTACACATATATAAACAATTATACAATTTAAATAGTATTTTCCAAATGGATTTATGATAGTAAAACATATTGCATCAGTACGAATGATTTTAATCGTAAAAAACAATCACGTTTCACTAAGACGTGAAATCGAAAATAAAAACGACATTTTTGCAGCCGCTGCTGCCGGGCAAAAATAAACGTGACAGCTGAATTGATTGAAATTACGTATAAATTATTTATCAAAATGTCCCGAAACAAATATGCTAAAACCGTGACCTAACCGTGTTTACTTTACGGTTCGGGCGCGTTAACTTAAACGAATCCTAAACGGCCGACACTTAGCTTAAACACGCACAAACTTATGAATGTGTTCGCGAACGACTTCGTTTCGATTTTGCATAATATACTTTGATTAAAACGCGTCTATAGTCATTAATTATTATTCCTTCCACGCGTGCACAATAATAATAATATTATCCATAAACGTTTACATTATCATTAAGTCGCTTCTATACAGGTGCTCGTTAAAGTGCTATGCATATTTTGTACAATATTCGTGCGTTTACACACATTTATTTTGTGCGCGTGAATTTATCGGTATTAAATTAGAAAAATCGACGTTTCTGCAAAATAAAATATGGGTTATGGTTTTTGGTCGCAGAAATATAATAATATAGTGTTCACCATCGGCGGTACATAATATTATAAAAACAAGCCATTAAACTCGTTGAACGTAATCAAATAAAACGAGAATAATATAATATAGTACCCAACAATATTATATTATTATGTCGTACAATCAGAAAATGCGAACAGAAATGTACGCCGATTCAATCAAAATATTAACTCACTCTAGCTAATTTTCGTGATTTAATAACTTTTGTGTGACAATAATGACATTGCGTGTCGTTGTATATTATAATATTTTCCTTTTCACTGAATAATTAACTCGGTTCGGGGCGGGAAACAACCTATAAAGTATAAACCATCGGGCGATGCTGTTTTGGTAACCGTATCTAAAACTAAGCGTCGATTCGTCGACCACGAGGCTAATCGGATAACGCCGGTTTAAAAGAATTTTCGCTTTTCTTCCAAACGATTGAATCCCGAGTAAGCAGTAACGTATTTTATTATTATTATTATTATTATTGTTACCGTAGCGCCGTATGAAAGAGACATATTATTATGCCATTGTGTGCGGCGGCGGCGGTGGTCTCTGTGTTTAAAATATTATTCGATTTGTCGTCGTACATTTTATTATGACAAATAAATTTAATTTATATGGATAATATCTCGGCGTTATGGGAATTATTATAATTTCAGAGCGCCGCCGCGTTCCGAGTGCGGAGACCGCACGCGCGTTTAGCAGTAATTGCATTTCACGGAAATATCTCTCGGCAGTATAATATTATAATGGCAGCGGACATTTCTATAATTTTTACATGGTACATAATATTATTATCGCGAGATGGTTATTTTTTTTTATTCATTCATTTTTTACCGTTCGATCGCGACGGCGTCGACGGCAATCGCGTATTATTTCGTGCCACCGACATTTGAAGTGCAGCGGAATTTTAACGGTTTTTTTAATAACATTTTTATCAATCCGTCATTTCAACAGTCCGTACAAAAAAAAATAAATAATCAACGATTTTACAACGTAATATCGATAATTATTAAACTCTCGAAAAAAATTCATAGTCGAGTTGCTCTGCAGCAGCTTCACTTACCGCACAGCCGTCGATACTCGAGATACTCGTGATAATAATATACGATAATTATTTATTATGGCGACGGAAAAAATACGAATCGCGAGTAAAACGTAATCAAAATAATAATAATAATGCTAAAAATAATCGAACTAAAATATTCCGGAATCGAAAAACTCCGGATATCGCCGATAACACTCGGGCATTAATAGCAGAGACCTCTGCACCGGCGGCATTAGCGTTCCGGCTCTAATTTTTCCCATCTTTTGTCTAATAAATTGAAAAGCGTTTTTCCAATTACGTCGCACGTCATCTCGGAAACGCGAGGGTCGGATGTCGTGGTCCTCGTAGCGTTTGGATCCTTTGGATTCACGAGCCCGGAAGCTGCGGGCTATGGACTTTGAAATCACGACGTTAATTTGGAAAACGCATTGAATTATAACTATTATTGAAGTCGGAGGAGGAGGAGGAGGACCGACTCAACACGACATCGCGGCGGTTATACCTGCAGTGGTCGCATAACTTTGAACCGCGACTCTGCAGGGCTAACATAAACCCGGTATACGGTGCAGTCCATTATACATGCGCGTAGTACATTATTATATTTTGCAAAAACCAGTGAGATGATATTATACCGCCGCCGTGTATTATGCACACGCAATATTACAACCGTGTATTATATATATATTATATACCCATAACGCCGGACGGGAACAATATATTATAATATAATAATAGTATAATAAATATGTGTACGATTTTCGTCGAGAAAAAAAATCAATTTGAGTCCTATGGGGGTGGTGCGACGACGGCGATTACGACGCTATGGCTTGAGGCCAAGACGTTTTGCCAACAATGTATATATGTATATCAAACCGGAGCGTGTGTGTTCGAGTCAGGGGTGGAAAATATCGGTATGTTATGCACAGTCATGTACGGCCGTGATGGGAGTGGTCTGCTTTCGGTAAACCGGGATTTATCGATAATCGTGTTGAACGCTAAAATGCGAGAATCGACAATGTAATCAGCGGTGTATACATAACTTTTGTATCAATAATGTGAAAAGAGGGGTTGGCGGAGAAGAGTCAGCCGAAAAAACCTATCCGCGAAAAATAGCGGTTTAATTTTTAGGTGTTTTAAAATTCACTAAAAAAAGGTAGGTAATTGAGATATTATGAACATAATATTTTAGGTGAGAATCACGTCCCCTAAATTCTAAAGCTTGGTTACGCCTAGTTCTATTTTCTCGTATTTATAAATAAATAACTCATGCATTATAGTAAACTGTATACAGACATTTTCAAATTTCTAATTTGTTCATTAAAATCAATAATTCCGTTGGGAATACTGAGAATGAGGAGGACATATTATGTAGGTACCTATAGTGAGAAGTATGTGGAAGCTTTATTAAGAGATGGACTGAATTGAAAGATTTTGTCGATGGTTGGAGATAGCTGAAGAATTGGTTATAAGACTCATCCCGTCCCGGCCACAGTTGCCCACTCACTAAAAAAAATCCCGATGGGTTGTACCTATAATATATGAAATAAGTGAAAACTATACCGAACAATGGGTCACCAGGAATACCCACAAGAGTTTTTGGTAATTTCATAATATATTATCTTCTGTTCGCGCCTTCATCACTCAGAATTTTTATATAAAACCAGAAAAGATTGCAATTTAACAAACAGAAAAGGTTCGATATCCATATGTATGAATTTAACGTGTATAGTATTGTCTATGGTATTAAACTGTTCTCAGAAAAATATTATTTTATTTTCATTGGATAAGTTTTGATGACACCAATATTATTGTAAACACACATTCGTTTGAAATGTGTGACCAGTTTAATTCGTTGGGAATCGAAATATAATTTTGACATTTTAATCAATAAAGCTACACGTATAGCTATAATGTGTAATGTCGCTTCGTCGACAGACTTAAAGTTTAAGCAAACATGACTGGTTTTTTTCATCTAATTAATGACAAGTTAAAGAGAGGACTTATATCTAATAGATAAATAAATACGAACGCAGTAAGTCTATTGATATTTCTAAATAACTCGCCTTTTCTGTCAGACACGCGATGTCATTCCCAAATCCGACCATCGTCTTTCATCACAGCCACCATAAGTGAAAACCACAGATTACGGCGACCCTTAAATTCGGGAATATCAATCGTTTTAGTAATTGGAAAAAATCGTACATGAACGACTTCAAAGTATGATAACAACGAAATCAAAGTTGTCTGTATTATTATTTTTGCTGACTCTGACACCGAGAAGTGAGTTCAATATTTCGCTTTTATCATTATGTAATACAAGCAAACGAATCGTATGCGTTTTAACGGTATTTATTTTATGTCTCGGACACCGGCGACGACGATATCTGATTAACGACCGACAAACGATATAATAATATGATATATATTATGGCACGAACAACCTCGCCATATACTTCGTATTACTTTTTCGATTATTTCGTATCATAAAATATTTGAACAAACAAATTTTATACCTCCGTGAATTGCGTTTATATGATATATATATATATACTTATATTATATTATAAGCCATTTATTTTAAACAACGGTGGTACTTGTCCTCCGACTCCTTCTCAGTACTCATACGAATCGGATTAATAATGTCCCAATGTTCTCGAAAAACGTGATTTTTGTTTTTTTCGACCGACGATAATTTCAACCGATTAATGATCACATAAAAATGTAATATCAGTCGTACGCATGACGGTTTTGGATTCGGTTTTTTGCACGTTTCCTAATCGTGCCCTAAAATAAACTATAAGGATTTTATTAGAAAATATTCAAGTGTTTTTAAACCGAAACGTAGATAAAGCAGCGATGAGTGTGGGTTATATCGGGGAACATTATCTATAAATTTGTGTAGTTTTTCTGATGCGATTTCGGGTGTACTTGCTACAAGGAAAAATCAATAATGCTTTATCACGCCGTTGAAAAAAAAAACCCAAACCTATCCAACCCGATTTCGAAGGCGACCGTATTATAGTACTTGTATTATACATTATTATTTATTTCCTTCAACTTTGAGCTATATTATAATATTTTATGATATGCACTAATGCACGCATCAGCTTTTTAGAAAACCCAACAGTTATTATATTGCACTTTGACGGGATAATACAATTTTAAAAATCCTACAAATCTAACGCAAAGAGAAAAATATACATACAGGGTGATTGCTCGCCCTCATTTTTCAATTAATGATACATTTATTTTAATTATAAATTTTGGAATATTCAAATATGGATAAATAGCATATTTTAAAGTTCTTGAGAATGTTTGTACTATTCAAGGGGTGTTCTGTGGAGATACCAACTTCTGTTTGTCAAAGGGGAACCTCTTTTCTAATGTAAATTATTTAGAAGATAATTTTTCTGAAACTGCTAACATATCAGAATCCAAACTAGCAATAGAAGTTGTTGAGTATTAAACTTTGTTTACTAAGAAATGTACATCAAAAAAGTTCTGAAAATTGATCCGCTAAATGATTTTGAGTATAAACAGGAGTTTGTATCACCCGGACACTCCTCTTATATAGTACAAAAAACTCTGTGAGTATGACAATTTGGTTATTAAATAAATTTGAAAAATCCAAAAATCATAATTTGAATTAATTCATTATTAGCTTAAAAAACGGGATGAGTGTGCCTGGCGAATCACCCTATTTACACGAGCGGTTCGATTTACTAATATAAGTACACATTTTCCGTGGCGAAAAAAAAACTATGTTTCAATGGGAATCTCATGTACGACTTACCTTCGCCGCTCTGAACTCGTACGCTGCTGCCATCGGAAACTTTGGGAGTTATTCTGCTCGTCGCCCTACCAGATCGTATTTGATTTAAGCTTTTGATACCGTTTGTGTATTGTACGTCAGTCTTGGAGCAGCAAATCACAGCCAATGAAACCATCAACTCGAAAATGTCTTGCCCCACAGCCTTATCTCTTTATTTCCCGACAGTGACGATATTTAGCCGGCCTAACGTCTGGACGTTTACAAAATATGGTTTTCGTTTTTATTGCACATCGCGTTTGTGTACCACGTCTCAGCAATAACAATATAATACTAAATTATTATATTGAACAAAGGTGGGGGGGTACTAACTATAGCAAACAAGTTTGAGTCAAATTTAAGTGTTGATTTTTTCCAAACGTTCGATCTTAATAGCTAGTTAGTCATTTTTTGAATTGTTTAAATAATATAACTTTTTTGAAGTTGATTTAAAAATAATCTATCAAGTTAAAATTAAAATTGTTTTTGAAATGATTGGTTTTTTGGTTTTATGCATTAATATTACTGAATTCAAAGTTTGAAATAAACATTTATTAAAATTATAATAATAGTAATCTATTCAATATCATTGCATGATAAAGATATGCAAACAATTATATTTAAATCCACGTACTAATTAAAAAAGTAAATTAGGTATCTGCTTATTATAAACTGAGTTAAGTTTATATGTTTTTTTCATATTAACTCTAAACTAAGTGAGTTAAAATTATTATTTGTTAACTGTTAACTATTCTAACTTGACGATATTGTGCTCACACTTAACTTAACTTTAGTTAATTATTTTAATTCACTGAGAACCGTGCACCTTTGATATTGCTCAGCGAGGCTGGGTCGGGAACAAAATAAAAATCTTTGAGTACCTATATCTTCTGATAGGCTATAATACGAGTATCAGACACACCTGTCACAAGCATGCAACGAAGATACAAAACGTTCTGAACAGTTAGTCGATGATATTAGATTTAAACTATTACCTGGTAAAACGTGGTTTAAAGTTTTTTGAAAACGTGGTAAGCTTACGCGTTGTTTAGTAATTTAGTATACCACATGTATACTAGATAGAAATTATAGTACCTATGCGTGTCTGTGTATATTATGATATGTTTATGAATAATACGGTGGAACTTAATCAGTGTTTAAGCCGAAATTGACATCTAATGTACAATCGCGAAAAGCCTAAAACGATGATTACACCACTGGTAGCTGGTTGTGTATAAATACGGCTAGAGTGAACATAGTCAAGTTAAGGTTTAGTTGACTGTTCTTCCGAATTATAGGAATATTATGCAAATCGTAACCATTACGTTCACCGTCTATAGTCCAATCCTAAGTTTTAATTATAATCATCAGCCTGTCGACAACGCACTGTCTTCGAATACATAATATATTAAACATATTTTAATGTTACACTTTGTTACAATAAATACTAAATAATAATTTAAGGTTTTAAATTATTTTATTTTATTTCATTATGATCCAACATTATGATCTTCACATCCGATCTCTGGACATGACGAGAACCACAATGCAATTGAACAAGTATAAATATATGTCAATACACAACAAACGTTATCTCCCAAAGTGAATGGTTTGACTTTAAATTCATTCAGTAAATCACAAAAACAATAATATTTAATTGTTACGCTTAATTATGAAACCCCAACGATTCATTCACGCATATCGACAAAATACGTTCTTTACACGTCGTCCTCGATAAGCAATACCTAACATTTATTATTGAATCGAGACATTTATTAATTCATTGAATAAGAATGATTAAAATATTATAATAATTACTATCGTATTATTGTTATCATGATTCACGGTTGTGTGTCGTCTACAATAATTATCGAAGTCGTGTACACTTTTTATCAAATCCATAAAACTCGAATATACTTACGTGGTATTTATCTTGTGCATAATTTTGATTCAATACCATTTAAATCGTAATAATTTATCGCGACGAAACTAAGTATCGACAAATGCTTGTATCTATGTATAATGGCGGGAATCAGACTGGGTGTAAATGTATTGTAAAAGAAACAAAATGTCCAACAAATCGATCTTCACACTGAGATCCAGCGTAAATTGAAACATAAATTATTATTGATGTGTGCAACAATCAGTCAATCGTATTTTGTTTTTTTGAACGATGTCTCATAACGACATTGGCTACAGCCAGCTGCGCGTACTACCTGCAGGTAGTGCTAATCTCCCGCCAACCACAATTTATTTGGACATTTTTTCTGAAAAGCCTTTATTTTGGTCACTTATACCGGGCTAAACCGATTTATCCTCCTACGTTGTGTGTGGGTCTTAGTACGCCACTTATTTATTAGGTACCTACTGCAGGTTAATACCGCATATAATGCGCATTTAAGGTCAACGAAGCTTTATGAAGAAAATCGCTCACGGTGTCTTGTTAGAGACAGTACACCGGTTTTGTGCGGCAGGCGGAGCGCACGTAACGCGTTCACAACGGTTGCGTGAAAATTACTTTCCGACGATTTCAAAGGGGATCGGCTCTAAAAAAAAATCCGCACCGTCCGTGATTAAATCCCGACGACGATGTCCTGTGTCGCAAAAATAATAATAAGAAACGTGTACGACAAACGATTCCGTTTTATATATACTTACGGTTAACGGCTCTATAATAATGAAATGTCGCATTGCATTCCACCCCCGTGACGACATACTCGTCGAAAACGCCGCACGCAAAGGTCGACGGGGAGGTGTGAAAACGAATTTTTCAACGTCTCACCTTCGCCCGTGCATTCCGTAAACAAACGTCTTGAAATATTCACCGAAACCTTTTTACGCGTAACTGCTTATAGGCACTCGCAATATCCATCGATCGATAGGTATAACGGAAAAACGATAAAATAATAATAAAATGTTTTATTTTTGTCGACGCTCATGGCATTTTGGATCATTAAATTAATTCCCGTTCCAGTTTGTCAAGTTTACTCAATCGCTTAGTGACTCGAACTCGTATACATGATAATATAATGTTATATGAACAATATTAAAGACCGGAATTTATTTTTTTTTTTTTGTCATTATAGTCAAATCGAATTAAGTACATTTCAATAAATTCAGATACCTAAATAACAATATTATATTTTTAATAACACCCAAAACACGTATTTATTTTATTAAGAATAATATAAATGCCTCAATTTAAGATTACCTAATAAACAAAGCTAGCTGATGAAATAGATTCCCCTGTGCTATTTAATACATTTTGAAATCCAACAGTGACTTACCCAAACCTCTTTCCCCTTCCACACAGTAGCTAATACAGTGGTTGTTCAAAGAGATTATTATTGAGAATATTACAATATTACGTAAAATAAAAACAAGGTTCTTGAGTAAGGGGCGTTCACACTATCGCCGAACCCTTGAATCCACCATAACTGCTTATATACTATTGTTTTATGCGCCATTAACTGTTTAAGCCACGAGGTACCCTGCGGGCCCTTCCTTCTTTTGTTAATAAATATTAATTTAATATGCACCTTTGTTTTAAAAATTGTAATCACACTAATGTGTTTATTGTATTTTATAGTTTACGTATGTACGCAATAATCGTATGCAAGCTTAGGTTTACCGAGTTTATAAATTGTTATTCAAAAAGTTTGTACCGTTGAATTAATAAAATTAAAAAAAAAATTATTCAATAATTACATTGAAATTTGTTCATATTATTCGAGAATAATAAAATTATTGGTACCCACCAACAAATATCTTCTTTTATTTGGTTTTTTGGTCAACTGATCAATTTTTGCATTACAATATTTTTTAATAATATGAAATCCGATGTATTATAATTTCTAATAATAATTATGATACATCGAGTACGTGAAGGGATATCAATTCACTACAATCATCTTCAGTGCACTATAGTATTAGATTATTGTAATATACCTTATCAGCGCATTCAAACGTTAATACGTGGTTTCAAAGGGTTAATTTGTATATATGTCAACAAAGCGTAGGTATACTATTATAATAATATAATGTCGGTACAATGGTACATATAATAATATTATTAGATTGAAACGAATAGCAGTCGGAACAAGGGAAAACCGTCCCGGAAAAACGAGAAAACACAATCACAGCAGTCCGATCGGGGGCGTAGGTATTATAATAATATCAGAATATTATTATATTATTATGACTTGTACCTATTATAATAATATTATAGAGATACTTAGTCCTATTATTACATCGGTAAACCACCTGCGTCGTAAACCGAAGGGGTCACGTCTTCTTACACGACGATAACAACGATTTTTTTTACCTCCAAACGATAAAATAATAATAATAATATTACTGCGCTAGTAATATATTATTATTATTATGACGTCGGGATATTTCGGGACGCAGTTACCTATCGAATAAAAATTTATATTATTATTACTATTATTATTTAGCTACTGCGTAAAATATTCATCGCGAATACACACACACAATATGAATATATATTACCTATATGTATATAATATTTAAAATAAACGAAACGTAGGCGCGCACGTACGTTTAAACTGTGCAGAGGTGTAATGATGAATAATTTATAAACGAAACAAATACGCGCAGTATATGGATAGATAGGCAGTACGTACGTCGTCGTCGCGGTGGCTGCGGTACTAAATGGGATAAAAGTCCCTTTGAACGGTATCCCCCACCCCCACCACCATCCACCTCTCGCATATGGAAATGTGTTTCTGTGCATAGTGTATACGGAGGTACCAGCTATCCTGCATATGCCGGTATACCGGGTGATCGATTTATCGTGTAAGACGCGCATTGGTTTTTCCAAAAAACGGTTGACTTAAAATAATATTATTTTACACAATATTGTATAGGTCATTAAAATACCTACCTATCACATATTTTAATATTTATATTTTAAAAAAAATATATATTTTTTACTGTTTTTAACATTTAGTTTAATCGTCCCCCTTGTTTATGACAACGTATATTTTTAATTCATTACCCCAAAACAGAATATTTTTTAGAGTACTTGTTGGGTGTATAAAAATCGAATTTCGGACGACGAGTTTATTAGTCATAAACGTTTAAGTATTTACTGTTTAAAGTTTATACGAGTGTGGAATAGAGAAGTACAGGAGTAGGCTCTAAGAGTATTTATAGGGTTTAAACCTAAATACTGTTTATAACTAATAAATTATTTTTGAAATTTGGTTTTTACGGATCGAAATACTCCGAATATTATTCTTCTTCAGAATAGACAGTTGCCGATATTATTATATTATAATAATATAGAAATTACAATGATAAAAAATATTATTTTTCTCCATAAAATATGTTTTTATTTGTAACGGTTTTAAATTATGTAAAATAAATATTTTCATAAACGTTAATAATTTCTGAAATAATGAGTGCCATACGTTAAATGAGGCATCCTGTATAATATCCACCGCCCCCCCCCCCCATTAACTTCTTACACACATCGTGCGTCCGTCTGTATTATAATATTCCCGTGTTGTATGATATATAGGTAGGTATATATTATATTTTTATTTAGTTTAGTATTTTATTTTTACAAACGAACGTATTTTTTTTTTTCGTCTCGCGATCCATGATGGTGGTCAGGCCGACGCTTCGAATTTCCGGACGAATATAATAATAATATATACGTGCGCAGGTAAGTGGAGGTGTGTACACCCACATAAAAACGCCCTTGAAATATTCGAAACCGCGTTTTAGGTACCTACACGTCCGATCGATTTACTTGGAAGCGGCCCCGGAACGCAATCCTGCACACAAAATATTATAATATTATAAGCTTTAACTCAGTGGCGTATTTAGACATTTTTTATTGAGGAGTTCTAATAATTTTCATAACACTGTGGGAACAAAAAAATGTTTTCTTCACACCGAGGCTATAGTTCTTCAAAAATAAGACTTTCCCAAATCAGTTTTTCTGAGTACCTATTGAAAGAGATATTGTGTTAAGTTTATTAAGGAATGACGATGTATTGGAAATAAGATAAAATTGAAAAGACAGAAAATGTGTATTTAAATTTGTTGAATAAAATATGATTATACCTAAATTATAAATACTTGTAAATTTTACGTGATTATACGTCTTATTATAAATCACTTACAGACAAACAAACTCGATAGAGAGGTGCGTTGAGGAATATTGTTACAAGGTGGATTGGTATAGGAAAAATATGAGTGTTCCGAAAAATATGGTCAGCTCTATGCCTCCCACGTACACCTTCCGCGACAACACACTGTAAGATAGGAAACCTAATTGATAACAAAAGTAAACACGATGTTTGACATTTGAAGGTATTGACGACTAACCTCCCCTCGGATTTCCCCATCCCCCTATTCATAATACTCTACTTCCACCACTATCGTGACAGCCGTATAATAATATTATGATAATATTATTGTGATGTGTGTAATAATTATTAGGAGGTACACATCTTCGGTCCGATAAAATCGCGATTCGTCATTAATCTTCAACGGCGTAGCGTTGTTGCGACGATCGTCAATCGCCGAAACTACATTATACGCATAGGTACGTACTATACTATATTATATTATTGCATTATATTGATAATAATAACAATATGGCTTATAATATTATTATTATATTATGAGATTTAGTATGCCCCGCGTATATAATACTGTGCGCGTGTGATCGTCGTATACGGGTGATGCATTATCGCAGTTGACGTGTTTGCGTATAGAAACGTCAGCGGCGACGGTGGCCTTTGACGAATCGACTTGCGCTTAAATATATTATATTATTATTATGTATATACGTACATCGTTGTGGATAATCGGTATTATAGGTATATTATTATATTATTATGTATAGATAGATGGAAACGCTCTTGTATTATATTACATATAATATTATTATTATTATTATTACTATACATACTACACGACGCGTTTGGCCCGAGCTGGAGCGGCAGGACCCTATCGTTGTGCTGGTGAGAAGGGTAGGTGGTGGGGGCGGGGGAAGCGAGTATATGATATGATAACACGATCGTAATGGATCAATGGGCGAATCGTGAAAAAATCGCAAACAAGAGCATATAAATCCTAGTCTAAAGTAGTATAGGTAATAATACCGAGAACCTCTATACACGACGACTTTGCTGATGATGTGGCTCGATTCGCTAAATATGCTGTACGTCTTGTGCAATGGTATGAGGTAAAAGTTTTGCGTTTAAAAAAGTAGCGTATTAAGCTCAGCAGAGGTGGACCGTGCCAAAAGGCAGGTGAGAAAATTCCCAGAGTTTCGCTCCTCGTGTTTAGGTTTTGAGGCCCGCACTATCTATACATAATAATATTTTATGCATATATTGCTGCCCAGAGGCGCCAAAAGTCTGTTTTCCCAGTGAAAATTTAATGTAACAGGTAAATCAATGGTCAAACCATTCTTTTTTACTTCTTGTAGGTGGGTTTATAACTATTGGGATTAGGCTTTCTAAAAGTAATAATGACAAAGGCGTTTCAAAAGACATCGGCACCTTTGTCGCTGTCAATATTAAAGTAAAGAAAATAAATGTGACATGTTATTCATCGTATGAATTTCTTCGTTGATTTAATATTATAAATTGTTGTATTATTAGTAAAATGTGATGTCGAATACTTAATTATTTTAAAACTTAATCAGTAAATGTCTTAAAATTATTTTTAGTTTAAATAGTTTTATGCATTTATAAGCTTCAAATCTGTATACAGGGAACAAACCTACCTACTTTAAAGGCTTATGATAAAATATTATGTTATTTAATTAATTAAAGTAACCGTGTAAAAGAATTCATATTTATATTTTCTGGACTGCCATAAAATGTTCACTCTGAGCCTATCAAGTCCGCCCTAACTTAAAGGTCGAGTTAAAAAATGTAATGAGATATTCAGATCACCACGACTGTTTTCCAAATCCACGTATCTTGTTTTCCAAGACGATTCATGAAGGCTATACCCCTTCGTGGTATTATGGGGTGGAACTGCTTCCGGGTGCACGGTTTTTTTAAGAGTGCATACAACTTTTACAGTACCAGCTATTTCCTACCAATAATATATTTTAATATATTTTAAATAACTGGAATGAAACAAAAATAAATATTTAGTTGTTTACTAAAATAATATATTTTATTAGCAATAAGAATGGAAGTCAATAATTGTATATATTCAGCAATAATATAAAGAATTATTATTTGATCTGTGATTGTACAACATTAAATGTTTAAAAAAATGTTCTTATAATTATTTTGTATCGAAATCCAATTAATTCAATCTTTTATTAGTAGTGCATAATTATTTATTGTGTTCATATTTCAAACGTCGGAAAAATACCTGCACCCAGCGAAACATTTCTGAATCCGGCCTGGCATCGCGTCTGTACATCGTATGCCAGGAATTTTCAACACCCGTTAGCTGATTATTACTACACGTAGTTACGCTTTAGTAAAATTATGAAATTTTTTTGTTCATCGAGAGTAAATTTTTTTTGACAAATTTACAAAATTTCATCTGTGCAACTGTATAAAATATATTATACCGATAGTACAGAGGCCTGCTTAACTTAATCATTATTGGAATTCTAATTATATAATATATTCTATGCCCACCTGTTAATCTGTATTCGATCGCATTCACAATTTAATGATATTTTGGTTATCAGTCGGGTAGCGACCAATATCCGACGAGAGTAGACCACATTGTAAATATGTTGTTATCATCTACGTTGTGCGTACGGGCCGCGGAGACGTCTTGTCTAAGATAAAATATGGCCCTCTGCCAGAATTGGATGAAAATATCAGACGTATAGACAGGTACCAAAATAATATTGTATAGGTATAATGTGGTTTTACCCTTTTCTTTAACATATTATTTCGTATAATGTTATCTCGGTTCTTACGTCATGATCGACCTCCTTTGGCCATGGGCATGACTAGAGTCATATTGTTGGAGGGCTGAAGTCTTCATATTTTTTCTCTCTATATATGTGTGTGTGCATTTTTTCTAAATCCTTTTCTAAGTTTTTACTACCTCAAGTGGTTTATAATGAATATTAATTTGTATTCTTAAATAAATTTTCAAGGACGGATATCTAATGCCAAATTTGTGAATCAGTCTTGCAGCATATAATATAAATATAATTATATTATAAAACAATATATTATAATAATATAATAACGATTGGCGGAATGAATAGTCACTACATTGTCACACCACAATTGAGTAGGTAAAGAAAAATAGATTTCAAACACATCGATTAAAGTGAATCGAAATTCAAATTGTTTTGTTATCATTGTCTCCGGTGAAAGGTATATCTTCTCATTTCTTTTGTTCCGATTGTTTTCCAATCGCTTGTTGTGTGTTTTTCATAACTCACGAGACGTCTCACAAACGAAAAATTAGACAACCCCTTTTTTTGTCAACCGTCTTTATCGTCTTTTTTCCAAACTTAAATTGACAATAATTCCTTATCTGAATGTTGTTTGAAAACGGATTGGCGTCGTAAGTGTATTCATAAAATGCGAACTTTACTGTTACAATCGGCAATCAATAACCTTCTAACAGACTGTATATTGGTTCGAGATAAAACACTAAACGCTGACACTACACTACACTTTTTGGGCGATAAATGTGTTCAGCTACAATACGCACCTTTATTCAGGAATATTCTCAGTTTTGAGTTTCAAATATATTTTTATACGATTGTAATTGCAATAAATTACAAAAATATATGTAAAATTATTTTAATTCAAATTGTATATTCATGATTTGCGAGTTCCAAAGAAAATATTATTTTCAACTTGTCATCACTGTTCATGAAAGTACTTTTTCTAACTTAAATTAATAGGTAGGTACAACTTTTTTACTGTTTGTCTAGTCATTAACAAACATTCAACTTTTAATCTACACTTAATGTTATGCATCTATCAAAATAACTTTTAACTTGGTAATTTGGACGCATTTTAAAAATGATTTTATTTATCTTTTTTTTATAACCTACGTACTTTATCACAGAGGAATAGAGGCAATTATTAATTTATAGTTTAACCGTTTATTTTTATTTATTTTTTGTGATTGCTTATTTATTTTATGAATTTATAACACTCGAAATAAACTAATTACTATAATTATTATAACGATGGCGTTTAAAACATTTTTAAACATCCTAGACGATTTTCAGTTAAAAATGTATTGATTCATTGCGATGGCCATATGGTAATATAGACGTTTGCAATTTATAACTTAACGAGATAAAAATACGAGGAAAATATGAAATTAAAACGAATACCTCGTGCGTTTGGATATTTCGGTCTGGGCGGGCAGGACGGTGGTGGAAAAATGTGAGTGACGCAATTAATCTTTAAATAATAATAATAATAGTAATAATAATGATAAAAAAAATTAATAAAAAGGCTTATACCAGTGGTGGTGGGAGCGGACGCATGTCCCGTGACAGAATTCTGGCCGTGACGTTTCGTCGTCGTCGTCACCCTTATAAGCTTCAACGACCATATTATACAGTTTTTATTCACGAATCGTAAAAAATAATATTATTATCGTATGTCTAGAAAGCATTGTTGTGCCGGTGGGATTAATATCCGTCGTATGCTCGTTGACGCGAAGTCCAAAACTCGTTGCTCGATCATTGCTGTAGACCGCTACGATGACGAACAGCGCAATTACTTTTGTGGTTATATTTTCAATGAAACTCCAATAAGGTGCTATACACGTAAAGTGGTGTAATATTTTTAACAATATTTATGGTTTTGAAAAATCGTACTCATCATTTTTTGTATTTCAATATATTGTTAACAAATGAACAGTGAACAACACGGATCATATTATTCAAATATAATATTATTATAAAATACTATTTTGATATAATTGATAATATTATGGTATGATATACTACATCATTACCTATATTCTAATTAATTAATTTTCTTAATTAATGCAGGAAGCTGCATTGCCTTTTAACAATTATGGTTTTAAAATTAATACGATTTAAGGATCAACAACACTTTCGAACGACGGTTATAGATTTGTCATGACCATGTAATGTTTTAGTAAAATTTGAATTAATACAAATTATGATAACGTTTCATATCATCAACCGAAGAATAGTTTCATAATATTTATGATTATTTAATACAAAATATCGGTACAATGTTCTGCAGTTCATAAATTATTATGTAATAGGTACGCCTACTTAATCATATTTGTATGCAGGAAATATATTTAATCAGTATCTCTTAACTCGGACGAATGTGTGGTGGTTAAGTTTGTTTGTATATTTACCAAAGAATAACTGTTTCAATATTTTTACCGAGGAAAACAATCGACATCCAATATTGTGCTCGGAGACGAACGACCGACCAAGTTTATCCGCCACAAACACTTTATTATTATTACAGCGGAAAGTCAGTGGCCGATACTGTTAGATATTATTTCTAAATCAGAAATTTAAGAAGATATTGGTGCGATTTGTGATCAAGTAGTTGTCGTCGAAACACTGTTTTATGTCGTAAAATATACAGTATACACGCGCGTTTAAAGAGACCGATATTTTATTTTTTCAACAATAGCCATATAATAACACGTCTATGGTATTTCATTATCTCAGCTGCACTTTAATATAATATCCAATCCATGAAAACCGAGTATTGTCGAATAATATCGTTATTCCTCTATTCAACGCGTCTCCGGGACTGCAGCGGTTTCCGACGGATCAGTATTTTATTGTTTAATTAAGAAAATTAAATTATCATCGGAATATTTTGTGTTTACGGCGCGTTCGGCGGTGACATATATTTTCTTTTTTCCCGCACAATGTCGACAACAGACTTAATGAGCGTGTATATTATGTATGAAGGTATTATACTTGTCTGAAAGAACTAATGAGGTCCATTGATTTTTATTCAGAATTGGTCTTCTTGTTCTTGAAAAATAAATGTCTTGCGTTCGGCTGGAAAATATTGCACGATACGCTTTTACCGACCAATGGTTTATTTTTAAGTCAACTTCAAAGTACGATAGTTACACGATCGAATGATTTGTAATTATTATTCGTCATTCTTAAGATTGTTTATAAGCCTTTTCGTCATTAAAACTATTAAAATACTTCAAAGTGTATACTATTAACTAATAATAATTTTAATGGTAGGTATGCGTTTTAAAATACGTTTGTATTCCCATCACGAAGAAATAATATTCTTTGTTAAGTAAGATTAAAATTTATCATACCTATCAGAAATGTATTCTATTAGTTAGTGTTTAAAAAATTATAAACAATAACAATAATTAGCTTTTGTATTGCTCATATATTTTTTTCTCGTTCACTTGTTATTTTAAGAACTTATAAACTGAACGTCGTACACAACTTTTAAATTAAATTTACTCTTTTTTTTAAAGTTGAATACATTTTTACGAGATCATAGAAAGTTTTTTTTCTGATGATCAAATCATTGGGCTGTACGCAACTTTTCCAAAGAACATTTTTGACATTGGAATTTCAACGTAAAACTGCAGTCAGTTCTTGTCATATAACAATTTTAATTTTACAGCTATACTCAATTAACACAAATCACTTGATGAAATAATTAATTGTCATAATAAATAAACCATAAAATGACAAACAGACCTTTGTTGGTCTTCTTATTCTTACTCGTCTGAGACGAGTTATGGAGACCAATTATCCGAAATATTTACCCACCTTACGAATAGTATCGTTAATCCATAAAGAGTAAGCCTTTCAACAGGAAATGTATTTTTGTTTTATAATATTTCCCGTACGGGAAAAAAATGTTTTCTTTGAGAAATAATAACACGAGCATTTCCAACCATACGCCATAACTTCCACGCAATTGTGTTTTATGGTGTTCTGAATAAAATAATTTTAACTTCTTGAATGGCAAACCAAAATGGTTTTATTACCTACTGTTTATTTTCAATTATATATAACATTTCCGTTTAATTTAATAAAGTATGCGTTAACACGAACAAATAAAGTTCAGAAGGATCAACGTGTCATTCCCGTTAAACGGCTCCGCATTTTCGTCCCTCGTCGAAATTGATCTAATTTTCAAATTGAATATCACGCTAAACAATATTACCTACATTATGCGCTCGGTCATAATATACATACAAACTCATTTCGAGTGGCTATCGTGTTTTCAACTTTGAGACTATATTATAGTGACGTACCGTTTTCCGAGATATGGTATACCGAACCGGTTTAGTTTGCAGAGAACTATAGCTGACTTCTCAACAACGCACGCATTTCAATATCGAGTTTACAAAGAGCAGTAGAACACCTTCGTGAAACAATAATAATGACAATGGATAAAAATATATTATAACACACGAATGATGTTCGTGCGGACAGAAAACCGCTGCGGTGCATATAATAATATAACATGTTATTGTAACGTTTGTACCGCATGCCTCCGTGGTGCACGATCGAATGGTTTATTTATTTTTATTTGTCGGCCGAGTGAGTATATTATATAGACCACGCCACCGCGGGTCCGTGTAGTACCGGTTACCGCGTTCGGTATATGGTTACGATAAAACGCGGCAGTGGCGAGTCTCGAATACGTCCGGGTCTCGCGTATAATAAAATAATAGAGAAATAGCGAGACTTAAGGGTACACGACGTATACCCGGTCCCCGGTGCGACGTTTTTCTGAAAATTCTATTTCAGAGTGTTAATTTTAAAAAAAACCATAAGAAGTATTGTAATATTATTCGTTAGGCGCTTATCGTGGCTTAAATTTCCGTATAAATATCAAACTCATAACTACCGGAAAAAAGGTCAAACATAACAATTATTATCGCTCGTGGCAAACGGCCAATACGCATCAGTTGCAAGACACTTGTCCACAAAATATCGAATTTCCTAAATACTTTTTTCTTGGAATTACAAAACAAAACGCCATAGTGCGGAGCATTTTTTATGAAATTTACACTTCCGATTTTCCAGGAGAAAATATTCATGCGCGTGCATATTATAGTCAGTGGCATATGCAGGGTTATGCACCCCCCCCCACCACTATTTTACATAGTATTATTATTTTTTTTTATTTAGTTATAAAGTTACAACTGTAATAAACTAGTAATCGAGGACGCATAATATCCGTGTACGTACTAACGGATTAGCTATAAAGCCAATATAAATAAAAAGAACACAGGAGTTGTTCAACAATTTTCAAATACCTCACCTAAACGTCTGATATTGTTAGACTGGACAAAATAAAGTGTATTTAATATTGCTCATCGTTTGTTCAAACAAATATTTTTTTTTAAAATATGTTTTTATGTTTCACATTATTAAGGACCAAAAAAGCGCCTACTTTATTTTTCAACCCTAATCTCGTGAGCCCTGACGACTCTGAATAATTACTATTTTTCAGGCCCCTCCTCCCCACATTAAAAAATCCTGCGCACGCCACTGCATTTTATGGTTCACGAATCCTTTTATGAACTAGCTAGACACGTCGTTTTTAACGTAATATACTTTTTGTTCGATTTTATCGACCTAGATATACACACAGTGTAAGGAATAGACAAGAAAAACAAACATAATACAGAATTTTTGTGACGCCGTTTTTTTTTTTTTTGACACAGAGTAAAACATATAGGTAAAACTATACACACCGGTCGGGATTTTCTTTGAGCCCTTTTGTTCTTTCCTCCATACACCCTCTTAAAGTACCTACCTACTCGGTTATTGATACATCAATTTCACACATCTCTGGACGAAACTATTATATGAGTACAAATTTGAAAAACTGATATATGTTTTAAGAAATTGTCCGGAAAAATGTTCACAGCGTTTCGTCCTGTTTCTTCTGTACGACGATATTTCTGACTTCCACAATAATACTCCACTCAGTAGTCGATTATTACCTACATAGCTCGAGCTGAGGGAAGAAAAATGAGATCTCACAATTATTACGTTTGACATAATACACAATACGAAAATAGCAGTATGATTAACGAATTGTATTCGGTAAAAATAAAATCTAATAAATGGTACGAACATACCAAAATATGAAAAAAATGTATTTAATACGCTCTTGAAAATAAAAATGTTTCTCAATTTAAACAACCGAAAGTAGAACATATTGTTTTATGTTTTTAAATCATAACTCTCTATTCCGTGTTTTCGTTCATATTATTATATGATTATTATATAGGTATTTATTATTTCCAAAATACTTAATTATTTCTGAGGCCAGTAATAACATTTATTCAGAAAGTTTTATCGTCGCCAAATGCCATATTATGAGCGTTGAAAAATGTATATCAAAAAATTATTGACTGTTCGTGTAATAACCTACAATATGATGTATAAATGTATCTATTCCGGTTCAGAGTATTAACAAATCACCTCCAATTTCATTACACTCAGACACGCGTTATCCGTGAAAACACGTCCATTTTTTAACAATTTTAGATAATAATAATTAGTCCCCACCGGCCCAGTCTTCTCACCTCCCACTCAATATTTCTCTCCATTACTACCGCCTTTCGAAACTATTGTTTTGTATTTTAATTAAAGGATAAAAACTTATTTGACCTGTTTACCGCCCCGTCGTTGTCTTTTATTCTGATTCACGGAGTTTTAATTACGCGTTCACCCATGTCGTAAGAATTAAGATTATTTTTAGTTGAGCAACAACTTTCTTTAATCCATACCACAAATGTCAGACAGGTTTAAAATACACATTTTCATGCAACAGTTAATAACATTTTATAATAATTTGTATAAATTCGTCAAAGGTAGAATTAAAAATGCACGTAAGATATACATAAATATAGTACCGGGCGTAAGTTGTTTGACAATATTTTAAAATTTTAACCACATGCGTAAAATCACAATTGTTTTATATAGACACATAAAAGCTTTGTAGTTTACTCCTTCTCGTTCAATTGTATTGTATTATAATCTTCTAATGCGAAACCTAAACAAACCTATAATATCGTAAAATATGAAACCACGCAGTTGTTGAAAATGTATCGGTCGTCTTATTTCAGTTGTGTGACCTGTAAATAAGTTAGTATCTAGTTACTAAAAGTTACTTACCATATATACATAAGCTATAGAATCTAGAAATATAAGACTTAATAAATATGGCCCTGTATAAAATGTATACCTATAATATACAATACATTTTATTAATAAAAATTAATAAAAAAATATTGTGTCAAAAATATACTTGTGTAGGTACCAATATCTGTGATTTCGTATCATATACCATGTAGGTATTAAATTGTGCTAAGAATGTCCATATATATATATATATATATGTATAATACTACTCGTATATTATTTATACATGGATTATACTCGGTATATAGTCTGGAGGGAAAGTTTCAGTTAATAAAATTAACATATTAAGCTATTGGAATTAAAATACAAGTAAATAATATTATTATCATAGTAAAATATATAACACAACACTGCATAGAATTCTGCTGTTGTTAACAATAGTTTTCGATTAGGTACCTATCTGTAAACATGATTTTGAAACTAATAATCTCTAAAAGTTTAATCTCAAACATTAACTCTGACCTCACGAACCGAACACTCTAGAAACGTAACAGACAAAACGTAGGTATATCAATAGTTATTATATATATTATTATCGTCTTGAAATGTCGACTGTGTCATAAGCTAATATTGCATCAAAGATCAGACGACAACATAATTCATTATTAATTTGTCTTGCGATTAAAAGGTAAAGGTATACGACGGGCGACAGGGACGTATTGTTTCTGGTTATTATGCTTTTTGAACCATAATTGTTCAACCAACCGTTAAAAGCGCAGACGACTTCACCGAATCTAAAGTCTCTCGGCGATACATTTGATCACTGTCTCGAATCCAAAGTACTTGTTCAAATATTAAAATGTTATTATGCTGTGACGACTATTTAAATCGAATTGTCTAAAGAAAAGTTAAACGTAAGTCTTATTAGTGTGATCGAGTACGAATAATTTCCACTTGTATCGTTGCGTCGAAAGTGTGTATAGAAACCAAAGTATAATACGGTTTAGCAGCGACAAGAATATCGGTAAACAACATTTCGCTTATTTAATGTCATTTGTAGTAAGTGTATTTATCAATATTTTTTGTTTGTTAACTTTGAAGTTTGTTCGAGCTTACGTGATTCATGAATATGCTCACCAATAACGTACAGTGCCTGTTATTCATATAATAGTACCAGCTATAGAATACATTAATTTTTATTGTGATATTTTAAAAGACATTTCCAACTGTCGAGAATATTATAATATTCGTTAATGTGTGCGTTATTTAGCAGGCACAAAAATAATCCATCGGTCGCCCGCAATGAACGAATGGCATTGTGAATTAAAAGTTCAGACGAAGATTGAAAATGTAAATTTTTCATCAAAAACATATTATACGTCTTGAAGTGCTCACGATATTATTATACGAACTTCTGTGACCAGTTATGTTTATCGTGAGTTTAATGATTATTTTGTGCGATTGGAAAAAAGGTAATAATTAACCGAACAAATCAAACATACTGTTTTTAAACGAAACTTCATTTACACCGTTTTTAACGGTACGTGCGTGTTATTTATTGGTTTTTTTTTATCAACCAGCTACTGAAAATTAAGCTGTACTAAATTATAGTCTAATCTAAAATGTGTTATTATTTAGCACATCATAATGCAAGCAATGTATAGTGTGTATACCGTAGATATTAATATGTATTATTATTTATTACCTATAATAAAAATCATCGTCCCCGAACGATTTATTTTAAAGCTCGTCACTATAAATCATTGACATTTTCCTGATAATTTTTTTCACTATTATTATTCGCTGTCCCGCTATAACACGTTCGGTCGTGATATAAAATTAACTCAAATAGGTGTACTGCGAGTGAATATCAATGGAATTTATCTTGTCCCACATCAACGGCTGATTATCTGTTATTCGATATAATGTAATTTTACATTTTTCTAATAATACAGTCGACAACTCGACAACACAACCTGATGGTCGGACTATTTTTGGTCAGTAATATGAGTACATTATCATTACGAAAATAATAATCACAAACTACGTTGCATTACACATTATTATACTTTGGTCGAGAATATACCTACGTCGTAGTTTAATATGGTCCCTCCGTAGTAATAACGATTTCTGAATAAAACGGACTTGTAAATAACGAACTTCCGATCGAAACGCGTATTTTGATTAAAAGCTAACAGCTGTCCGGCTATACTGCAGGAAGGCAGAGCAATAAGTCAAAACGAAATGGAAACCGTCACGCGATTTCGATTATAATTAGGTACCCACGTTGAATAAATTCAAACATATCATAAATCTTTGTCGATGTGTCTACTACCAATAACGCTGAAAACGAATAAGACCGGACCGGCTTTCGGCACAAAGCTATTCATATATTGTGTAAAAAGAGGTAGGTATCTCACGTCATAAAGTTGTCAAATTGTATAACACAATAGTGCTGTATATATGATTTGATATAATAAAATATGTTTAACGCTACTTTTGGCTCAGTATTCTACTTGCCTACCTACTATAAACATGTCTATATAAGAAAAGCCGAATATCTTATTAGGCGCTGCGGACAATTCGGAGAAATTTCACTGTCACCAAACTCACCTCCCCTCACCTCGCCGTCGTTAAAAAATATACGTTTTTACAAAAACCTCACAATCTACCTAATTATTAATCTGTATGAAAAAAAATTTTTTTTTTCTCTCATATATTTTTAACCATTTGTATTTACAATAATGTATAATATATTATAATCGGTATGAAATAAAGAGACGAAATTCGTGTACCCGTTGAAGATAAACGTTTGACATGGATTAATCGCAGATATAAATAATTAATTGTTATCTGCGGTCGATTTTAATAATAGGTGTTGGTGGCGAGAAAAACATGTTTCGAGGCGTAGGTACTAAAATATTATTATCTACCGGTCATTATCGACGGTAGTTCATATTCTATTTTTATATAAATTATCGAGATCAGTCGCCCGTCCTCCCGACCGCGGCCAACTGTTGATAATATTATTATCGCCATATTACCGGTAAACTGTTTTAATAGCTTCCATTTTTTTTTTTTTTTTTTAACGAAAACAAAATATTAAATTTAGCGCTAAGGACCACCCGCAATGTGCCCGCAAAAAAACCGGTTGGGAAACACTGCACTATATCGACAATTATTAATGTTATAATAACTCAAATTGTACGATATCAAGATCAAATCGATTAAGTAACTAGTATTGCTCACTAATATAATGTTTGGATGAAACATTTGCAAGAAATTTCATATCACATTCCATTAATTCATACCGTGGCGTTTTCGATCACTTGATTCATTGATCACTGGCTCGATCTATGGCTCGCACACCGTCGTGGAATCTGCAGAGATTAGTAAGTCGTAAGAACTGACAACACGCTTGGCAAGCATTTAACGACGTAGATTCTTCGATCGAGATATGAACATAACGTCATACGGGAAGATTCACTAAGCATACGCCAATTTCCCTTAAATAATGAATTTACTCAAATTCTGATTTTAGGAATATTTGTGAAATATTGTAAAATCTATTTGAGTGTAGTATAAGCGGACTAGTGAATTATCACGTAATATATGTTATATAAAATCATTTTTTAAGGACAATTTTAATATACATTTTAATAACTCAAGAACTATAGCTACTAGTTTGAATTTTAATTTACATACACAAAAATGTTTACAAATATATAATCAACAATTTATACTAAAAAGTGCTGATCGTATTTTGAAAAGGACAAAATATTATCACCGCAGAACACGGCTCAAATAGTTTAGCAATCTAAGCATTAAAAAATACATTGCTTATGTCGCATGCTTAAAAATTCAAAAAATCAGAATTTGAATAAATTCATCGTTAATAGAAAAATTTTGGGGGTGAGCATGCGCCTTGCTAAATCATCCCGTACACACTACACCTATGTGAATGGTTTGAATTTCCAATCGTAATATTCGAACAAAACGGTTTTGAGCCTAACGCTCAACGCCAATGGTATATTATTCGTATACCAGGTATTCGTTCGTGCGACGTTTTCCTATGACCGGGCACGTGGGGCGGGGTTGAGCGTAAACCAGCTGGCGGCTTCGATATATTGTACGTAAGACATAATAATATTATACAGGATGATTCCCCAAGCAAGATATTTTCCTTTAATGATAAATCAAATTCTGATTTTTGGAATTTTAAAATGTACTTGAAGACTATCTTTAAAATCTTAAGATATTTTGTACTACTTAAGGAGTGTTCTTATACTTCTGTTTTCCAAATGAGAACCTCCTTTTTTACTGTAAATTATTTAGTAAATTTTTTTATTTTGAAAAGGTCGATACCTAGTTGGTTCAAAATTTAAACAAGTAGTTTCTCAAAATGTTTATACTATAAATAATAAACATAAAAATAGATGGTTTAAAAACAAAAATAAATAAAATATTGGATCTGGTATTAATTATACTTGGACCATGTTTACAATTTATAAATGTCGATAATTTAATATAAAGTAGTACAATTTTCAAATCACCATAGCTCCAAACCCATTTTCAAGGACCTATACTTAGTATACAAATAAAATTAGCTCAAAAACTATTAGTTCGAATTTTGATTTTTATACCTCAGAAAAATGATCTACTAATAATTTACAGCGAAAAATGTGGTTTTCAATTGAAAAAAAAGTAGTTTGTATCATCTCAAGATACTTCTTAGATAGAAAGAAAAATCTTAAAAATGTCGAAAAAATAGTCTTTAAAACGTGTATTCATAAATTCCAAAAATTAGATTTTTGAATTATTTTTTTTGAACAAAGTTATGGGGGATAGCAGGTTCGGTGAATCACACTGTATACAAGAAAGGTTTATTATGTATGCACGTCGAGCGTGTGTTCATACGTTCGAAAACAAACGTGATCATATATTTTATATAAAACGTATATCGCCGTGCTCGCTCTTGTGCGCACTACAGTGTACATTATAATAATATTATACTGATACAACTCTACTCGCACTACTTACCTCTGTCCGCCAACATTTTAAGATTTCAATTATCATATTTATATAATGTTCAACTAATACCGGATGGACATTAATAGTTTGTATTTAAATACAACAACATCGATTATGTCTGTCTGTGCCCATCTCAGTGATTTTTTTTATATATTTTTTTAAGAAAAACTAGAATGAAACCGATTAATTTACTTTTGGTTTTAATTTAAAGCAAATCGTTGGTTCTTCGATAAACATTGTAAGAGCTCCGAAGAGATATAAAGCAGGGAGGGGACCAAAGTCAAATAAAAACACCTCGGACAATAAATTAAGTCGTTGAAAAACCCAAATAAGAAAAAACAGCAATTTTTACGGAAAGCAAGTTTTTAACAAAATCGATTTCGTTTTTTTTTGTTGAACTCTAAAACGAATAACTATAAGGATTTTGAATTTCTCCCGAATATTTAAATAAGCACTCCTTAGACATAAAATAACTTTCAATATATTTTGGATGTTTTTTTTGCTATTCTTAGGTATTTATAATTTTTTACTTTTTATATTTTTAATTTGATTTATGTATGATAACATTTTCATTTTTGGAAATCAGCTCAAAAATATATAGTTATGTACTATTATATGAGTTTAGTTCATAATACAATAAATTAAGTGGTTTGGCAAAAATTAATTCGACCTGTATAATATAGTAATACACTAGGTAATAGAAAAATAAATGACTAACTATTAAAGTAATATAAATTCATCCTTAGATAAACTTATTACCAAATAAAATATAAGCTGATAGACGGTCTTCACTCAGAATCAGTGACTTTTAAATTGACAAGATATACTCGACACCTACAACTGTACAAAAGAACAGTAGTTACATATTATATTATCACTTTTTGAGTAGTTATTTTGGATAGGAGTAAAATTAGATCTGAATAAATAATTACAAACAATCGTTAATTTTTAACCAACAGCCAGAAATAAAATTAATATGATCAAGTGAAACCGAATATTTCAAAATGCAATAATAATGATGAGTTACGTTCACGGTTATCTTGATCGAAGATATAGTGATGGATAACTTTGGTGGATACGTGATTCAGTTATAATCAGTGGTCACGATTTTCTTGTCCCCAAAACTCTGACGTTTACATAATATCATAATAATCAGCAATATTGGATCTACGAAAATGTCAAAAATGTTATGTAACAATATTAAAACTACAATATTATGATATAATTAACAACAATATATAATTGCTTTCCCAAAATAATCATTCGTGATAATAATGATATCGCCTGATATTGTATTTGAAAAAGAAAAAAAGAGTCGTCGACCAGCTGACTTCGTGTGGCACGCGGTTCGATACGCCTGCAGTGAAGTCGTCGCCGTCGTCGTCGGATGCGTATATCTGCGCAGACACACGACCACTCGCAAATAACAATAAACGAGTCTCGGCGGGTCGTTTATATTAGTCTGTCGGCGAACGTCGGCAATATTCCGACTTGCGAACGTCCGCGGAGTTCGCGTCACGTCGCGTTCGGGAACAATATAACGGACGACCGTTCGGGGCGGGCTGTCTGAGCACACAAAACGTGTGTGTGTGTGTGTAAAGGCTACGTGTCGCCGTATATATTTATCTATATATTATATATCGCAAATAATTTATATATACCTATTGCATATAAACACAACAACAACAACAACAATATGATACCCATTAGGTTAGGTGCCCGAGCTGAAATATTATAAGTCGTCTACTCGTTCTATCTCTCGCTCTGCCTCTGTATAATTCGATCGTTTTGCGCACATCGACTGCTCGACGACGACGCAGTGTACGCTCTAGCGAGTATATTAGGTATAATTTGAATATTTTTTATTTTTTTCCGATGCCGTAAAAATAGTGTTCTCGGTATAAGAGAAAAACAACTTACTTATCGCGACGATGGAAATTCTCAGTATCCCCGAGTAATCCAATAATAAGAAGTTTGGTAATAGTTTGAAAATCTTCAAAACGATATTTTCTTTTATTTTTATTCGTTTGTTTACTTTTTTTTCTACAAAAAAAAAACTCCATTAACGTTGTTATTACATTTCTTGAGATTTTTAAAGTTTGTCGATGCATTTTTTACAAAAATATTGGAATTCCCAGAATCAACTAATTGTGTACGCTACCTATATAAAAAAAAAAATGCTTGAAAAATAATTATAAGTTTAATTTTAATTTTAATTTTTGTACGAACTTTGGTATTAAATATTTGATATAAATTATGGTCGAAGATCATCGTTAAGGAGTTTTCACGATTTTAATTTAAAAGATGCGATTTTTAACTATATAGCTTATAGTTAAAGTTAATTCTTATTTTTTTCCCAAAGGGTAACAATTGTCGCAAAAATAAAATGTTTATATTATTATTATACGTATATCACATAGGTATTATGATTCTTTCTAGCTTAATAACTAATTGCATTTGTTTTCAATCAGAATCACGTTTGTATATTATTATGTTTTAAATTGAATTGGTTTATATAATATTAATCTATAGTATACACCGTTAACGTGTCTTCGGATAGAATGCAACTCCGTAAAGCTTATATTAAAATAAAACCGTTTAATTTATTTGGAGATTGTTGTCAATTCAGATCGAATCAAATTGTTTATAATTTATAATAAACATTATGTCGTTTGCCTGTGGTTTAGCAGTGTCTTATCCGATGAGAGGAGCATAAATCGTAATGTTTCGTAACGTTTACAATAGGAAACGCGTAAATGAGAATGCTAACAAACATAATATAACTGTCATTAAATCGTACCTACGTTACAATACGTAATGATTTTAAATGACATTTTAATCGTGGAAAAAAGTAAAAGCTCGAGTGCATCACCGAAGTGTCGAAACGTTGAATGGAATGTATAATATTAAAATGGCAACGGAACAGACCTAAACATATTATTATAACTGGCTGACAACCCGACCAATAGGCGTAGGTAGGTACCTTTTCAGTTTATTATTATTATGTCGTAACGTGGTCGATATTATTATTATTATTTAAATGGCATATTTTTTTTTCTACAAACGCTTCCCCGCAAAACTCTATTTGAATCCCGACCATAACTCATCTCTCTACTTGCCTCAAACACGCTTCCCGGGAATCCACCCTGCAGACGACTCGAATGGAACTGATCATCAGGTGTCACAACTTTCAAACTTCCTTTCATGTCATTCGCAACGATAGTCTTGTAAATAAACTTCATTGTATTGCATATTTTGAACGAATTGTAATATTTTTTGAATAAAGATTTCTTAAAAAAAAAAAACAATATCATATTATGTAGGAAGTACGTCGTGTTTAAACTTTAAACTAACAAAAAAAATGTGCAAAATAATGTTTTGATTGTTGTTATATATTTTTTTTTAATATTCTGGCCCCGTACGCGTATTGCGTCGCGTTGTTAATATTTTTATTTTATTCGTTGAGCAGATGATATTAACGATGCGGAATAAAATGTAACACTCGCAGTGTTAAATCCAGACGATTTTCCTGGAGGGGAAGAGTACTCACTTTTATTTCATTGTTGATACATTTTACTAATATCAATTAAATAATTATCATTTATTACAACTAATTCAGTAATTACATTTGTCATTTTTCTACATACATATTTTATCTAAAAATATAAATTATTCTATAAAAATTAAGAAACATATTACTTATTTTTTATTTTTTATTTTTAAATCAATCTAATGCGATGACGAATTTTTGTTCTTGCATACAAATCGATTGCATATTCAATGAGCTACTAAAGTGGGCCTTCTTCACCATCGATACTTATTTTCGTACAATATTCCAACGTGTCTTATCTCAAATTTGGTAAACTGTAGGACGTTATTGAAACATTTTTAGAAATTAATTATATTTTTTTGAACACGATTAGATAAGTCTTAGGTATTTCGATGTAAAATGTGTGAACGCTGAGTATGTCCATTGATAATAATAATAAAAGATACTACATTCGTAACGAGTACAATCATTTTGCATTTAATAAACACATTCTGTCGACAGTTGTTTTTGTCAGAGGGAGGAATACAATTTCAGAAGGAGGGCATTCGTCCCCCCCCCCCCGGAGTTTATCTGGATTTAACGATGACCACTCGTTGAAGCCAATATTTCCATGGTGTATAGTGACGTGAAATCAAAACCGAAAGCGCTTTGTATATTAATCGATTGGACTCGTTGAATTACAAAGCAAATCGTGACCGTCGAATATTTAATGTATGCGTGATGCACAGCGGAGCAAATTATCGCCGTTGTTTGCATCTCAAATTGATTGCGGTCGCATAATGATAGGTTAGGAGTCTCGATTGAAAAACAAAAATGTTTCACAAGGCCCATTTTCGAATCCACGAAAGCACAATTATACAAAAGGAATTAGGATTTCACCAGTCGTGACAGATTGATCAGACTATAGACCGCTGTGTTCTCCAACCAAAGTTTTTTGCTGAACAATCCCTTTAATGGGGTTTCTAAAGTCTAACCACCTCCGTTAATTTTTTCGTTTAACCTGGATGATGTGTAGATAGGTACCTAATATTTTAATATGATGTAAAATATAAATAGCTGTCTTATTGCTATACATGTGACAGAAGAATCGCCCCCTCCCCACTGTATATATTATCACCATATATTAAGTTACACAACCTCAAAATTAAAAATACTCTTAAAGGGGCGGTAGCACCCACGCTGGAATAACGGCTTTTGATGATGTAGGTTACCGTGGTTACATCGTCCGAGATTGTGGTTACCTGCGATTAGACTGGATTCACAGCTACGTCGTGTAGTGTATGAGCGTGATAATTGCTATGGTTACAATACTGGTGACAAAATTGGTTTAAAAGTTGAGCTGTAGTCAATTATTGGTATACTCGGTTATAACTTTGTCAGCACATGATACCAAAAAATCAACGTCCAGTCAGAATGCGATTTGATCTACACGACACACGACGTAGCTGTGCGCCCGACTTTAGACGACATGTGATTAACCGACCAATATTAGTCGACACGTTGCAGACGACCATGTTACAACAGTATCGCATTTTACAATTTTCGTAATAGTATACTGTTTGTGTATACATTTTCTATTTTATAGCCTCTCTCTGATGTTCAGAAAATTGAGGAGAGCACACGTAAATTACGAAGACTAGCTGGTACATCATATAAGTTGGATCGAGTTATCCAACTTATATCGTTTTATATTATAATATATATTTTACCTATGAACAAAAATTATTAATAATAATAATAGTATATAAATTGATAAACTGTTTCTTGGTAGTATTTACCTTACGTTATTACTATTTACTAAATAATAATATTTCATTCAGTTTATTCCGTGCGATTTGTGACGATATATATAGGTAGGTATTTACTGTTTAATGGTACCTATCTAGGTACTATTTTAGTTTTGGTTACATTTGACTTCACTGTCAATTTTGCTTTAAAGGTTTTGGCCTAAGCCCGTAAAAAAACGGAAACCAACTTTTGAACATCATTAATCATAGCGTTGATTGTGTTTGTAATAATCGCGTGTAATATAGTGTATATATATATATATATATATCAATGACAGTATAATATTTGATAATAATAATATGATTGAGAGGAAAAATAACAAAAAAAATATTTTTAAATAAATGACATCTCGACGATTGTATGTATTGCATGTTGTACGTATAAATTGTACATCGGGGATTAATTCAATATAGATATATACGATTGCAATAATTATTGTCGTTTAAACTACGCTGATGTCCAAAAAAAGTATCCACCATACCTCTCCCCCCCATAGAATTTTAACGGCATCTAAAAGTTTTAAATCATTTGTGAACGTTTAATTTACCCAAAATTATTCCAATGCGTAAAATGTAAAAACACAAAATTACGTTTTAAAAACCATAAACGTATAGTTTGATTATAGCATATTGTTATTTATTGCCCAATTGGAGTGGAAGAAAATAACGACTTATTTTAACGACCCTCGAATTAGCATATAGATATCGATTTTGCTTTTACGCAATATGTAAAATAAGTTTATTGTGTAATGTGCACGTGCTTGATCGAAAAACGAGTACAATATGCATTAAATCAAATTATCGAACTCAATTTATTTGATATTTATATTATTATAGGTACTACGCGGTGTCGTGTAAACAATATTTAGCGTTTTACTCGTAATTTGTAGCGGAGACAAAATAACTACATCATTAAAATACTTATGGACTTGTTCTTGAAAATAATCTCATGGTATTATGTTCAGTTCAAAAATCACACAAATTACAAAACAATAAAATAATATATTGAATGCATAACCAAAACTACACGTTAATAATAAATGACTGCATTTTTAAACCAGCTTAGTTTAACATAATATTACGACGTCATCCGTATGAGGTGTTGTGTTCGTCTTACTTACGCATAACGTGGCAAATTTTGAGTTCAGAATATAGGTGTTTTTTTTTATCTCTGTTCTTATTAATATAAAAATATTATATTTATTAAGTTATGATAAAAAAAAAACTAAAAAATGTACAAAATACGTTAAATTTCAAATCCTCATACCTTAAAAAAATATAAAACATTACAAACGACATATAGTACATAATATTAGACCTCAGAAAATACTTTTAGTTTTTGAAAATTTGAATTTTGGAGATGTTAAATTCACACCGTCATAATATATTTAAATAAGAGAGTTAAATAGATTATTCCGAACGTATAACCCAATAAGTAAAGAGTTTGGTAACAGTGCACGCGAGTTCGACGCCTTCGATAATATTATTGAGCTAGATTTGACGTTCAGACTCGAGCAGTCTATTGGGATGCAGTCTATTGGGATGCAAATCATCGATGGCATATTATCGTAAAATTTGATTTTCTCGTAAAAAAAAAACTCGTAGATTCGTATACCTACCGAACAGTTGATCCACACGACCACACAGATAGCGAGAGGAAAAAATCGAAGAACCATTACGATATTAATATATTGTTTTGTGAAACGCGCTGTTTATACTCATATTATCAAATTCGTAGGAGGTTTGACCTTTTTTTTATTTCCATCGTACCTAGTAGGTAATCGACTCGAGTAAAAATAGTGCAACGCGTCTTTGCAGCGTGTATTATAAACATTAACAAAAGCAATAAATATATATATATCGTCCGCGCGGATTAATCCTTTTGATGTACGCGCGCACCCGCGACTTTTGGCGCGATCAAACGCATGTCGCTCGCGTCTTCACACCTCAATCATTGTTAAGACGTCACTATTGGCTCGTATGGGTCAGTCTACGGTTAGGTATGTGCACAATAATAACAATGCACTGCAGCAGTGTCTGGCGGCACGTTATGGATTTTCCGTATTATATGCGCATCATAATAATAATGTTGTGCCGATGATGTTCGCATTTTTTTTATTCTCGCGGTGAATGAAAAACAAGACCATCTCGACCACCATCGGCTGGACGTGCCGGGGAGAATCCCCCCCCCCCCATCAGTCGTCGACAACGTCCGCATAACAGCGTAATAAATACTCGTATATCTAAATATTGTTATTATTGTTTTAAATTAAACAGCAACAAATTAATATCATAATATTGTGTTTGAGTCCGCGACCGTGGTGCATTTTTTCTTATCTAGTGCAAAGTTATCCACCAATATAATAATATTAGCGGCTTATTTAGGGGGGTTTGGGCGATAGATGGTCTCCCCTTGTTTGTTTTTTTCACCTAAATAAAAGATTTAAGTGTAAACATACCTCAAGTCACTAAGTCGTAATTAGTATTAGCTATCTTGAAGTATTGATCAGCGGTTTATTCATTTTGTAAATATATATACGTAGAAAGAAAAAAAAATCAATAAATATAAAATAAACATAAATGTGGTATAACTGTGGTGTGCCCCATTTTTGCTGTTATTGCGCCGCCAAAACTCTTTGACAATCTGTATAGTCGTTGTAAATATTTTGTTTTATGAATACAAGATAATTGCAGACTAAAATACCAAAATAAACAATAATAATTTATTTTATAAAATTGAGATTGTCAGATGTTTGGTGTTTTAATTATTAATTACAACAGTAAAAATAAATATTTATCATACTTTTATTTTGGCAATGAATTTTAAGTTGTATTTTGTTATTGGTGGTGAAGGAGTGTAATTTTTTTGATTGCAAATTAAATATTGAAATTTAAATCCTATCTAATTAAAAATAATCAATCTGATGAACTAAAAATTACGAATGATTGTGTTAGTACTCATTATAGAATGTCTTGTACAATATGAACATCATAAAGTAGGGCCGTATTGTAAACCCTAAAATGGGCGATGGGGGGGGGGCAAAGCTCTCCGTAGTTCCACGTATCTGATTCAATGTCTCATCGTCTCCCTTAAAAAATTCCTAAATACGCCGCTGATAAATGATACGCACTACTTAATCGCACTTAAGTATTATAATAATATTATTATTAGTTGGACATTAATGTAGTTTCTCGTACACGTCTCGTAAGCGTCATTTTTAAAAGCAGACATTCGCTCAAGACATAATATCATAATGAATATTATATTAAACGGCTTATATAATATACACATATTATAATATTAATATACTCTGCGTGAGCATCCACACGTTCCCTCCATTTACTCGAGAAAATTCAAATTTAATAACGATAATAATTTTCGCGCACAACGAATTATTATTGCGTCGAATTCTCCGTACCTACGTGAATATAATCATACCGCCATTAGCGTTCCGAGCACGCAAAATATATGAAAGGATAAAAAACACAGATTTTTTTAATTTTTCAGAAGAAACGGCGCTCTTGTTTCGTTTTTTTTCTTCAAATTAAAACGACGCTAAATTACGCAAAACTGTTTTGACGTTATATTTAAAAATTTTTTTTTTTTTTATTCCCATAATTCTATATACTCGCGGCGCGTAGAAGTGTTTCCCTTACGTATACTTTAACCGACCGACAAAGGGTCAAGTTTGTCTGATCTGATCGTATACTTAATGTCCTCTCTATAACATATTATAACGTACGTAGTTTACACTATCCGTGCCGTTTTGACAGAATATCAAAAGTACCCGTAAGTACATAAGTTGGACGATACATGCAAGCCTTTACATTTTGATAAAAAGAACAATTTTTTTTTTTTTTATCTACAACCTTAACCGTTTTCAATTGAATACGGACGCGAGATTACATTCTCTCGTAGAAAGACTACCCGTTAAACCACACTACTATACACAGACGTAGTTTTGTCTCCAATTAACTGGACTGCTTTTAAATAGCGACAGACTCGTATTCATAGAGGTACATATGTGTGTATATTATGATACTATAAAATTATTTGTTTCGAGTTAACAGAAGTTGCAATGATATTATTACTATACATATAGGCGTCTTTGGAGTCTTATTATACCTAATCGTTGTATATTATGAATATTCACGGGATATTTATTTTTATCTAAATAACATAAAATTGACTTACTTATAGACACTACCCACGTAAATAATAAATTGTAAATAAAACCATTTGACTATATACATGAATACATTGCAAATCGTAACCTTAAAATATTAAGATCAAAATTATTAGTTTTTGTAATGAGATTCAATAAAAAGCACTTAAATCGTTATAAGCTATCGTTATATACGTACTATCCACAAAATGTGTTTAATTTATGATAAGTACCTACGCATCATCATCGAATTCATAATAATATTGTTGACTACCTAACATAATTTAAAAAATATATAAAAATCCAGAAAATAATTATATTGGTGCGAGTTAGCTTGTTTAAATATTATGTAATAATTCCGATGGATGGAGGGGTTTTATGAGCCGAATAGTGCGTGTTCTGGGCCTGGCTTTAGAAGTATGAATTAAGCATAAATTATGAGAAAGGTCGAACTCGTCTTTAATCGTTTAAGTTTTTTTGTACGGATTTCGTGAGTAGGTGTTTAATCGAAACATTAATGGCTCAAGAATCGAAGAGTTTTGGTTCCTGGCCGGTCATAAGGTGCTTGTACGCCAAGCGAGAGTGGCCGGTTCGGAATCTATGAATAATAGTTTGGGTACGCCTAGAAAGAGTAAAATCATTATTCTATAACGGAGAGGTTGACGACTTATTTTTTTTTTAATTTATTGTTTGCGTCATGTTTTCCACGGTCGCAGGACTTTAGTTTAGATTGACGTGGATTTGTTTTTTTTTTTTTATCAGAGTGGGTCGTGATGTTTTGTATTTTATCCACATTATTATACCTATTGTAACTAACTATAAATTAGTTTTTGATTCTTTTAAAAAACTTGTTTGCATTATACACTTATATTATATTTACGAGTACCTACCTATGCTCTATATATAATGGTGACTCCGCAAATTGTTATTCACTTTTTATTCCAGTAGGTATACTTCTATAAGTTCCACTGTATTTCATATTTAAATTATATGGGTACAAAAATAGCAAGTTTAATGTTATTCCTGGAAGTTGTTCCAAGTTGTTCAGTCTTAGAGAATCTTTTACAAATTGTATATTCTTCGTTTATTTTTATATATTACGGTAGGAAAAGGTTTTCATACTCAAAATTAGTTTCAAAAAATAATTTATCTAAAATTGCGACAAAGACAACGGCAATTATTATATAATTAATATTTATTTATTACTGTTATCAATTAATTTATATTAATTCATTATATTAGTTTGACACGTTCAATGTAAAAATACGTAAGTGAGGGCCTAACACGCATTCAATGTTTATCTGCACCTGATTAACCTTAATACATTTCAACCAAGTTCCGGCTAGGTTAATTGCTGATACAACCTAACATAACCTTCCGTAACTTACCTTTATTATAATATTATGAATTATGAGTATGTACCTATTGAATTTTTTATATTTTCCATATACCAACTAAAACTATATTATATTTACATAATTTATAAAAAGCTTTTATTACTTAAATTATTTTATTTTTATTATTTCAGTAATTTGTATTTTAAAACTTTATTATTTTTATAAAGCAAACAAAACGTTGTTCTATACACGCCCACAAAACTAATGAATAATAAAACAACTCCAATAATGTGCCTAACCTATAATTTGTATGGTGATAGAATGTGGCGAAGACCATATGTCATACCAGTTGTCTAGTGACTACGGCAGTTTGTATTGTAATAGGTAATGTCTTGTGAATGAAAAATTATGTATTTTTTTTCGTCTTTTCGTATAAAACAAATACACAGTATACTTAGCGTAGTTTAAAAAAAAAAAAAATAATTTTCCGCTTATTTATTTTCAATTCTCAGAGAATCTCTACATAATAAACATTTAATAGCTATAGGGCTAAAATAAAATTATTTATACATTTAAAGTAACGAATATATTGAGTTGAATTCTGTAATAATTTCAGATGTGTTTCAAATGAATGAACAATTAAAGATGGGAAGGAAAATATTAAGGATATAAAAATAATATATTCTACTTTTGTACTTGGAAAATACGAATCCTTAATGTACTGCCGTGTTATAAAATACTTAAGCAAATGCCGAAAGAGAATTCTAATATAAGTCGAAGGAATAAGAATTATGAGCAAAAAAAAAGAAAAACATAGCAAGAAAAAACAAAAGACAGAGAAAAAATTCATATAAAAATATAGTACCACCCCATTTATTCATGAATAATAAAATCTTTGAAATCTTGTGCATTTTACCACGGGGTCGGAACAAACATATGCAATTATGCAATGCAAGGTCCGTGTAACAAAAATAAAATTAATGGAGCCTATATTAGGTTTCCTTTGTATATTTAAGTAAAGACATAAATGATTAATAATGCATAGGTAACTACTTAGTTTGTTTTTAATAATACCGTTATTGTTGGTATTGAAAATGTTATTCAGTTGCCGTATTATAATGTACAAACAATTCAAGTATAAAATAATATGATCCATTCAATTTTCTAGTTTTTATAACAATTATAATGTTATGCTATTTTAATTGTAGAAAATATTGTCCTTAATAATATTATTGACTCGATGTATCATTGGTTAGGTATAAAAATAACCGCATGTACCTGTCGTATTTATAACAAAAATAATAAACCACAATATCTATAACGCATAGTGTATATCATTTGTTAAATATTAATTAAAATATTATTAACTTTAACATTCCATTCCGCCCAGTAAATAATTTATGTGGGTGATTAATAAAAATATTGTTATTCTGAGTATGTGGAACTTCAGATATTATGTACAACAAAAATTTGAAATATGATATAATACAATTCATATTATCACCATTATTGATATTTTAATATTCCGTGAGCTTTTCAACGGATTTAAGTAAATTAATTGTGCAATAATAATGATAAATTAGAGTACCTTCATTATACAATATTGCGATGGTTATAATATGTATATAATATATTTAAAGGTTTGAACTGCAAGTTGGTGCAGAATGTTAAATACTGGTTACGATAAACCGGATATTGTAACACATAATATGAAAATTATTCACCAAGCATGCTCACCCCATTTTTTTCTTGAATTATGCAATTTTTATTATATATAATCTAATTTTTGGGATTTTTCAATACATTTTAAGACCATGTTATAAAATTCTTGAGACTTTTTGTACAGCTTAAGGTGTGTCATTTGGCGATGCGCACTTCAGTTTTTGAAATTAAAAACCAACATTTTCCACTGTAAATTATTTAACGAACGATTTTTCCGGAAATATTGACACACATACACACACACACAGTCACACACATCAAGACGGATCACGACGAGTAGATTTAAGGATTTACCCATTGGACAATCGCGACGGTGTGTTTACTGCACTACCGCGCCGTTCCCATGTGCTGTGAAATATTCCAAATTTCCTGCTTAGGTTTAATTTCTAGTGGGTTGGGATACTACAAGCATGCGAAATACACAAATTACGTTATCATAGAAAACAGTTCCCAATGACTCCCAATAATCTAAACTACGGATATTTTTAAATTATGACCAACTATATTATAACACTAGCTTTTTTTCATATTTTCAGAAAATATTCCGCTTAGAAATATTAAATTTAAAATGTATTTCTATCGTTCGAAAAAAGTAACAGACTTTAAAAAATGTAAACGATAAAAATAGCAGTAAATATCATTAAAAATTAAATATATTTATGGGTATATAGTTTCAAAAACGTTTATACTTTTGAAGTAATGAATGTTTACTGTTCAAACAATATACGCACTCTATATTATTACGTCGCACACGATGCGATTACGCCATTGCGCCAAACGTCCCAGATGATATTTTTAACACAGACCTGTAAGAATTATTGCTTATAACTTAAACATAATATTTGGTATTTTAGATTGTTATTATATTTTTTTTCGTAAAATGTATCGTTACAAAATAGAATATATTATTTTAAATCCGTGTTTTTAGGAAAAAAGTGTTCTTAACTTGACAATAAAATTAATTAACTCATAAGTTACTAAATTAAATGGAAAAAAAAATGTCAAGTTAGAAGCTAATTTTAAAAATGAATACCTAAATCGTATTTAACTTAGTTAAAAGTGAATTGACTTTTTAACTCGTTGATGCCCAGTCTTGCCAATTTATGTCATAACAAATTTAGCAACCATCATACAAATATTGCTTTACATTAAATTTAATGAAAATGGATTTTGTGCTTATAGTTTATTCATTTATAGCTAATACGGCTGTAGTAATTTTTGCCATCGGTGGTAATCAATCAAACATTTAAAAGCACGAGAATAGTTATAAACAAATTGTATTATAAAACAAACTATTTATTAACTAATTAAATTATTTAATCAAAAATTGTATAGAACATGAATATATACTTGAAATATGTTTAATATAATATTTATTTCAAGCTAGTGAATTTGTAATTTTTAAAAAAAAGAACTTTCTGCTTAGTTAGCGACATGCAAAATTTATAACATTTCTAAAATCTATGTTGATTGTGAGTAGTTTATTCAAAACTGAAATAAAAATATAAAAAAAAATCCGTGCATATTTAAAAGATACAATATTGTATTAGTCTTAAATATAACCAACCATAACTCTCTATTTCAAAATCGTCGAAAATTACACGGTTTTGTCCATTTCCTTCAGAAATAATATCGTCACAAATAGCCATAAGTCATATCCTAGTGTGATGATAACAAGCATGTTGTTATCATCGCATCGCTTTCAAGTCCAGCGGGACGTATTAACAAATTGAAAACGAAGATCGAATATAAGTGTACATAATGTAATATATTAAAACAAAACTCGTGTAATTTGATGACGTACGATATACCTAATAGTGTGATAATGTTGTAGTTTTATCATAAATATAAATAAATTTGATCATATTGATTAGGAGGTACCTTCACGCGATGTATAATATTATGCATACCGTACGAGCAAGCAAAGCAATATTATACTTGGATCGAAACAGTATTATATCCGTTCGGAAACGTCGCTGAATAAATAAATTCGCAACACGAATGTGAAACGCATCCGATTATCATAATTAATAATTATTATATACACCGTCGGCGACGATTTCCGTTTCCGATTTGGCGAGCTCACTCTTGTCCGCTCGACGTTATAATAGTAGTACCGCAATGTGTTTTTCAATTTGTACATTATTACAATATTATGAGTGAGGTTTTCGGTAGGCACACAGATAATAATTGGCGTAATATTAATTTCAATTGTGTTCACATTTGTTTGCATTTCGTGGGCTCTATCACCAAATATCAAATTGAGTTATTCGCGAGAGAAATTTTAAACTCCAAACTATTATAATATTATATTTTTCTTTGGAAACGAATGATTTTTAATGGCTGTCAAGAAGTATAACGACTAACAAAGGTGTTGTTCGTTAAGCTTTGCAATTTGGGTTTGTTCAAATTAAAATTTAACGTAATAAAAACGACAATGTAAAACATTTCGGTTATGAATCAAAAAGTTCTACAGCAGATAGAACTTTATGGTTGGGAATTTTTTTTTTCCGCTTGGTCGAATCTTTATTGTTCTGAATTTATTGAATGTACGTTTTCCGAGAAACGAAATTCAGAACACGATTCGATGTGACATTTTAGATCTCAATAACTCTTTTAATAATGCACCTAAATAATTGTTTGTGATCTTGAATCGATGTGCACTGATAATATTACACCTACCATGTTATTATGTAGGTGCGAAAATCTGATTTTCAAAAATATTTTAATCGCTTTAAAATACCTACTGTATAAAAAAGCTATATTAAAATACTTTTTTACTCAAACACCTACTTGACAAGACTGCGTATAGGGGAGATTGTAAATTCCACCCGAAATGAACAGATAAAAACAAGGTCTATGGTAAATTCCGCCCGGGAAAATATCCAATTGAAAAAAGTACATGTAAATTCCGCCCGAAAACATGTACAGGTACAAAAATGGATTTGTAAATTCCACCCGGAAAAATAAATATTTTTAAACTAAGCGTTCCGTGACTGTACGACGCGACCGTACTTTTCGCGACGCGGCGCGTATTATAGTATTGGGAAGTCACAGAATGTTCGAACACGGAATAATCTTATCTCAGATGACAATCGTTAATCATGTCATATTTTATCAGCTTTAACTACAATATTATGGATCTAATAATTGGAAATTACAGATAGAAATATTATAAATTGTGTTCAGTACACGTCCTAGAGTGACTTATATATATATTGTGTTAATTATTGATAATGATTATATTTTGACTCGTCTTTATTATTATAATCATTACTATTTTACGATTTTTAATAATTTTATATGATATACATGATTTATATATATATTGTGCTAATTATTGATAATGATTTAATTTGACTTTAATAATATTATTATGATTATTATATTTACTTTTATAATTATTACTATTCTTACGATTATATATGATTTATGTTATAATTATATAATATGTGAAATATATATTTATTTAAATAACTACTTATAAATCATAATGATTAATATATATGTTATGTCAGTAATAATATGATTAACAACTAATAAGACACATTCAGAAATTTGTTTATTAACAGAAAGTATTAAATGTATTCTTTATAAACCTATTATACCTATACGGTTTTGATTGAAAAATACAAAAAAAAAGTAACTTTAAAGTTTAAACTTTTAAACTTCATTAAGTAATATGAACTTCTTACTCATACATTTTTTCGGGCGGAATTTACATGCGCCCGCGTATAGTATCCGCAAACCTATAACCGACTACCGACGCTGCAGATTACTTACAGTCGAGAGAAAAGTTCATAATACTATTGTTGTCGGGATGTTGCCGGACCTTACGACGGACGATGATAGGTATGCATTAATAATAATTGTACGACTGTGCGTTTTGTTCAAATTTGAGCACGCCATTTACACGCCCGCGGAAACGATTTTTGGCTGAATAAATCCTTTGTAATTGTTGGTCATATAATAACGTACGTCTGATTTTTCCGAGTAAAAAAACCGTTTTACGATCGCCCACCCACATCGGAGTCGGCTCGCCGTCGGTCGCCTCGCGTATCGTCGAACGGGTAAGACGACCCGCGTCGGCCGTCGCCCGTGTTATATAATATTTTAATAAAAGTCGTCGTCGGGCGTGATCGATGGCCGGCAGTTTGTTTCGACGGCCTGGTAATTCTATCAGACAGCTTAATTAGTCGGCCCCTCCCATTCCCCCCCCCCCGGGACGTTATCTTCGTTATACGCGCTAGCTATGTGCCGCCGCCGCCGCCGCCGCCGCCGATGTACTTAATATTATTATTATGTTCGATATTATTCGTAGTGTATATACGTTCAAAACTACTGATTTATGTCCCCGATATTACGGACGAAAAGACAACATAAAAAAAAATACCACCGAATGTCATTATAATATGAGGTATAGGTAGCTCAAAAAACTTCAAAATATTCTGAAAATGTTTTGATAAATCGAAAATGCTAATATAAACATAATATGATGAAAAACAATATCGATTTTGTCAAAAACTGGTTTTGCACGAACAATTGCCGTTTTTTAATGTTTTCCTACTATTTTTAAAAATACTGTAAATTTTAAAAGTTGACATTTTAAAATTACCGACCAAATATAATTCACAATCAAAAACCACCCTCAGAGTTGAAAGTCGAAGAATTTTTTCTACCGAATTTTGTGTATACAGATACAAAAAAAAAATAATTATACTCATCACAGTAAAATCAACATTCTACTTCAAAATATGATATAATTTCAAGTCGACGCTAAAACGGAAAACAGAAGAAACATGTTTCTGTAAATCGTCGAATAACATAATATTGTGTTCTGTGGGTGTGTATATCATCGTAATTTCACTATAAGCGAGTTTTTCGAATGATCGCGAGATTTGAGTTATTGACGTATATTTTATTTTTTGAAAATGCTAATTCTACATACATCGTAGGCGAGCACGCAGATGTACAGAATATAATATTGTGCTGCGATCGAGTGCCGTGTACGAAATTCATTTCACCCACACACTCGATCGACGGGAGGTTATTTTTATTTGCTTATCAAAATGATAAACGCAAAACGTAGGTAATATATGTTCAAACTCGACGTGTGGTTTTATTATTCTATATGGTTCGAAAACCTGAAAACGATTTTTAACAATATACTCTCAGGCCATTCGATTGCGGATTTGCCGTATAATCGCATAATCTCAATTATATTTCGCCCAGCTCAAATTGAAATATAATGAATAAGACATAGACGGAATGAGGAAATGAGTGTTTTTTTTTTATTTTAATATATGTCGTGTAGACGGGCGAATTTCTTAAGTGAAATTAAAAACAAACAACGGAATTCGTGGTAAGGTCGAGTCCGATCATAAGCCCGAATTCGCGAGGAAAGAATTGATTATTGTTTACGTTGAATTAAAGCAAACTGTTTCTCGATTACAATAATAATTAAAATTTATCGATAGGGAGTGTTTGCGTTTAACATGCCAGCGTTTGTTAACGGGATTAATTGTATACCGTCTGGCCGTCTGGGCGAGACGCAAAGTGCTTCAGAAAAAAAAACATTTGGGCACTCAGTAAACAGTAAAATAATATATTGTTATTATGTATATTGCGAAAATTGTTAATAAAAAACGAAAAAGACACGACTGCACGGTGCACATCGTACACCGCGAAAACAAATGGCGGTGTAAACACTGTTGCGACGGGATCCGTTGAAAAGCCGCACTCCCCCGACGGGAAAATGTTTTTTTTTTTTTTAATGAAGAGACTTAAAATCTAAAAATACATTAAAAAGACTTTGAGGCGCGCTGTCTACAAAACCGTCAAATAACGAAAAAATAATCGCACAAATTCCATTAAACGCTGGAGGGTTCACACTTTCGTCGTCGGTTCAAGCATAATATTTTACGCGGTTTGCTGCTGATGCGGATGACATGGTTAATCCGTTGAATAATAAACCGAATTCTTAAACGAAGGTACAGTCGAATTTTTCTGTGCACTCATTTATTTGGCGATGTGAACGGATCCTTCAAATATCACGAATCATATTATTGTGGGCCAATTTGCCACCTATACTAAGTGAAAGCCTTAAATATTTCAAACAGGCTCTGACTCAGGGAGTCGTATTTTCTGGGAACTGAAATATTATATTGTCTACTACGAGTGAAATAACATATTTTCTATTTTTGAATTATTAATCGTAAAAACAACGTTAAGTTGGACCTCTAAAATTCGTATTTTTTACTCGCTAACTATAAGTAAACAACATTTTAATATATGTCAGTCTTTTACATTTTATAATAATTGAATTGTTAAGTGGATATAGGTTTCGAGTGGCATTTTTCACACCTTTATCCGTTTAACTTGGTAACTTGAATGTATCGACTTTGTCAACCACGTGTCTCTGAAAATAATTTAGTGGTTCGACTGACATAATGTCTTGCCTCAACGTGCCATCCATTGAATAAAAATTATTTTTTCACAAAATGTCATCACTCAAACCTTCAATTTATTGTTATTTTTGCAGCACTTCGATATGATGTAATTTCGTCGTCGTACTACGTATCATAATAATATTTCATAATTTTCGAGAGTAAAATATGATAAACATTCGTTTAAAGTGGGTACAACGTGATCACAGGGTCGAGAAAGTGGCGATGTGGTGATTCGATCAACTGACTACAAAAATCTTCTATACGTAAAAGCCATAGAAATGTTGAACGATTCGGTGCGTTGAATTATTATGATTATAAAGAACTTTTCACCCTAACCCGTTTCACGACATTACAATTTTAACGTATTATTACTTATATCGTATTATTAGCAGAGGTGACAAAATAGTTTTTTTTACAAATTATTTCAAGAAATAAATTAGTCAAACGCGGTACTTATAATACATCCGAAATCCTATTCATATAGTAAAATATTAGAGTAAAATATATAACGTTTTTTTTTCACTACAAATAAAATTATATCTAGTTTGGAAATAATTAACTGTAATCCAAATCTACACTTTAAAACCATCAATACAATAACTTATTTTAAAATTTAAAAAACAAGTTAACATAGGTCCCTTACAGTGGAATAATGAAAACAAGGTATAACCGGGTTTACTTTGATGTAAAACATTAAGTACCTACGTTACCACTCAACAGTTAACGGCCAACGCTGAAGACGATACAATTACGATATGCAAATTACGATTGTCAAACGCATATAATTCACTGCAACCCACTCACAAATGGTCAACGAAAACGAATTATAATATTACTCGAAATAATATGTGGCACATGATATTGTTTCCAAAAAACCATAATATACAATGTACAAATCAAATCTATAAAAAGGTAAAATGTAAAAAAGACGTACAATAAATAATTTATATAGTTACAGATATAAATACAGTTTATACAGGGCGTGGTTCAACAATATTATGCTCACACCAATTTATTCAAATTTTGATTTTTGAAACTTACTAATATAATACGCATAAATGTCATATTTTCAAATATTTGGATTTAATATTCTAAACGAGAAGTGTCTTGTTCACGTTTTGAAAAAAAAAAGTTTGTGTCATTACAGAGCATTTTATAAACGGTATAAAAGCTTAAATGATTGTAATTAATAGTACTTTATTATACTTAAAAAATTCCAAGAACCAGAATTTGAATAAATTCATTAAAAAAGAAAAATATAGGAGTGAGCATGATGCTTGATGAATCACCGAGGAACGACTGTACCGTTTTTTTTTATTTGACAAATAAAAACGAATTAAAAATTTAACGAATCAGAAAAAAAGTATTTAATTTATTTTAATGAAATAGTATAGATAGCGTCCGGTAGTAAAAAAAAAAAATATTTTAAATACCGTACAAATACTTTCAAAATATAATCATTTTAAAAAAAAAAAAACGTTTGAAAACTTTTACTCAAATACTTGACACAACACTGACACTATTGTAGGTACCTAATTACACAAACATACATAATATATTATAGTTTCTCGTTTCGACAGATCAACCCACGTACACGACTCTACTCTACACCTTCGCCGTACACACGATGATGATAATAATAATAATAATACACATCGTATCATATGCGATTATTATATCTACGTGCCGAGCACTATAATATTATATTTTACTCGACTCATCTCCGAGCAATATTGTGCGTTTTCGTTGTGTTTTGTGTGCGATACGGTTGCATGGCAAATGCGTCGTCGCGAAAGTCAATATTATAATAATATAATATAGAACAAGGCAAAGTCGATGGCACATAATATGGTAATAATACGGCACAGTCAACGCAAGCCGTGAAAGTATATCGTATTATACAAAGGACGATGCACCATCATCCCTATTTATCTTTTAATATAATTGATTTATTCAAATTTGGAATTTGGAGTTTTAAAAATTTACTCAAAGAGCATTTTTTTTTCAAATTCTTGAACTTTTTTGTGCTGTCTAATGAGTGACCGGTGGCGATACAAAATTCTGTTTTTCAAATGAAAAGCCCCCTATTTTTTCACTGTAAATCATTTAGTGGATATGATTTTTTTAAATACTGATGTACCTACTACCTACATACCTAGTTCAATATGTCAACGAGTAGTTTCTCAGTTATTAAAATGTTTGTACTGGAGACAATAGTCCTTAAAGTGGTTTTACAAAAAAAATTTAATTTATCCTGTAATTTTGGGTCTAGTATTTATTGTACATCACATTTTTACAAATTATTAATGTTGATGGATAATTATAATTATTTGAATTAATTATTATTAATTATTCATCACTAAAATGTTCAAATTACCATAGCCTCCATACTATCTTATAAACCCATTATTATAGACTTGTTATATCCTTAGTAGTCAAAGTTAAATTATTCAAAAACAACTCGTACGAATTTCGATCCTGATAAATCATTATTTTCAGAAAAATTACTCACTAAATAATTTATAATAGAAAAGAGGGCTGTCATATAAACAACAGAAGTTATTTCATCTCCGCAGGAAATTTTTTAATTAGTACAAGAAATCTCACGAATGTGAAAATATAATATTTAAGTTAATTTAAAAATTCAAAAAATAAGATTTTGAATAACTACATTATAGAAAAAAATGGGTGAACATGCCTGGTGAACCACCCTGTATAGTGTATAGTCATCGGACTTAATCTGCGTATATCATAGGTAAGTCATATTGTTTTAGGGTGGACAGTGGTGGATTTAAAGGGAGGGGCAGAGGGCTCTGATGCCCATGGTCATCAATGTGTTATAATATAGTTGTGATGGAGAATTTTTGAGTAACAAAATTTGAAAAATGAATGTCACCAGTTTTATTTTAGTCTACCGGTGTCTGATATCGACGACGTGTTTTTGCGCATTTTGCGCGTCTCGCCGAACTGGCGTGGTAGTTGTAATAATAATATTATAATACATCGCAAAGCTTACACTATAAATTCATACGGACCTGCAAGTCGTTTCGCTTTCCCCGTTATCACACTACGCATAAAATACCAGTAGTAATAATAATAAGTCTGAGGTGAGGGATGTTTATGATTTGATGCATGTTTTTTTTTTAGATTGTCCAATTGAATGTACATTTTAAGAAACGTAGAAATTTTTTTGCTAGAAATGTGTTCACGATGTCTAGATTCAAACATCAAAACTGTATTTACTGTATATTTGATTTTTTTCAGAAATTTAGCTTGTTAATTGAGCTCATTTTAAATTGTTTCCTGGTTTTTTAACGAAATTAACTAAAACTGAGAATAAGTTTGTATTTTATATATATAGGTTATGTACAAATTATTGCTCATTAATTATTATCAGGGGGTTCTATATTGCTAGAGAGATTGCAGAGATTGCTGGAGATATACTTAGAATGCATCTATTGACTCAATGCAACTCTCTTTATTACGAAAATCATACGTAATTTGTTTGTGCTTTTCATCGTAATAAATAATAATATACACATTTTTTAAGCTTATCCTTTTCATTAAATAATTGAGATATAAAAATGTTTATGCATATTTTTTTTTCGTGCATATTTAACTATTTTTTACTGCATAATTGCAGTTGCATATTTATTCGTTTTTTAGTGCACAAAAACATCCTAACCCTAATTATAATATATACTGCAGCAGTGTTTTGTGCTTGAATATTAAAGACTTGTTAGAAATCGTTCGTCTTATCGGTGTACGGTCATTTATAGTCAGTAGATTTGTGTGTGTATGGTAGTATTAGAGTTCACATTAGATGTCTAAATAACTATTCATTTTTTTACGAACAAATTATAATTTTAAATCATTTTTAAAATATTAAAAAATGTTTTAAGACTTTTTATACTGTGTTTTGTTATCTGTATATATTTTTGATTTTTCAATGATTTTGGTTTTACTTTTGAGAAAACGTTTGTGTATAAAATATATCGTGTAACGAATAAATAGTTTTCGGTTAAGCTTAGATGTGCGGAGAAGTGGACCAACTTTAGCAGGATACCCTTGTCTGCTTTTGATTATGTCGTATACGCCGATGACAGACGTACACAAATAACTAATAATTAACAAATTAAGCACTTTTATTAAACTCTTTACGTCCAGTGGCGATCGAGTCCCACGATCACCACCTGGCTCTAACACTGGTGGTCAGTGGTAGTCGAGTCACACGACCACCGCCAACTGACCATCCTTCTGTTTTTACATCTTTCTTAAATATAGAAGCACTAACAATAATATTGATATTAAATTTAACCTAGTTACATTATACTTACTGACTATACTTAAAATTATACTAATTGTTAATTGTTATTGTACTACACATATATAATCATATTACATATATTTTACCTATTGCAAATGATTGTTTAGTGTTTACTTAACCTAGTTAATATAGTTATAATATTTTTTATATATTATGCATATATGCATGATACAACACACCCTTATGTAACATAAAATATGACCTCATATTTTTAAATAATTATTTCCGTTGAGAACAAAATTTAAATTATATGAGTTTTGTATATAAAATAAAATAGTATAGTTGATGGTGTTGTGTTATTATCAAAAATACTTTTTTTTTTATTGGTCTTCTTCCAAAGAAGTGGTGGTTGAATATAAATTTAGTAGTTTTCATTCTAGTTCTTAGATTGGTCGAACATTTTTGTGTATTGGTGTTTCGGCAATGGGGATGAAAAATGATGTTTTGTTTGAATCCTTTGAACTATTATTTCGTCACACGCATTTAATCATATTACAATTATCAATGCCAAGGTTAAGTAAAAAAAAAACAATATGTAAAACTATGCAATTCTACAAATAATTGATAAATAAAACTATAAAACCTAAGTCAACCATAAGGTAAATGGTAAATATATGATAACATGATTACAAATGAACAAAAAAAACAACAATTTTTTTGAATAGAAGTGAAATTTTACAGTATTCTTGTATACAAATAATAAGATGTTGTTAATGATGTAAAATAAAGGTGTTTTTTCAAAAGTTATATAATATAATACTTAAAAATGTGTAATCACAATTCACAGCAATTTGCTTACATACCTACCAACAATTTAACAATCGATTTGAACTGATAATTTCATATTGAAAAGAGAAATATGCTACAACTACAAAAGCATAATAATAACAATTTTTGTTAGGTTTTAAAATTTAAAATTTAACATGATGAAATTATTATAAACCTCAAAAATGTAAACAATGAACACAAAAAAAAACAATGTGGCATTATAAAAAAATTTAATAATATGCAGTTTTAATTATTAGGTCAATAAAAGTATTATTGAACTATAATTTCACAATATTGATAGGTACGTATGTAACTAATTATGATATAGGTATGTTTAAAAGTTCCACCAGATAAAATATTTCGGTATAATTATGTAAATATTTGCTAAACACAATTATACATTTTTTTTAAAAACTAATAATTTTTATAGACAGAAAGGGGAAAAACATAGATAATAAATGATTAAACTAAAGATAAAAGGGTATAATATTATACATTAAATATATCAATATAAGATATTATTTTTATTAACATTTTTTTTTTTTTTATTAATCATTTGTTTAAGAAAAATGTTTGGCAATATTTGTTAAAATGAATATAGTACGATATTATTAAAATGCAATACAATATTATTTATATTAACAAATGGCCTCAAGTTTTTTTTTTTTTTTTTTTTAAAGGTTTGTACACATTATTAATAATATTATACATAGATTGTTACTAATTGAACGACTAAGCTACAAAACTAACTTTTGCAACTCCAGATTTACACTTTATATTTTACATAAGGAATATATTATTATTTATTATTAATCAAGTATATGGTATTTTCTCCATATTTTAATGTCTTTAAGAAATTCTATAAGTAATGAAGATATACTACTTTATTGTTCACTTAAAGATCGGTCTATGTGTATTTATTAATTTTAATCATTATTTGTCTTCATTGTATATTATACGTGTACTAAACGTGTAGGTTCCTTAATGACTTAATCTATATTATTTTAATAATATGTAATTGTTTTGTACCTATAGGTAGGTACTAGGTAGTTAATATGTAATTTGAAAATTTTGTAGTATTAAATATTTCAGTTCAAAAAAAACGAAAAATAAGAATTTATAAAAATAAAATAATAAATAAAAAAATAAATAAATACTAAATACGGACATTTAAAGTTAATAGACATCCACACATGTGTACATTTATGTTGTACTTCGCCATAACGTAGGTACCTAATCTCAAAATACTCAATAATGCAACATATCCATTGAAGTACCTATTTACTAAAATATTGAATGCACACGCCTGCACACACATGCTAAGTCAAAATTCGCGCGTATTCACATTATTTATACATCGGTACATATATGTACGATGTACCTAAATCCAAAATATAATACATAGGCACACAAATAAAATCAAAATATAGGTATATACCTACATACACACACGGACGTTGGACACACGACACGCCAAGTCAAAATTTCGCTTAAATATAAAACACATGTCAAGTCAAAATATCGTAATCAAGCGCATTTACTCCAATAAACTCATAATATCGTATTCACATACTTACTAGTCAATACCCACGTAAAGGTGAATCCAAAATATCACCGATTCATGGAAACGCACCTAAATGTTTGGTTCAAAGACCTTTGAATCGTGTATGTAACACACACACACACACACTCACACAAAAGTCGTAAAGTAACGAGCCACTAGTTGGGCGCCACTTTGTCGTATACGCCGATGACAGACGTACACAAATAACTAATAATTAACAAATTAAGCACTTTTATTAAACTCTTTACGTCCAGTGGCGATCGAGTCCCACGATCACCACCTGGCTCTAACACTGGTGGTCAGTGGTAGTCGAGTCACACGACCACCGCCAACTGACCATCCTTCTGTTTTTACATCTTTCTTAAATATAGAAGCACTAACAATAATATTGATATTAAATTTAACCTAGTTACATTATACTTACTGACTATACTTAAAATTATACTAATTGTTAATTGTTATTGTACTACACATATATAATCATATTACATATATTTTACCTATTGCAAATGATTGTTTAGTGTTTACTTAACCTAGTTAATATAGTTATAATATTTTTTATATATTATGCATATATGCATGATACAACAATTACGAGATAGAAAAAAAAAGGAAAAAAGGAAAAAAAAATAGGTTGTCAAAAAAATTGTTATTTACTATGACTTAATAAAAAAAAATAATAAAAAATTTCAATTGTTTGTAAAAATGTATTGTTATTAAAGAATCAAACTGTGTAAAATCGTTATTTTCAAAAAATCGTCTAAAAATTAGTGTGACCTAGTAAATATATCAACCTATGTATATGGGATGTAAGATTAACAATAATAAAGATCAAGTTGCAGTGTTATAAGATGATTAATAATTTATCATATTACAGTCATGGACCATAGTCCTTGACCGAGACTTGGTTCGTAAACTTTCTCTCATAATGTTTCTATGTTAAAATAATTTAATATTATGAAATGTTAAGTTGAATATATTTTTAATTTATTTAGCATCGAATGTTGACATTTTTAGACAAATTTTTCCGAAAACATTTTGCTAATTTGTTTTCAACCACCATACATTGTTATGTATCTCAAAATGTTGTTAATCCAATAGCACAATATTATAGATATCTACCAATTAATACTATAAATTAAATAATTGTATCATTTTTACGCTTACCTAGTCGAGAAACAAAAGTTCAAAAAAACTACGTTTTATTGTTATTAAAAACACCCCATAAACATATTTGTATAGCTTTTTACTTTTTGTGTCATGAATATATTATCAGAAACGAGTTTTCTTAAAACTGTAGGTAATTATTATACCATTAGGTGACATGTTCATCTTTAAAAATGTGTAAATGCAAAAAAATCTGTATCATTTTAGTCAGGACTTGGGATCAATTTCAAAATAAATAAATAAAAATCGTCTAAAAAATCAAAAGTTATATCGAAATTAAAAACTTTTTTTACGAAATTGAAAAAAAATTATATCAATCCACTAAAAATTCAAAAAAAAATTATATAAATTTTGCTTAACTATATAAAAGTGGAAAAATTATAAAATCATTATATTATTTAAGGAAAAAAACTAATATCCATAAGTGACTGAAAGTAAAAATGAAAGATTTCATTTCGATTTCGGACGTAATTTCAGTTGTATTATTTCAAAACAAACGTGCTAGACCGTCCGAACGTTCATTATTTCAAATAAGCTTTTCTGGGGCCAATCCAGACCAAATGATAATAAGACGCCGTATTTTTTCTACCAGGCGAAAAACATTTATCTTCGGCGTGGTTTCTGGTTTTTTTCCGGATAATACTCATCTCGGGTTCGCGTATATGAACAACGGTTCGGTTACGAGATTTCTGTAAAAACAAATTAAGGGTCCCACTATTGCATCCACCTAGGGTTTTTCCAATATTTCCCGACCCTGGCAGGCGAATACGGCTGTGGCAGCGGCGGCGGCGACAAGCTGATTTACGATGTTTATTTTTCGCGCGTGTATATGCACTGCAGCTCAAAGCACAGTATAATATTTCACTGGAAATAAAATAACACAAAAACGTAAATTGATACAGTTTTGACGCGAACAGGAGCACTCTGATTAATCAATTACCTACCTACCTGACTGCCTGCCTACCCACCAACCTGCCTACCTACCGGCTACCGACCTACCTACCTACCTACCGACGGTTTGAGTTGCTGGTTTCGTTACATTTTGCCGGTTCCTCCTAACGAACGATAGTATCATATTTCTATCGAGAACGCGCCGACGCCGCCGCCGACTGCGAGAGAGTTTTTTTTTTTTTTTTTTTTCCTATTTGCATTTCGTTTTGCGCTCTGAACGCAATTTTAATACATTTCCCATCTTTCAAAACTCGAACAGCGGAGAATGTTATCGGCTGGCCGGCCGTCTGGTAGAATTTCAATTTGAAAACAATTCCGTCGACAGGAATTTGTCGCCGTCGACGGCATATGAATAAAACAATAAATGTTTATTTTTTTGTGTTTCTGTAATTTAAGCTTCACCAAATGTACAAATATTTAAAGGATTCCAGTCGGTCGCGCGAAGTCTAGCCCGTCTGTTTTATTATTATTATTATTACTATTTTTTAGTTATTCTAAACCTATATGTTATAATATATTCTATTATTATATAATATTATATCGTGCAGGTACCTGTATGGCAGTATGGGTATAATAATATTATGTGTATTATTATTATTTTTTTGCATACGATTTACACATTGGGAATTCAAATAGTTGAAAAATCAATGTTTAAGGTGTCAAATACGATACATATACCCAAACGTGTTATATTAGAACGTTATAATTCTTTCAACTTAAGTTAATGTCCAAGTTTTTTATTCTTCGTTTTTGTGATTTATTTTAACGTTTGAATTTTGTTGAAAATTTCACATTTTGCACAGTATATTATATTATATGGAAACAACTTTAGCAGAATATGTTTGCGAACAATTTTCATATTATAGTATTTAATATGTTATTGAAGTATTTTCATATCTCATTTATCGTGTGTACGTATTACGCATAATAATTCTCTTCGGTATTCTTTTGAGTGAGATATATTATTAACAAATAAATGATCATCAAATATTTTCACAAACACACTATATTACGAATATTTGAATTTTAAAAATAGTAAATTAATACATTGGTAATTTATTCCAAAACTATGACTATACCGTTGGTATTATTGAAAACATAAACTTCAAGTGTATTGTATAATATAATATATTATTTTATTTTATTAATAATTGAGGTAGCCTGCAGTTATAAGTTTTCAGTTTTATTATATCATTGAACAATATTTTAAAGTTTTAGGTCTTTAGTTTTTTATTTTCCCCGAATGATGCCCTTAACGATTCGTGCAACTACGATCGTCGCTATATTCGTCGTAACGTATATCATATTTACAGCACTATAGTGATAAGACACAGACGCAATGATAGGTAATCTATCTGCTTGGTTTAATGTCATAAAGTTCATTAAAATTTAAATGCGTACGTTTATATCGAACCTAAGCAACACTATTATTATATAAATAATTAACAGTAATAATACTTATGGATTTAGTATTATTTTTTTTTTTTATGGATAACCTATATATTTTTTTATATTTATTTTTGCTCTTTAAAAACATTTATGGGCTATTTTTAGTTTTTGATCAGAGCCATAAGTTCTACTTATTTTTGATATTATTTGTTTCAATAATTCTTACGTTATATCTCACGAAAGAGGAATATATTTCTTCTAGCCTGTATGCTTAAAATCCATTATATAAAAAACCGATTACAAGTTTAATAAAAAATACCTTGAATGGTACATATTACTGATTTATATTAACAATAATGATATTCGTTACCTTTAAACGTTATATTTGTTTGAAAACATAAACTAGCTAAAATAAAAATATTAATTTATGCCTGTATACATTTAAACTCTATCAAAAACGTTTAAAAACACTAAGTTTTTTTTCTCATTAAAAATAAATGCACAACTTCATTTTGCAAGCGTTTTATAATGTTTATAATCAATGCTTTCACAAGTCACTAGGTACATAAATAAATTCCCAGTTTACTCGTGTCATTTAGGTAAATTTTCTAAAATGTTAGACACCCAATGACATATTTATTAAATATCATTTAAATAATATATATTAACATAAATTATATATTTTATTCATTTAATAGTAATATTGTTATTTTTCAAATGTGTTTGAGCGAGGTACTTCTTTTCGTTGGACGTTTTAGTTCTTCTTGTAGTTATTATTATGTGAACGGTATTCAATTGTATTATTAATGTTAGTCCAGGAGGCAATTTTCCAAAACGACACTAATAAATAATTTGTTTTAATAGTTAATATTTAAACAAAATTGAATATTTTATTTTCGTTTTTATATTTACATAAAAAAAAACCAACTCCTCCCCACGAATCATGATAGTTCAATTTATTATTCATAACTCTAGATCATTGTAGTCACTGACTCGTGAATAACAATACCTATATCCATCAATGTACTATGCGAAACAAGAATAATATAAACCTTTTACCGTTGTTTATTGAATGCGTTTGATTGTAATCTGTTTTCGAAGTTTTAATACGATTTGTCCAAATAATTTATTGCGTCATACTCTAAAATGAAAAAAAAACGTTGTAATACAAAAACAGATATAATCCCGAGTCCTCATATTATTTTCATCCTCGTCATAATATTACGTAAGTATTTCTGTTCTTATATAATACGTATAATGTACCTACATTTGTATGATTTGTTATTGTGAAAAAGTATCCATTTAGGTGTCTACAGCCCACACTTATTATTTCGAAAAGTTCTAGCTTTTTTGAAAATATGTTATTTTAAGCAATATGATGTCCATATAACTGCTTACTTTTACTTTTAGACAATATATACATTTTTAATTTCATATCCCTAAGAGGAATATTTTGCGATGAACTCTGATACATATAGAAATCTAATTTAGAACAAGTGATTTATATTAGTTATAAACTAAAATTTATAAATATTTATTTAGTTTAGATGATTGGAATGTAAGGTTTAGCACATGTGTCCACTCATAAAAACTTTAAATACCTCTAACTTAGTAATAACTACTCGTCTGAAATTTGATTTGCGTGTATCAAAGTATTCCATGAATATCATAGTATATATTCTGCATTGGAATGAGAAATTAAAAGTATATGTCTCATTCAAAGAAGAAAAAACTTATAAAAAATATAATTTTTTTCCAAAAGTGTTGCAATGATTCATTTAAATAATCTCACTCAAACGAATCACCTTGAATTTATATTTACGTGTGTACAATTTTATAACATTGAGTTAATTTTACCTATATAGTTACCTAATGTTTCGTTTTCATACTTAACGAGTAGTTGTTTTTATTCTCGATTCTACTACACACACAATGTTATTTCGCTTGTGTAAATGTGTTATTCGGGTTCCCCAGACTCGACGTCGGTCACTCGAAACTTTCTCACAGCTTTTTGTTGCCTCAGAGCCCATAGTAGCACATGCAGAGTGGTAACTCGCAACATTGTAAAAGAGCACACCTTTAAACGGAATGTAAAATGTACCTAATGAAAGTTGGACTGCACTTACCGATTTATCAACCCAAGCACACTGCGATCCCGCCTAAACTCAATCATATACCGTCATTTTATTACAGTCAAATCCGTTCAGTCGGCTGACTCGCAAAATATAAATAAACCCTATTCCCAAGTCCGTGTAGTCGTACTATTTTAATCAAATAATATATCGCTTTAATTTAATGCGTACAATCGTTTTTCCGATTCTTTCGACACCGTGCAGCGAACCTCCGTCTCTTAAAAAAAACATCGCGAGGATTTTGTTATTTCAGTGGCACGATCCGCGTAAATGCGCCGCATCGAATCCGATTAGCTTTTGACTGTTGAATATTGTTTTATCCGCGTAAGTTCGCATCGTTATTTTGTACACACGCGCGTGCCCTGGCTGTGTACACACAATACCGCGCACTGAAACGATGATTGCGACTTCGACTATGACGACGACGACGACGATGATGATGATGATGATGATGATGATAACAATACAAAATACACACCGAAGGAATAATATTATACTCTTAAGTGCATTTCTCGTTTGTTCTAAAAAAAAAAAAAAAAAAGTAAAATGCGTTCGTACAACGTGCATGCTTTTATTGGCGCCACAGTAGCCGCTTTAAGCCACTATTATTACCGTAACAATCAACCGCCGCGCCGTAAAGCCGCAAAGGTAATGCGCATTTACTATTTGAGCGTATTTCTATATAATAATAATAATAATATAATAATATGTATAATGTGCGCGATAAAAGGGGTAAGACTACCGCGAAGTTACAAGACGTAAAAACATTTTCCATTCTTTTTTTTTTATACTTCTGCGAATCATTTGTATTGTTATTGTGTGAATACACATTTTAGAGACACGAGTGCCGAAAAAAAATATTAAGCCACACGTAAAAATGTACACTGTCGTCTTGACTTTTTTATCAGCAGTGAGTAAAAAACGATTTTCTATGAGTCGAAAATGTTCGACCCAAATTTTCGGTCCAACCGAATTCAGAAGAAATACAATTTTAAAAAAAAACATTTTCTTTTGCGTATTACAGGACTTTTGAAACACAACTAGTCGAGTTATAAACAGTGGCGTATTTAAAGTTTTTCCGCCTATAGGCACTTTCCAATTCACCGCCTTCCCCCTCCTTCCATCTTTCCCAAAATTATTTATCAAACATATTTGAATAAAAAATTAAAAAAGATACATTATTAATGAAAATTAAATTGAACGTAATATCTTTTTTTGAAATTTACAAATTGATTATACTTAAAACTTTACATTTTTCGTATTTGTGTAATACCTATAGTAGATACATGTAGGTAGCTGCTTAATTTTGAGCTACGGACGCGAATGTTTACGGTTTAACTTGTAATTCTAAATTATATAACATATAATTTGTACGAAAATAATTTTACTACCAAAAAAATTAGTAAAATTTGATTTCATCGAATTGAAATTACTTTTTGTAATTTTGTAAAAAAAATTCGTTAAAATTTGCCGCCCTCCAAATGTCGCCGCCCTAGGCCCGGGCCTATAGGGCCTGTGCCCCTGGTTATAAAGTATCTATTTCTGAAAAATAATTGGCCTCGATTAGGCGTATTGTCGGACGGAATTCAACTATAAATATAATTATTACATATTTGGAAAGTAAGCTATACTATAACTACCCCTTAATAATCATCATCGCAGTAATTACCATCGATCTTTCCCGAGCAGACGGTTTTCATACTACTCATAATATACCTATAAATGTTTACCGAGTTTATTATGTATTATGATAATAATTTATTAATATTATAATTTTTAATCAACTACAGTACCTATCTGACCAAATTATTATGTTGTATTAGTGAGATATAATGTACGAAATTGGATTTTAACGCGTCGACATTCAAACGCTCATGTGGTCTATATGTGTAACATAATATGTACTCAGGTAAAAAATTCTCGTGCTGAAAGTCATTAACGAGTTAATTCGTTTAAGTTAATTTAATTCAAGCAGTAAATACGAGTTAGAATTTAATCGGATGCTGGTTGACTTCAATGGATAATTTTTTATTCATTTTAAATAGTGTATTTATCTCTTATGTACTCGTTGAATTGTACCCTAAAAAAAAAAATTAAGTTTGTTTTTTTTAACAAAATTATGTCAACAGCCCTGATTGAATTTTCTATTAGAAAGCTCATCACGGCTGACTACTGGGAAAATAGAGCGTAAACAACGAAATCAACTGAACTATTAAACCGATGAGTTAATTTTTAATCGCATTTCGACTAAACAGATAGGAGTGATTTCCAAAATTGAATTAACTACATTATGAACTATTTTCTTCTTATTTAACCCGGAGTTTAACCAAATTAAAATTATTCATAAACTTTCAGTCCAGTCTCGGGGGAAACTGTACGCTGCTCGCGCACGACAACTGATCACATTACCGCAAAATAGTTACACCCCAGCGTATACCTGCCCCGCGATCTAAGGTCCTGGGCATAACGCGATTATATTTGGCCGCACGCGACACCAATATACCACGGTCTTTCAAGAATACCGTTTACCACGCAAAACCGCAATGTAGGTATGCCACCTACGTAAATGTTTTTCATGACGCGTATGCACGTCGTCCTCGTCCGCTATAGTAATATTATGACCATAATATTATTATATATTCATCGGTTTTGGTTCACAGTGTCATTGCGTTATTTTATCAAATAGTTTGTTGTATAACTTGAAGTACCTCCACTGGGATGTTAGTAAGGGTGTTAAGTAGGTACTGCAATGTTAATTATTATATTTTAATTTTGATACCGGTTTGGTATTGCTATCGCCAATAAAAATATAATTATAAATACACACTAGGTATAAACACTAAAATTCCTACAGAGTATAGATTTTTAAAAAAATGCTCTTGGTTGTTAAGAGGAAAAAAAAAGGTAATCCCTGATCTATGGTCTATTGTTTTAGTTGTAAGTTATATTATTAATACCATTGCGGTATTTTAGTACATTTATATTATTATGACGTTAAAATGATTCAAAAATTAAGAGTACTCGCTTTCTTAATGATTGTTTGAGTAAGAAAACCTTAGAGATAATATCAAGGCTCTCAAAGTTTGAGTGATTATTTACCGTGGATCTAAAACAACTTACACGCTATCACAGTAAGAATAAACATTGATTGACACCATTAATCATTCGTCGATATTCAATATCATGGTTATATTATAAATACAGTAAAAAGAAGTACTAAAATATTATTCTAGAAAATATTAATATAATTTTATAAAAGTAAAAATTTTTAAAGAATTGTCGAGGCTAATTGTGACACAAAGTGTCAATAATAAAAAAAAAAGTTTAAATGTATTGTTAACCTAACCTTTAATTAGCGTTTAAATGTAGTGTTTGTCTAATATTGCGAATCTATTAAAAACGTATCGTTGATGTTCGGTCCGAGAATAAATGATTTGTCACGTTGGTGGTTTCGATTTTTCCTACTTTAACGGTTTTCCTCGGAAAACCTAAGTCGTGCCGCGTGAGTTGTATGTACTCATTATTGTGTTATATTATGTGCTATTTTTCCATGACGTTTTATTAGGTTATAGCAAATGATAATATAGAAGCACATAAACATGAACTACTGAGAACTATTTTTTCTGATAACGTTTAAGAATATTAAAACGAAATGATATTGCGAAAATAAAATGGACGCCGTTCTTCTCCTAAAAGTCATACATAAAATATACATTATAATGTTTATAAAGTGCGGCGACCTACAAAGTGAAAAGGTATATTCTCAACATAATTGATGAAGAGTTATATTTTTCCGTTCTTTGAAATAAGATTCAGCGTGTTCGGATAATATATTTTAGTGTTTGCATTTCGAATTAGATATTTTAAACGACTTTTTTTATTCGACTGAATATATAATAATTGCTTATAATTTTTTTTTTCAATTGGCTCAGTTTAACATAATATTTTTATTTGATTACCTTTAGAGAAAAAAAAGTAAAAAAATATAATATTTAACGAACAATTAATATTATAATTTCGAATCAAACCGTAGTACGATATTTTATTAGATTTCTCGAATGACTGTGTTCCCTTTGCTGTAATTAATTTAAAATCGAGTGCTTTCACTTCAGTAGCGCTTTAATACAATGGGTAGTCATAATTATTTTACTCGTAATAGTCATAATGGAAGCGAATCCTCGCGATTTGATTATATATATTTTTGTAATACGCGACTCTCGAATCTAAACTTTTCCTTATTACTGGCGTCCGGCTCGCGTATATGCACAAGGAGGGCGGCGGCGTACATATAATAGTATTACGTAGGAAGGTACAATATAATATAAAAATGTACAGCGAAGGTACGCTGAAATTGATAAAGGAAAATCTACTTTATAAAGCCCAAACGTTTTTTTTTTTTTTTGCCTGTTGACCGTTTCGAGCAACTCCGTCACGCATGATGCAAAAAAAAAAACCGAATAAAATAGAAAAAAGTTCTATGCGCGTGTCTTTTTGTTTTTTCACGAATTCGTCTTCGTTTAGTGGCCCCGCGCATCGTAATAATAATAATAATAATAATAATAATATATATGGATATAATGTAGGTACAACACGTACGCACAGAGTTTATGGAAACTGCAGCCGCCGAGGAATTTTCATTTCATCCGGCGCCCCGCCACTGCAGCATTATATATATAATAATATATATAACGATGGTACATGAACCGTGGTCGCACGACAACCATTTTTTATGATACAACACACACACACACATAATGCGATTCGGTAAAATGTAAAAAAAACTGTACCGAACTGCTGCACGTATCGTCGCCTGCTGGTCTGTCGCTCGGCCGGCGTATATTATTGTTATTATTATTATTATTATTATTATTATTATTTTCGTTTACATACGTTATAGCGTAGTATAATATTATAACAAGCGCGACTGCCGGCCAAACTCGATATTATTCATATCGACGACGAGTATTAATGAATAATTTGTTTTGTAGACGCTTTACACTTGTAAACTATACACTTCGCTGCGATAGCCATAGTGTGATCGTGCAAGGATCTGTCCAAATTAACAAAACTCAGTACGATCGACCATTAAAAACTTTTGAATATTAGGCGTTTCACCCGTTGCAGAAAATCTGTATGAAAAAACAAATAGTTATTATGTTTATGATAACAAATTACGAACCATATGGGTTGACGTGTAAAACAAATTAAATTATAGCATACGAAGCAAAATCAAAATTCTCTAAAGATCTCATTTGGTCAAAAACTCGTGGGTTATCTTGAACCTAAGTTTTTTTTTTTCGTCGAATTAACAATATGAAAAAAATATGTTCTATATAACACTAGAAATATTGTAAAAATTAGAATATAAATAAAAAATTATCGTTACCTGCAGTTGGTGATTTACGTTATTAAACTAATTTGTTTTTGTATTATTATTTAATTTAAAAAAAAATCTGTTTTATATATCTTATATTATTATTTCAATCGTAAATTTAATTTAACTATACAATTATGTACCTAGTGAAACTGTACTCTCTGACACTACCACGGATTGCTTAAGAGTAGTAGATATTCCTCCAAATAATTTGTATTATATAATTTAAAAAAAAAAAACAATTGATTTTGCGGAAAATCATCCTATCCGTACCTCGTTCTCATTTTCACCCATTTTTTTGGACGCGTTTGCTAATATTTTATCTGACATTCGAGTGCGCAGTTCACAGCTGGAATCGGAAACCTTGACGAGCTGGTTGCGGGGCGATGCCGTGTGGTGGGGGCTCGGGGTAAAAAAAAGATATATCCGTAATATTATAACCGACTGTGAAACGACGTAAAAACGAAAATATATATATATGAATACCATCGCAAGCGCGGAGGCTCGCTCAAGAGGTCAGAGGGGGGGGGGGCGCAGAGCAGAGCTCAGGAGAAAAAATACATAAATATTATTATGAATAAAAAAAAAAAGGCTACCCCGAAGGTTGTAGGTCGGACGGCGACGAGAAAAATACGAGAACAGTATAATAATAATAATATATAATACAGGTACACATTGGCAGTATAAAAACATGGAAAACTCTTTGCGTTCGGTTTACATACATACCGGTTTTTTTTCACGAAACTCGGGTCGGTTGTGCCCGCGGTTACATGAATATTTTATGCATATATATCGCTCACCTATACTGTTAATTCGCAATGTTTCCCGACCGGGGAAAAATCAATATCGGACAAAACGTCTCAGAATCACTTCACTTCGACGCGAGCACTCGCCGAGTCCACATTCGACCGGCGATTGATTTCAGAGCAATTTTTTCCCATCGATTTCGTCGACTATAATTGTATTGTTTGCGTTCCACGCGGTAAAAAATATCACGTCTGCGAAGTTTACCGCTGTGGTGTTCTCCTGTTTTCTACAAACGATCGTCAATGTTTTGAAAAAAAATTTGAAATTAGTTTTTAGAATTTTCTAACTTTTGTTTCGAGCGTGAGAATTGTTTTCAAGTATTGAGAGGGAGGGGAGAGGGCGGAAAGACTTTACAGATCTTGAAAATCCACTGATGTTCCACTTCAAGTGGGATTCGGATGATTTGGTGGTAAGGCATTCGAATATCAGGAACAAAATATAATATTGCATTTTAGGACGATTGTATTTACTACTAAATCAACAATTTGTTTTTAGTGGCGATGAGTTTCACATGAGTTAAAAAAAGTGTTCAACCGTGTATAACGTTAAGCCGTGGGCATGTGGACACCTGTGGCGTCAATCTTGTAAAATAACTTTGATCAGCGAATCGCATATAATTGTTTCAACAAAAATAAATTATTATTTATGAAAATCATTTTTGTTTTCATTTAAAATAAACCACAATTGTCTTGTACTTGTATAAATAATAAAAAAAAAACATTGTCTAAGTCTCTTAAAAGAAAAAAAAATTGTTATTAATGCGTAGGATTCTCGGAAGACCCGGTAAAATATTGTAAAGGAATGCACCACCTGCGAGCATTGTCTGCGCACTTCTAAGTGTAAAGTAATTATTAAATTACAACAGTTAATTAAAGTATTTGTTCTTTGTAACTGCAGCATTATTCCCATTTCGTATTAAATTCTATTACAGTTGATACGAACAATTAATGATTTTAAATGAATCAACTACGCAATGTTAATCAAAAGTGAATCGTATTTATAAATGTCTGACATTATATTGGAATAATAATAGGTGCTCCGTCTCGGAGCCTCCGTTTTAATTGGTTATTGATGATTTTAAAATAATTGTCTTTCTAAAATTTACAGTTGATTGATGTATTTAACGTCTTTGTACATTTATTTTCACGCGAAAATATCTGCAGACATCATTTGTCAATTTAATACTACTAAATCACTAAACTATCGGTTGCGTAGGTGTGTATTTTTTCGTCGATGATGAATAATAAAAAATATAAAAACGATTTGATAGGATTAGATTTACACATATTATTGCTGTGTTATTCAAATATTATATAATTTGACAAGTACAATTTGTTAAACTAATCATTTTAAATGTTTTGACAATATGTTACATTATTATTATACACACACGCTAATGATAAAACGAAAGTACTGTATTGTTGCATTATGTCACTGTTGATCTTAATTATATGGAAAAGAAAATCCGTTCCGTTTGATGCTGTAGACATTGAACTGGAATAAAAAGTTCTTTAGAAAAATGATTACATCCGAACAAAGGGTTTAGAGCGGATAATACGATAACCCTAAGTCGTTAAAAAAACCTCTACGAAAATTGATCTTACTTTACCTCGTATAGTCATAGGAATATACATTTTTTTTTTTTTTTGTTATCATAAAACTACTGTCGGATGAAAATGTACGTATAATATTCCCATTTAATCTGCAAAACAAAGTGTAAACGAATTTCCAAAATACATACTTCTATGCGCTGTCATCATCACTCGTCAGTACCAAAAATGACCATAATTATTAGGATTTAAATTTCCAAGCGACACTTTACTTTACAGCGTTTTCAAATTTATATTATATTTATTCAGAATGATGAACAGATAACAACGCTCGAATTGTACGATAACGTGTGTTTATCGTTTTTCCGACATTGTTCGATAGTTTTTTCCTTTGTATAGCAAAATAACCAAAATTACCAAAAACAAAAAAATGTCTCCTTAAAAAAACCAAAATGATTGCATTTTGTGCTGGTAAATGGATACACGTGAGTAGAATGGTCCAAATATTTTGGTCGACAAATTGTTCGAAAAATAAATAATAATGCTTTTAAAACCACTGACGTTTAGAATATAAAAATGATTATAATATGATTATTTAGATACGTTTAATCACTGTTTAATAAATTAGCATTTACACCTATATGGCGTTTGTTTTTCAACATTCATATCATTATTATAGCAATGTACAAGGTGATTTTTTTCAAAACTTTTTTGCGTTGGTTTTTATTTGAACCGTTCGATTATAATATTATACGTAAACTTTATGGGTTTACAGCCGGATAAACCAACACAAATGTGTATATATTGATTTTTCCTGTAAATAGCTACTGCATAAATGAAATTTTAAAGAAAATAATGCTAATTGGAGTATAAAATAATTATTTTTAATGGAAACATTTTTCAAACATCAAGAAATTCTCATTTTTTATTTTTTACGGAGAGTCAAATGTAAAAAATGGCAAGGACTTAAAATTAAGATTCTTATTTATGGAAAAGTATAATAGCGCCACTAAAACCTTCAACAACAGGTAAAGTTTGTTCGTGTATAAAAATACTAATTTGGTTTTAACTTGTAATTTTATTGGTTGCTGAAAAAAGGGTATTGAAATAATGTTAACAAATTGTATAATTACGATATTACACGTTCTGATATTTCCGTTCATTATACCCATACGAGAAAACTTCCAGACTTGTTTGAACATAATTATTAACTTAGTTATAAAGTGAATATTTGAAAACTATTTACATAATAATTATTAGAAAAATACGAATTTAGTTGGACACTTTGAGTTTACTATCCGAGTTATGTATTTATTTACTTGAGCAGTTGAGCACATTATATTCAAAAACAAAACCAGACCAACTATGCATATACACGTGACAGTAAAAAACGATGAATAATTAATATTAATAATAATTATTACAATTATTATTATTGTTACAATATTTTACCTGTTTTTTGTCCCTAAACTGTGACGAATTTATATTCATACCGCATTGGCTTAATGAAGATAGTAATTCTATGTTCTACCGAAGTCATTTAGATTGTTTTGAATTATAAACTTAATTTGCCATTTATATGATTATTAATCTCTTAGATCTCTTGCCCACATAATACATTTTGTTTAATTTGCGGTTTTGTAATAGTGTTATGCGTATGTAAATAATTCTAAATTATACACAACAATAATGATAATCATTACTTTAGAAATAATACGTAAATATAATGTCAATTTAGTTTTTTTGAAAAAAAAAATGATTCAATCAAGCTTACTCGAAAATAGTACGATTGACCGAGAAAACTCAAAAACGGTCAACGTTTTCTTAAAATCGAGTGGGTTTTTTTCGTTTCGTTGTATTTTTTTTTGTTGTGAAAATTCGAAAAACTTTTCTTAAGTACAATCCGTGTCGAATTTCATTTTCAGTGTTTTATATAATATATAGGTATATATGATTCCGCGAAACCGCCGAACCACTTTTACTGGATACTCCAGCTGTTTCTTTCGGAATATAAAAACACGCCGAAAATTATATTTTTAATTTACGACGGCGTTATGTTTTTTTTTCGTACCACCAAAAACGTCTCTTACCACTTACTCGAACGAAAATATAATTTGAAAAAAAAAACAAACAAAACAACGCCCATCACCGGCTGAGTGCCGGCGTGTAGTCGATTAAACTACATCAAATTTACACGTCATCGTTGTCGGGCACACACTAAGTTTACGACGAGTGTAAATAATATTAATATAATGTACACCTACAACTCGCGCAAACTACGAACAAGAAATATATATTATTTTAATGTCAAGCACGGCATCCATGGCTTTGGGGGGGTTTTTTTTTTTTGTTTGATATCAATGGTTTTCGATTTCGTGTCGGCGAAATATGATCCGATAATATGGTAAAAACGATACGAGACGGCCCGACGAAATATCGTGCTCGTGTGCATAATAATAATAATAAATTATTGATATTATAACGTGTACACGTGTACGACCGTACGCAGCAACCAAACGATATTATAACGCATAAAATCCGTATACGGCGGCTGCGAGGCGGTTTTTTTTCTACTTCGATATCAATCGTTTTCGATTTCGCGTCTGCGAAATACGATCGGATAATAGTAAAAACGATACGAGACGGGCCTCCGACGTAATCGTGCTCGTGTGTATTAATATAATATCGTGAACACGTGTACAATACCGACAGCGGCCCCCGCGCAAGCTTAGAGTTCTCCATAAGCCGACTTCGACGTCGACGACGACGATGACGTACGGACGGCTGCTCTGACCGAGGCGCTGATTCCCCGGGGGAGTGCCACGGACCGTTTCGCGGCGATCTTCACATATACATAAGTAATGACATGTCGACGCGTTAAGCAACCGACAAGTCGCGAACACATTCCGTGCGAGAAAATTGTTTTTGTTTTCTTCTTATCGAACATTTTAATCGTAATTTATTTTACTATCGAAGCGCTTCTTGGGGAGGTGCCGAAAAAACCAACGGTGCACCACTGGGTATGACTACGTATATCGCACACAATATTATAATATTATTATTATAATCCATAACATAGGTATTTGGATCGCATAAACGTTAGCCTGGATCGTTATAATTTTTTAACCTTCAGTCTGTTTATAGCAATAATTCGGTCGTCAATATAATATGAACACGCTGGTCCGGATTAAGAGCAGTGTTGTTCTGCCGTCTTTAATAGAACCTCGATCGACCATGGACTTAGGGACACCATCGGAGATATTTTTTTCGATACAAAATACAAATTATCTTTTATTTTTTTCTGGTAGATTATACCGTGTCCGCACCTAAAACCAAGCTTTTGTAGTACTGTGATTTAATTGGAATTTGTACGTCAGTCAGACCCCAGTGTGGTGGAATGAACGATTTTAAATGTATTCTATTATACGTGTTTAAAATAAAATAAACTCCATTATGCAATTTTATTTCATTTGTATTGTTTTACTTTTTGTTCATAATATATAATATATGGGCAATAAGTTAAAATTATTATCATTCAAGTTGAATCATGATGGGTTTTTGTATGTTGGTTGAAAAATGTAAAAAGTTTGTACAATAAACTTATAAATACAAATTAAATATAAAAACAATATTTTCACAAAGGGCAAGTGGAGTGTGTAAAAAATTTTCACAGCCTACAGGCACCGTAGTTGTTAATGGAGGCCTGCATACGTGCATAGTGTTATAGTATGCACTTAAAATATGAATTTTGGGTTAGAATAAAGTGTGTCGAATTAATGATTATAATAATTAATTCATAAAAACAATGCTTTGGAAATCATGACGTAGTTCAATAATTTATTTTTTTGTATCAAACCAAAGTTGCCAATATTTTTCTCTTCCCGAAAACTGTGCGGCTTATACCTCCCAATGTGTGAGAAAAAATAATATAATATTATGCTGGTACCATACAATATGTGCAAATTTCCAGAATACGAGTATCCTTGTCCCAAAAGACGACTTGCATTCCAGTAATCGTGACATTTGTTTCCCGACGGTTAACATAATATTGTGTTTTGTACAAAATTTTGTTTTCCGATGTCGATCATTGGTGTTTGTCTTGCACTAAATAAATCTAAAGTGCTAAGAGTACGAACGAAAATTGTTTTGTTTCCTTTATTTATTCACAAATCACATCTGCCGACTGTAAATAGTTATGATTTCAATTTTGGTTTTATTTTTGGCGCTTGTTTACCATACCTGCGCTGCCATACATTATACATGATTTTTTATTTTTCTGCACCAAAGATAATATTATTATTATTTTCCCGTTACATTTTTGAACGCCAAAGACCGGGCGGGTCAGTGTTGTTCCGCCGTGTCGGTGTGGAATTATTTTGTGATGAGCTTATCGCGTAATCACATAGGTTCCTATAAAATATTGAACGCGTTGCGGCGCACAGTTGTTAATAGAACTTTTATCCGCGATACTCGTTTTCATGCTGTAATTTGAATGAGATGCCTGCACACAATAAGAACTTTGGCTGACGTAAAACGTCTCATTTAAAATTCGCCGAAACTTTCCTTTGTATATACTGTACACGGAATGGGGTGTGGGTGCGATACATAAACCTGTGCGTATACAGTAGTCACGTAGCGCTTTTATCGTCGCCGTATCAACAGTCACCCAAGCGACTGCAGCTGATCAATTCAAAGTAAATTATTTTTGGCCCTAGATAACAATTCCAAAGTATTGTTACGTATCACGATTTCCGAGAATTTTCAATTTTTAATTAATGCGATGTGCACTCTTTGTAGTAAAAATCCTAACACCGGCGCACAACCTATAACTTACGACATGGACCTATCGAAATGCTTGAAAAATATTCTTCCTGTAGTTTAAAAATTTTTTTCAAGTATCTATTTTAATTTAAATTTCATACCGTTTTTGTAGAGTTAAGTTTTCCCGCGTTCACGTTCCAATATACTTTCATTTGATACTAAATAATAATTAGACAGTATTGGCGCATATTACAAACCATAAAATAGGTTATAATGAGATACAATTTGACTGGAATGTAATTTCGGTCTGATTTTGAGTTCATGACATATTTTTAGGGTTTTATTATTTATGGGTTTTACGTGACCTGTACATATTATTATGTAGGCTTCACGTGTAAATATTGATTTTACAATGTCAGACTCCATACGCTACGTTACAAATGTTGTTTTGAATAATAATTATTGCATTTATCATAATATCAATTAATTCACGTTTAAATCCAGTAGTTGATAGTAATCATTTTTTAGACAGAATAAATGAAACAACAGTTTAAGTGTATTTTTTGATTATGAAGTATTCGCTGTCGTTTATGAAACCGTAAGCAACTCGTAGTTAACTGACCAGAGTGTTTTAGTTTTTAAACTACTTAGATCATAAATAATTATTACGATAAAAGAATCGACCGGTTTTATTTATTCACTTTCAGATTTTTTTTCATGTGAAATTATGCATACTTCAATTCGATTTGCATTGAAAAGTGTGATAATAATATTTTATTATTGAAATGTCTATGCACGAAATACCGGAAAACGGACTCTGCGCCGGAGTGTAGCTATATTGCCTATTCAAAACGCCGTTTTATCGTTACTTTATTTACGAAATACATTGAACACTATTTTCCTACAGAACAAAATACTGTTAACACGACCCGTCTATGGGTCTATGGTTGTAACAATGTATTTATGACACTTATATTTTTCGTTAGAAGTTAATAAAATTATTAACGTATTAAAAATATTATGAAAATACAATTCAAAATATATATATTTTTTTTATAGAGTTGAAGTATACATTTTATATGGACACTATAAAACGTTTAATCATTTAATTCTACTTAAAACACAATAATATTATAGTATTTGCATAACTACGTTCAGCGTGATGGCAAGAAACAATAGACAATTTTAACCTGTAGAATCATAGTAAAATTACCTTGCAGACTAATATAGTAGTTATGTATATTTAGTACGCAATTCTGCAGTAATAAAGTGTATCTATTTACGTCTTACCCCGAATTTAAACTAGACACAGATTTGTTTAAAGGTCAAAGCATCCCAAGCTTTCCGTAAATGGTATTCGCTTATAAAGCGGAATATTCTATCGTTTGATTTGATTTATGTATAGTGCACACCAACCAACACATTGATAAAATATGAAAATCCATGTTTAGTTAGCCATCAAATTTAAGGTGCCTACTTGTCGCGTTTTGTTTTTCGAATTGTATTCAAACGTAGGAAGTTATTATTTAGTATTTCTGCGAAAGAATGGTTTTTCATGTGATCTAATCAAATGATACCTGGAGTTGAATGAAGTAAAATGTTTTCTTACCAACATTAATTTCTTAAGTTTTTCTTAGTGAAAGAATGTAAAATATATATAAAAGTGAAAAGAAAACAGTTAGAGAAATACGAAACGTCTGTAAACAATAAGTAACGTGTCATGAAAACAAAGAGCTGAGATGTCCACTGCACTAAAAAATAAAGAAGTATTTTTTCTTTTTTTTTAATTTAAAAGGCCCAAGAAAAATAAGTTATTTTTATATTCTTGTTCCATACGTTAAACAATGTAAATGAAAAACATAATAAGTTTCAAATAATTTTGAACTTATTCAAACCAAATTTACTACCATATCATTATATGATATATATTATATTTGAAAAAAAAACCCGAACGCCTCCTAAATGTATCTTCAGCTGTCAAGAAAAATATAGCTTGAAATTAAAATAAAATAATAATATGTTAATGCTTTATATTTTTTTGGTTGTTTTTCGACTGCATTTACTCATCGCATTATTAGCATTAAATAAATTTAACATTTTTGATTGTTTCGTATCAAAAAGCAACTAATCAAATATTCAAATGTAATAAATTATATTTTTATCGATAAGTTGTTAGGCGGATAGGTAGTAAAAGTTTTTTTGTTAAATATTCGTGTATAGGTTTACCACGGAATTTGTAGGACATGATATCAACATTCAAATAAATATGAAATTATTTTTTTTTTTAAACGGGATGTCCCACGTCGCGGTCGTGTAGGCGTTTAGCAAAAACGTGTGCGTGGCTCTATAAAATGCCACGGTCTTTATGGCAGCTTATATTATTATAATCATACGATTTTTAATCCCCTCGGAACACATTTCGCCGTACGTTTTGATAGTATATTATATTATGTTCATAATAATATTATTATAATGCGCAATAGTGTAGGGGGTGTAGCCGGTGCAGATGCGATTGATACGAGTTTTACGGGAAAAAACAATACGAATAAAATACACTTTCCCAGTAGTAGGAAGTATTGCTCGAGTATAATATACGAATAGCCGATAATAATTATTATATTGCAGTGTATGACTTATCGGCGGCGCTGATCTCGGACGGATCTCGCGTACACGTGCGCACATTATTGTGTTCACATATTATAATCGGACCGTATTATATTATAATACTACACCGACACAATATTAAGTATATTATTATTATTATAATAATATATAGTCGCTATGCCGCTTCTTCTCGTCTCCGAACGCGAACGCGCACGCACGATCGCTAGCACACCCGCCCGCCCTACCCACCCGCACACCACGACCTTATAATAATGTATATATTAATATCACAATATATATAAAATAACATCGCACCACCGTTGCAGCCCTCGCGCGAGATCGCAATTCGCGTGTGTGCGTGTGTGTGTGTGTGCGCGCGCGTCACGATGATGTAGAATAATAGCAGTAGAGTTGTTGTCTTATATATATACAGTATATATATATATATAGTTATACATATAGTATATATACAGTAGCTGATAGTTGTTGCAGTAGGTATAGTTACTAGCTTTAGTAGTGTATATTATTATGGCTGTGTGTAGTCGTCGTCGTCGTCGTCGTCGTCGTCCGCGTAAATGATGAATCGTCAAAACGCTTTGTGAGCCCTCCGCCCACCACCTGCCACCCCCACTCGCATCATCCCTCTCGTCGTGTGTGTGTGTATGTATATATATATATTATATATTGTTAGGGTCGATCCAACCCCAAAGTAGACGCGGCGCACACACGACGACGACGGCGGCGGCGGCCCGTAATAAAAGACCGAGGTCGGAGATTGGCTCTCGCGGCGGTCGTGATAATATATATTATTAGGTAGGTATATAATATAATGCAGTCGCCGAGAACGAGCCGTAGTCTGCCGCGATACTACCTGCTACGATATAATAATAATAATAATAATAGTGACGAGAATAATTAGCGATGTGAATTTTGCGAGGAAAAAATAACAACCCGACCGAACGATAACATTTCGTACGGGTAAATCTACCGAATTTGCGGTGAAAACAGTCCGTCTGGATGATGTTTTCTATAATTCAATATCAATTGATGTGTGCCAGTGGAGAATGATGTCACCACGATTTATAATAGTCTAGGCGTGATTTATTTTTAAATTTACAAAAAAACTTAGTAATTTGATTCCACTGTTCCGATAAAACGAACACTGAACGGTGGTGTGTTTGGTTATTGTAAATTATCATAAGGAATTCTACGGCATGCTATAACCTCGTTAATATCATACGATTAATGTAACTATATATATGACTGCGGTATTCATGGTTATAAACTTGTAACCGTAGATAATCAAGATATGGACGGGCTATAATGATTGATGACTATTATGCTGAAATGTGATTTAGGAGATAAGAGAACTCTAGTTATCAATAAAACGTTACATAAATACATCGTAGTGGTTACCGTATTAATTCGTTGATAATATATTAATTCATTAAATTATCGTTTTATAAAATTCCCAATATGTATTATGGTCGTATAATCAAATAGTATATATAAAAAAAAACAAAAATTACGTGGTTTTCTAGGTTTTCTGAATGGTAAAAATAATTTACTGTATTGATTTGTTTTGATAAATTTAACTTTCACTCTATAGATTAAATGTTACACGGTTAATTTATAAGACTCGCATCATCAATAAAATAGTAAGTATCGAATAATCGGATCTTTTTTTTTTCATACGACACCTAATATAAACCGTATGAGGAGAGCAAACGTTGGACTAAACGTCTTGCAAATACATGAAACCGATCGCACGCAAAAATATTTTCGAAAAAAAAATAATGGAAATGTCAACGCCGAGTGTACGAGCCCGGAGTATAAATATTAAATTCTTTTTGAACGATGTATGCCATTCTCTGGTCCTTTTCACTCTTCACTCCGTCATCTTATAATCACGATTTATACAGCGAAATTTCGATTTGTAATTGCTTTTAATATTGAGGCGCTTCGTAATATGTACAATTTCCAAAAAATATAAATATTGAGTTACGTATTGATTCTTATGAAAATTTTATTTATGATTTGTATAGGATAGATGTTGTATACTATTATTTTTCCCGTGTTCAATTATTATTGTATCCACAACTTTCGTCAAAAATAACGTGAAAACGAATTATTTCCATATTTAGTCAAAAAAATGCATCAATTCGCCCTAACTTATAATTCGTATATTTTGTCTATTATTTGATTATATCTCCCAAGTATAAAAACGTTATTTTATTTTATAATTTTCACAACATCAAATAGCACTCTACTTTTGTTTATGATGTTAAAATATTTATAATACAACATTTGTGCCAAAAGTGCTAAGTACGTTTTTCCGTTGATCGTTATATGAGAAAAAATAAATAAAAAATGGAGATATAATACGTTTTGTAACTCAGTGTTCGGATATTCAATTAAGTTTTTTTTAAACGATATCGCTTCGTGTATAATATTATGTTTGTGTTATTTCTTTTCGCATAATGTCTCAGCATCTGTAACACTCTAGTGTGTGCGTGTGTGTGTTTGTTATGTAAACGAAATTCAAAAAAACAAAAAGCGGAAACCGTCTTAAGTAATTTTTGCGCTTATACAGCGTTTCTCTGTATGCAGTGAATAGTGTCAAACATTTATAATCGACGACGGCGGCGGGGACGACGATGTCTTACGACACGGGCAAAACGCCCTCCGGCGGCCGTGTCATGTCCTATTGTTCGGGCGTTCGGTCTGAATATAATATTATGGTATTGTATACAAAAAAAAAATAATAATAATAATAAAAATAAAAAGACCAAAAATGTTTCCAAGCACGCGTGTTTGATGTACACACACGATAGAAAATGATAAATGGGAAAACTCTAAGATATTTTAATATTATTATTTTTATTATAAACATCGGGCACATATTATTATTATAATGTTATGGTGAGCGCAATACGAAACCCGCATGTTCGTGGTCCGCCGGACAGTATATGACGAAGATTAGGTCGTATAGGCAGGTATTTAATATATAGTTCAATAGGTTATTCAAAATTAATCAGCCGATACTTCGGCACCTGACTTCCCCAACAAAGAACATATTTTACGGGTTACGCGAAATACATTTGAAATATTATTATTCTAAAAATCTATAAGCGTTTGATATCGAACGAATTACGTCGAATAACCCTGTATAATAGTGAGTAGTCGTCGACTTCCGTGTTGGCGAAATGAATAGGAATTACTATAAAATGTATTTATAAAAGGCGATGTTTGTGTGTGAAAGCGATCTACAGCCACGTCTAATGCGCCCATACGAAGCTCTGAAATCTAGTACATAGATAATCCTGTAACCGTTGAGAACGTGTGACTCGAAGCCAATTTTCCAAATTTCGCATTTCAAAGATAGACTTGCACAAAAATCGGTTGGCCCACGTAAAACGAATATTTTTTTGTTTATAACCGAACGCCAATGGTTTCGACACTAAAATATACATTGATATAATTTTAGTATTTTATATTTCGTCAAAACCATCTGAATTACCGTGTTGAAAATATGCATCGTTTACATTTAACGGGGTTTAAGACGGGTTAAATATACTGACATTATTTTATCTGTCACTGGCAACGCCGTCGAGGATCAGCTAGTAAAATATAACGATAACACGACAATACCAAAGTCCTCGCCGTCCGGTCGACGATGGTTTCTTTTCTCGTATTTTTCTCTCTCCGCTCGACGAAAATCACACAGTTTGTCATCCGAACAATTAATGTTCGCCTACACAGTGTGTAAAATACAAAATACGAGCATAAGCGTCATATTATTATTATTATACACCGACACCGGAGTAGAATAATAAAAATAATAGCCCTGGTCCGCACAGTCGTCATATTATTTAAATTCGGCTAAATTATCTGTAGGTTTCCTATATACTGTCGGTCTAAACTGTGGTCATAAAATATCGCCCAAAAACATGCGCGCGCATACTCAAAAAGGGACAGTCCCGACTTTGAGATCAGCATCCCTATATATTGGCTTTTTTTAAATCGTCACGCTTTTGCCCCCAAAACCAGCAAAAAATAAACTTATTAAATTATAAAGTAACCATTGTATTATTGGACCTGGAACCGGCGAACTATTGGATAAAGGGTGCTGTAAAATCGATTAGGACGTTGTATTTTACTGCAAACTTTATACGATTTTATGAAAGATTTTATAGGTAGTGTGTTTACAGAGTTATAGTCGTAGGTGGCGAAATAAACGTTACCACAATACGATGGTATTGTAAAAATATGATAACGAGAAAAGTTTAAAAACCAAAGGCCTCGACCATCCCGTCGTTCGGCGGGCGTTTTGTTTTTCCGTTTCCGCGAAAATCACACGGTTTGTCGTCCGAACACGGTTTGGGTCGAAACGATATATTCACAATGTAATGAGTACGAAATGCGAAATGCGAAATTCATCCACGTCACAATATTATTTATAATATACCGACAGACACCGCCGGAGTATAATAATAATAATAAAAATAATACTCGCGCACGCACCACCGTTTCGTGTATGTATAATAATATACTCGTATATTCTATTCTATATATTATTATTGCTCCGCTTCGCCTCTTTTTTTTTATTATTATTATTATTTTTATTTTTTTATTTCCAACCACCATTTATCACGTCTGACGCGTCGCCGTTTTTATTCGTTAGTCATTTGTTCCCGACCGACGCGCACAGTCGAACCGTTTTGGTGTCTCTCGCGCTTTGGTGTACGTGTGTGTGTGTGCGTGTGTGAGTGTGCGTGCGTGGGTGGGTGGGTGGGTGTGGGTGGGTGCGTGCGAGTTATACGCTTTTCGCGTACGCGTGTTACCGGGCCAAAACGTGTGTGAAATGACTCGAGCCGGCGACAAATCACCGAGCGATTTATTCGAATAATAACCAGGACACGCAACGCGGATACGGAAGTAGATTATTATACATTATTATATAAATGAAAAAAAAAACCCTCCCCCATTCGGCCGCGAGAAAAAATATATCGTTCGAGTCGCTTACCTATATTTATATATTATTATATTTTATCGCGAGGGCACTTATTGTGCGCGAGGAAACCCGAAACAGCGCTCACGCCCTATATCGCGTATATTGTACATAATATTATTACCTACACGCCGCACCGGAAAATTATTCCGAAGATTCGATATTTCCGAGTTTCGATCGTGTCGTCGCCAAACGAATTTCCAGGTTGTGCCGTTACATTTAAAGTCGTCGTAACCACAAGTTTTTTTAAAAAGAAAAGGACGTCGTTCTGTGTATAGGTTTGGTACACAATCAATACCACACATTTTCTCGAAATTATGCCCTCCGATACCGCACACACAGACACAGATAATATTATTGTGTACCGACGCGTTCGTCTAAAATCACATTGTCGTTTAGAACCGCCGCACACCGGTAATATAATTATATAGCAATATAGTTGAAATCATGAAAGTAAAACCTTCGGGAGTGGTGCACGAATTTTCCGGGGACTCGATTTGGCATTCATACTATATATTACGAACTCAGAAGATTTAATAACAATAAGCGTTTAATTTTTGAGTGTAAATCAAATGTGTGTGGTTTTGAATATCGCCGACCTTTCAGATTTGACTTTTTAAAAATAGACAAAATGAGTTCTTTAAAACGTGTAAAACGTGTGATTATGAACCGAGGTAGGCGTGTGATTGGGTTAGGTCAGGTAAGGTTTCGATGCTCTTCAAAAAGTGTATAACATAATAATTATATGACGTCACGGGTAATACCCGATGTCGGGTAAAAATCGAGTCTACGTTGTCCCGGTAAGGCGGTCATCTCCCGAATTGATGTCTACAATGAAAGGGAAGTAAGAACTTAGCTCCCGCACTTGGTTTCGGAGCTTTGAAAGTCCGTCATTTGTCATGGTAATCGCGTCTAGCGGTGCGTGCAGACAAGTGATAACACGGTCGGTAATGCGAGTCCGGATCGTAGAGTATATTAATAACCACCCACTTTTGAAGTCCTTTGTAACATTGCCACTACGACAAGTATCTAGGGCTACCACCTCCGATCACAAATCTGGAAGTCTTACGGACCTATCGTAACTTCTCCGGTTAAGGTAGCACAAGACTAGTATATTCGCACTCTCTCCCCACTCCCCGGATTTATTTATACGCTGACGGTAAACGCGGCTATTCGTGAATTAAAAATGTCCTAAGAAGATAATATTATTATTACATACTATACATTTACGGTTTTCACGAGAACCGATTAGAAAATTGAAACTTCAACTTTTTGTTTCTATTGTTTCAGTGGCGGGCCCGCCAGACGCAGACGATCCGTTTGACGGAAATAGAGATGATCCGGTATTTATGGACACGAACGAAGGCGCAAGCAGTTCACAGGACTCCGATCAAAATTCTAGTAAGTACCGTGAGATTTAAGACGTTCAAGACAAATAGGTATTAACTGTAGTAAACCTACTAGTTAATTGAAAACCAATATTCAATGATGAAAATAATATAACATACATAATAATAATATTTCATATAGTCTACATTATTGTTAAAAACTATATCGATTTAATGAAAATTAATTTTTAATTAATTCTTATTAATTATACAAAGTAGTAAAAACAACTTTGTATGATTACACGTTATTAACGATTTATATAACCTACAGTATAAATTAAATAATTAATTTCAAATCGTTTCATTTTTTATTAAACTACTGATTTTTAATCGATGCAAAATATTATGTTTCTTTTCACTTAGATACATTTTACTATTATTATTTATTTTAAAAACATAGATAGATGCTATTTTACTGTTTTTGGGATGGATACAACTTTTTTTCTCACCGTAACCGTAACCAATTTTGCGTAACACTTTGTTTATAAATAGTTGCCATTGGTTACTATTTGTATGTATAGTTATTAATTAGAAAAAGTAAAGTGAAAAAATTAAAATCAAAGTAAATAAAAAAATTTAATTATACCAAAAACATATCCATGACTCCTCAATTTTCTTTGCGGAGAAAAAATATACAGTAGAATGCTACTTACTTTTCCACTAAACGTGGTTTTATTTTATTTTTAATCATTTATTATATATTATAATATCCTTAAAACTAGCACCATGTTATTTGTTGGTACTTTTTTTCAATAGATATTTAGCATTTAAATTTGTATCATTAATTTTGTTGCGTAAAATAAACTCAGCATCTAAAAATATAAAACACAATTTCTGAATTGAATGGTTAAACACATTTATTACTTATTGATGCTATATGTTATATGTTAAAATTAGAACATTCGACTATAAGTAGGTAGTTTGAAATAACATTTTATGATAATAAGGTTCAACTACAATTAATTTGAATTTTTCTTAATTTTGGCTTGTATAAATCTTTGCATGACACTGATAACAGATTAAAAAAAAAAACAATAGTACGACTTTTGCATCTATTAACTTCTTTTCTATTTCCTTGTGTAATATTATAACATAGACTTGAGACAGCAGTTCAATAATATTATGTATTTCGAGCGCATACATTTAATTCGTCATTGTACTATGATAAGTTAATGAAAAGAGACGACAATAATATATTGTATAAATCATTTGAGGAAAATAATTTTTCTAAAAAAAAAAACAAATTATGGTATAGCTGGAGTATTAAAATATCATTAAATAACTATCGAACTGAAATACAAACGATCGCTGTCACTGTAATCGACATTTTACTAGAGCGCGATTCGTTGGAAAAATAATAAACTAACTTTATTATTTTTCGTATGTACAAACTATAATCGTCTTCCTCTGAAAGTCAAATGTTATAGTTTCGTAGAATTAAAAAAAAAAAATACCAATTGTATTATCAATCAATGACTTGTCTTGACTGACGATATAGTTTATACATAGTAAAGTATGACTTTAAGAGTTAAATTATGGCAAAAAAATGTGGAACATAGGACCCTTTTACGAAACATAAAATTTGATACATTATGTTCGTATACGGCAAAGTGTGGCGAGTGTTCATTTTTTTTTTTTTTATAAATTAACTTAAAAATGTATTTAACTAGGTGAACAGTGTCCTTGTTGTATTTATATAAATATTTATTTCAAAAAATACCGGAACAGAATAATTGTAGGAGAACCATATAAAATAAAAATGTAAGACTTCTTATTATTGCCGGACAAAATTAAAATGGTTAGGTATCGCTAAAAAGTTAAAAGTTAAAACTAAAAATTATTATTTTTTATATCAAATTATTTTAATATAATATAAATAACTATGCATTATACCTGAACATGAACAATTTATTCATAAATATTATACACCGAATAAATAATTTTATTTACTGTTATTCAGAAAAATATGTCAATACGCTTTTAACTCAGTTTTTATTTTAACTACGAATAATAAAATATGTACTTACCACTACGGTTGTCTGTGTATAGAGTTTTAAGTTGTATGGTTTTAAACTTTCAAAGTCATTATTAGTCATAAATATTTTAATTTATGTTTAAGAAAAATAAATATTTTATGGCTTGTGACGTGTCTACACACTGACGTATTAACTATTACTTATATCGTACCGAGTATTGAGAAAACATCGCATAAACGGTAAAATTGTACTCTGAATTTATAAATATATAAAATAATATAATATCTTATCTCTATAATAGTATTATTTTGTATTAATATATTGTCGCCACATCATTTCAATAAGATCAGATACAAAAAAGAACTTAGAGTTATTTGACTGCAAGCACACCGCCGAGATATTACAGCGGAAAAACATTGCGCGGAAATGTAGTAACATTGCAAATATTCGACATTTTCTATGATCCCTTTTGCTGTTGTCGGCTAACCAGTGGCGTACACACGTTTTTTTTTAATTTGGGGGAGGGATTGGGAGGCTTTTAAGTTAATAATTACTCACAGTTGTTACAACTCACGAGATTAGCTTTGAATAATAAGATAGTCGCTTTCCCGGTGCAATTTATTGATAGTATGAAACATAAAATAAATTTAAAAAAAAAAATTTCCATACAAACAACGGCAAAAAGATATTATTCTATTTAAATAATTGTAGACGTTTAGATGAGGTATTCGAACATGTTTGTGCAACTTCAACTTTTGTCGATTGATCTTTTTTATTACTATTGGCTGTAGCTAATCCATTAAGACGTAGATAAATGTACGCCCTACCACTTACCGGTTGATTGCACTCGATAAATTAAATAAGACAAAAAAAAAATAATAATAAAACGGGCGATAAGAGTAAGGGGGTGGCTTCGGTTCTCCCCTCCCCCCCTCTCACGTACTCCCCTGACCTAACGCTTGTACTACAGATTATTATCTATAATCATTGTCTATCACGTTTTTGGACATTATTTCGAGGCAGCCTACAACATGCGAAACAAAGTAAAACACATGAGGTCGTGATCGGCGACAGCAGATAATGCGTTTCCGCGGTCGGGAAAGTCGGCCACCGACAAGTATAGGTACCTGCGCTACACAATGTCGGACAAGACATATCGGCGTCCATTAATCGGAAGAAAACGGTTTCGATACAGGCTGATTCGCCAAACATGCTTCCGTTTCCTCTAAAATGACTTCGCGTTTGTGTTAAATGTTTTGATTTTCGGAATTTTTAAGTACTCATACAAATACTTTAATGTTTCTAAATCACTTGTATTTGGTTTGCCATTAATGCGATACAAACTCTTTGTTTTCGAAATATGACAACCGATTATTCAAACTCTACCATAAATGTTGATATCGCCTGAAAAAACTGTAGGACTACGGTTGGACAACGAGGCTGACAATATTTTAAATGTTTTCCAAAAAACTTATGATATGATAAAATAAAATAAATTACATTCATTCATACTTTAGGGGAAAAAAACAAACGTTTTGAAAATTATTTTGTTTGTAACATAATATTATTCAGTATCAATACTACAGTTATATTGTTAATTAATTGATAATACCATCTTTTCTGTGCGATAACTAAACAATTTAGATTCAAAAACGATGGTTTTGGTTTGTAGAACAAAAAAGATCACATCGATATACTCTTCAAAGTGGCACAAAAAAATATGAATTTCTAGAGAAAAAAATAATATGTCTTTAAGTATGTACTTAAAGCGTTCAGTTAAAAAAATATAAAAAATCAAAAGTTAAACAAAATAATGGACTATTAAGGGATGAAAATCTGGACGGGACGCGCTCGGCGGATCTCCCTGTACATACGCCGCCGAGCGAACTACTTCGAAAGTAGATAACATATATTACGGAACTTTGCGGGACACGGTTCGTATTACTCACGAGTCTTCCACGACCGCCGTTTACCCCGCGCCCCGATGGGGTCGACTTTGTCAATCGGTCAGACCGATTCGTTTCTCCGGTCACGGTTTTATTATAATATATTATATTATATTGTTATATAGTGTGCTCGTCCGGGCGTGCGTTTATTTTTAGGTGGGAATTTAGAGCGAAAAGCAACGTGCGAACGACGTACGATACTATATATTTTATTATTTATTACTTTTAATATTGTATTGAACGCTTGCCGAAACGTCCTCGCCTGGATCGCCAAGTGGTTTTTGTTTTTTCACTTTGTTCGCCGTCCATGCACGACGCGGTGCAGTGAGATCGTGAGCGGAAATAATAATATTATGCAGATCCGATCGGTTCCTAGAAAAATCAAGGTCTTTGAAGTTACCGTGTTTTAGTATCATAATATTATGTGCTATAATAGGTGGTTATAATGATAAAAAAGACAAATTATACAGACGCCGTAACGACACTATATGATAGCTCTCACTGAAAGCATTAAATTGTATATCTCATATTATGCTGTTTTTCATCCCACATTCCCACCTGTACGAAATAAAATATTTTATTTTCCTTAAAGACCTACCTATTTTGTCTGAGAAATACTTCATCGATCTTTGTCAGTTTTTTCCGTTTCATTTTATTTTATACGTTACTCCACTTGCCTCGCAGTTGAACAAAAATTTATTTTTTTTAAAAATTAGACAACTCTTTGGATCAATTCTAAAATACATAAAACCTATAATACGACAAAATAATATGTATTAAAGTGAAAATAAAATAGCGGACAATTAGGTAACCACTCTGCTGTACAGTAAATGTCAAATGTACGTCGTCGTCGAGTAAATCACTGTAATGGACGTGTTGAATTTGAATTCAATGATACATCATTGTACACGATAAAAATCGATTCTCAGCGAAGACGAACTGTCAGCCTATACGTAAGCAAAATGATTTAACATTTTTTAGAATTTTTTCTAGATTATAAATTCGAATTCGCAAAAAAGTATAATACGGCTTTAAGATAAATTTTTTTTAAATTCTTGTTATTATCAATTATGACTTGTGCGTAACCTTATACCAAATTTTAGAAAAAAATAAATACATTTATACTAAAAAAATAGTTTTAGGTTCGAACATTAATAAAAAAAAACAGCTTATCACTAAAATGTATTTTTGATACTTTTTAATTGCAATAAGAAAAATGTGTAAGGACCTTCGTATTAGATTAAAAAGTTTTTTTAATAAGAAACCAAATCATTATCAAGTCAAATAAAAACAAAATAAAGTCAAAAATTTAAAATGCCTATAAATTGCTCAAAAAGTATCTAAATATTTTTAAAATTGTTAATTGTCTTGAAAGTGCATATTTTAACATTTGTTGAAGATTTAAAGTTTCTAAATTATTATTTTTTTATTTACGACTAAAAAACCTAATACAATGTTGGTATTAAAATCAGGTTTAGCGTAAATATTATAGGGTTTTCCTAATTAAAATGCAAACCTTTAAAAATAATTAATGTTGCTTTACGCTATTTTTTTTAATTCTTTCAATGAAAACATATAAGAAACCTTGTTTTATATTTTTAAGCATCGATAAAAAAATTGACATTTTATGAATACATTGGAACATTTTTTCTCTAACAAAAAAAGTCTTCAAACCCAAAAAAATATATCAAAAATACATTGTTACGATTTAAAATGAAAAAAAATGTATTAATAAACAGAAAGATTAATGGATTTTAGTTTTCATGATACCAATAATAGTTACAATACCAAGTTTTGAACCAATATTGTAGTACGTTTTTTTACAAAATTATATGTGTTATCGTTAGATAGGCAAATTATTATATAACTAACCTACTTTGAAAATTCGAAATGCCTTGCTTTGGTTAACAAGGAAACCAAATTTTAATTTTGCAAAATGTGAATAAAGGATGCAAATTACATCGCTTGGTATGCGTAGCAATATAAGTTCCAGGGATGTTAGTCGATTAAATTCATTAGCATATCACGATGTGAAGTCATACATCAAAGAAAACTATGTAACTCAAAATTTCAAAATTCATTATTGCCAAAGTATTAAACCGATTACACTCTCGTGAAATCCAATATAAATATAATTACAATACAATTATTATAAGTATTAAATTATAACGTAATAGTTTTGATTATGTCGGATATAAATGAAAGACAATTAAAAAATATATAGATAGTGTTTATTCATACTGCAGATGACAGGTAATAACTGCAGCATAATATTAACAGTGCGTGCAAATAATTGATTAAACAATATACCTAAACTTTAAAAGTATTACAAACTAATCGAGTCCCAGGTATAAACGAGTAAATTGAGTCTACGATTGGGAAACAAACAATAAACTATTTGAGTTATAGTTTTATTTTGAGTGAAATATAAAATCAACCGATTTGAATATATAATTATACAAAGTTTATCTCATCATTTTTTGCTTTAAGGACTTTTCAAATATGACTGTATTTTTATTTTATAGTACCTAGCTCAGATTTTGATGAACTAAATATATCATATTAAATAAAATTAAAACTGAAAAATCAAAAAAACATCAAACCCAAAGAATTTAATATAATTGATACGGTGATTTTATTAAGTAATAAGTACCATTGATTATAGAATTCTATAAGATACTAAAGGTATTATCCTGTACTATAGGTATTATTCAATAATCGATGGTAATACTATTGGAATCGTATCTTACATTGATAATAATAGACATGAATAGTCTCGTGGACAGTTCAATACAATTTGACATGAGTAAATTGGGTACTTATCGAAATAATAATTTTAATCGAATATAGAGTAACTCTATAGTAGATATTTAGATAATTTGTATTCAAATTCACTCACATCAAAATTTGATACAAAAACATTTATAAGCGCTGAGTACACTGAAATTATAGATACTTTGACCACGTCATGATCTTAGAAACATTAAAAATAACTTACGCTCATAGGAGAACCGTTATTTTGTGTGTTTTCAATTCCATTTAAGTCTTGTTACTTTCTGAAAGATTTGAAAGAAAAAACTAAACCATGTCCTCTAGGTATAGAATTTTTGTTCAAAATAACTGACAATGAAGCAACACTTTCACAATTTTTTTATTATTTTTTATCATTTTAAGTGTAGGTCAAATGTATTTCCTGTTGAACATTACTTTAGAATATTATTATCAAATCTTATCAAATCTGAACATTAGTGTACCGCAGCTCCTAGAAGAGCAACAAGTCATTTTGGTAAACTTAAATTGTTAACAATTATTTCAATCTACAACATGTGATAGTCACTTACAAAATTTGCAGTTGCTGAACTCCAATATAAACATTATGATTAAAATTATATAAGAACGCTCATCCAAAAATGGTTGTTTCTCAGAGATAATTATATTTATACAACAATTTTTTTAATGTCTTATATATTATGTAAACAATTGTTATAATTTTATTGTTGATAATTTTATTTTATAATTATTTACTAAAGGAAAAAAATTAATTATTATACAGGCACATACAACTTATTTCAATTAAATTTTAACTATAGTACAATATTGTGTCAAATTATTATTTAATACATTTTATTAGTTTTAAAAAAATGTATATTTTATCATTCTTCGGGGTCGTCAAATTCATCCCCAGACTTTCCCCTTCTCTTACCCATTTAACGTTCGTCCAAGCCGGTCCTGGCAATGAGTATAGAGAATATGTTATCAATTAAATATAGAAACTTTAAATTGAAGTTAGTAGTTTGTATTTTATTCATACCGTATATTAAACCAATAATATAGAAAAATATAAGAAAACATTATATTTTTATCATTCAAATGATTTATTTTTAATACACTTTTTAGAGTTTTATAAACAGAAGCATAAACGCATGAATTTAAATAATCATTTTACGTGTAATTAAAAATTATGAACCCACGTGTGATGTCTCGGTCTCACAAACGTATACCACATAGCAAATTTTTGGTACAAGGTACAACAGTATCAATGTTTTTTTATTAGTATTAATATGGTAAAAAAATTACCGATGTATCAATGTCGGTTTCTTTTAGATAGATATAAAACTATTGAAAAATCACAATTCGAAAATCCTCATAGCTTGCTTTAAAATTAAACTATCAGGAAAAAAACCGACGTAATAAGTTTACATATTTGCTTAACTTTTAGTCTGATGATGAGTCTAAAATAATAATCAAAAAACACTCAATTGGAACTACGGAACTTAAAACGTGCTATATTGTGCGTTTTTTAAACGGAGAGTGGAGTTGACTTTTGTGGGTGTGGCGTCTTTTTAAGCTACATACAATATTAGTAAAATATTACGTGGTAAAACTATTTTTTGATACTTTATAAATACAAGTTTGTATTTGTAATGTTTTTCTCGGGTTCGATGAATTGAATTCACCGTTTTGATTTAATTTTTAGTAAGGCAGTCCAATTACTGGATAATAATATATTACTGGATTTCTGTATATTATTTAGTTTATTGAAATATAGTTTTTAAAATGCGATGATAAAAAGGTTTATAAAACTATAATGCCACGATAATATTATTGTTGTGTACCATGCAGTCGTGTTAAAATATTTGTTTTATTAATGGCGAAATACCGCATTATTTACACCAATCGACCGGTCTGGTACCCAACGTATTTTATTGTCCGCAGCGGCCAATATAGTCACTGAATTTGAACATCGGTCTGCCCAGAGCTGTGAAACACAATAAATATTGAATTCACTGTCCAAACTAATTTAAACATTAAATAATTATTCTGTGTGGAAATAACTCGATTAATGTTAGTTTACCGAATTATATACAATCACACCAGGTCTGTGACCGACGCTACTGTTTTTATATATTCGAAGTCGTGTACAACCCGTGTGCATTTAGTAAATCATATTTCGTAGATAAAACTATAATATATAAAACATAAACTTATGTTATATTTGTTGTATTTATATCAATAAAAAAAAACAAACATATAATTTTAAAGCTGGAAATATTTTAACAGTTCGTTTGAAAAATGCAGACGTTGCACCTTTAGAGGTTTTTAAAATTTAAAAAAAAAGAACCACTATTCGAAATTGTCATTACATATTCAAAAATATTTACTTACGACTGTTTCATAACAACATAAACTCTTTGACATTGAGTACAATTATTTAAAGTAAAAAGTAATAACATTATTCTTAACATCAACAGTATAATAATATGTTCTAATATTAAATGTATTGTAATTTGTATTGGTATATTAATTTTTCTATAATAAGCATCACAAAGACCAAAATACGAAATTTTTGCATACAATTTGATGTCTAAAAATGCATATAATAAATTTTCAATTGCAAAAACTAAAATTGAACATGTAACACAAATGTTTTCGTAAGTTGTTCGTACAGCAATTTAAAAATATTTAAAATAAACAGTTACAACTTTTTTATAGACGTCCGAAGTCCAAATTTAAAAAAAAAAATGCATATTTAAACAATAAATAAAAAAATTGTAATTATTTTATGTAGTTCTAAAATTATTAACATAATAATAACAATGCTATTCTAACAAACTATATTATTGAAACATTCCTCTAGTACTTATATTATCATTTTTGAGACACATTAAAGTTTTCTAAATATTTAAATTCGTCTTAAGCTAATTGCACAGCAAACCTTTTACCGTTTGTCGGTACTGATCTTTAAGTTAATAACAATAATATTATGTGATATCATATTTTTTTTAATCATGCAATGTTTTTAAGAAAAAAATTCGTTCAACCTAACCGAATTTCTACCCGATAGAAAAACAAATTGCCAAATAGCAATATAAATACATAATAAAATATCCTTATATATTATATAGTATAGGTTTAGGTTGACAGACTGTCTCCACTCAGAATTGTTTTGCGTATTGAACTCAAAATATTGAACACATCCATTACAGGATGACTTACTTTGATAAGGTACACTCGAAACCGTCTATACAGCAGAGCGAGTTCCCTGTTTTAAAAAAAAAATACAATATTATATATTGAAAAAACCTTAAAGGAATGTGTTCGTATTATATTTGCAGGACAAGGAGCGTTGACGATTGTCCGCCGAAGCAGTCAAAAGAAAAGCACATATTCCGAAGAATATAGCATGGCCTTGTCCAGAGAAAACGAATCGATGTTAGACGAAATAGATCTCAGCCTCGAAGGAATGCCGTCATTTGACTCATCAGAAGCTGTCGATAAGGCCGCACTCAGGTAATCATCATTCGAAAATTATTGATTTAATTATTATTGTCTATCTATATAATATGGCGAGGATAGCGGTACATGGCCGGCTATATTGAACAGTTAATTGAACGTTATGCATTTTTAGACTTACGGTTGAGAACATTTAAAATTTACAAAATACTCATAATGTGAAGTAAATAAAAATAAAAATAACACAAAGTACTTAAAATACTCCAGCCCGAAAATCGAATACGATTGACAACTAATTGGAGGGCTTTATAAATAAGGAACATATTTAACAAGAATAAAATATTTGGGATTGTTTTTTGTAAGTCCTAACTGATAGTATTCCGTAAATTTAGTTTGCTGATTTATGTCACCTTAATATTTACAATTCTATTACAAGAAAATACTATTCCCGAGTAGTAGGTACCTTCCTAAATTATAACATTCTTTAGAAATCATTCAAAACAAATATTTTACCGAAAAATACTGATTCCAGTTATAATTTTCCTGGTCTATGTAGCGCTAACTAATTTACGTGCAATATTGTCATATAATTGGTTATTGAACGATTCAGCACGTTACATTTAAAAATGTATTAAATGTTCAATTTGTATAGCGAAGGACTGAAAATTTAAAACAAGATTTTTCGTATGTAGTTTAAAGTGAAACCAAAAAAATCAAAAAAAATATATTAAAAAAGCAATTTTTTATAGACATTTTAAGTTACAATTTGGACGAAATTAGATAGATAAATGAATAATAACGATGTTATTTATTTCATTGTAATTTAAAAATATTTTGCGTTTGTGCTTGAAACTTTTAAAGTATTAAATTTTACACTCTTAATCATATTTTCAAATTCAATGTTTTCTTCAGAAATTAATTCAACTTACTGTATTGTTATTTGTTATTATAGTAAAATTAATTATTTTAATAGTAATAGTATCACACTTAGTTAATACACTTAGTTATGTAAGCTGACAGACCGTATTTGTTCAGAATCGTTTTTCGTATACAATGATTTATATCATTAAATTCAAATTTAACACATCCATGAAAGTGATCCACCCGACATCTACTGTACTTGTTCTACTGTACATACTACTGTAGCTCATTAACTTTAAAAACGTATCCTCAACTTCTTCATGACTTAAAAATAATTGTAGACCAAAAAAGGAAGATTTTTTCCTAGATTATCAAATTTGTATATGCATTTCGAAATTAATGTTTTTCACTATTTATCCGAGCCAGCTTTCGTGCTCAGTAGTTCGACAAAAAATAAATAAATTAAGACAACGTTGGATAAAATAAATCAATAAAAATTGAGCTTTCTAAATCGTATTTTACTAACATTGCCTGACGTTTTTAGACATCTCTGAAAAATAATGTTTTGCTAAGGCAGGGTATTACCACTTTCATTCCAAAATACACTTTGCCTGTAGTAAATTTGACATTGTAACTTTAATTGTATACATAAAAGAAAAAAATGTAAACAAATTTGCATCTAATAAATTTGCAAACTTTATAGAGTTACAATGTTTTCTGTCAATTAATAACGTCAATCACTATATTAAGTACCAAAAATCTAATTTTGTACTTCTATTTTAAAATTCTAAATCCATGTAGGTATCAATATAAAATTCTTAATATTATCGGCGTGCAAAGATTAATTAGTCTACGAAATTACTATGGATTATCAGCTTATCAAAATTATTTGAGCCCTCATAAATTTAATGACCGGTAAATGGGTTTAAAATTTAAGATGTTGTAGTTTGAGATTTTATTGAAAAATCACATCAAATCCAGCATACATGGCATATTATGAGTTAGTTAAACATATGCAGTGCAGTTTTGTTTAATTTAATGTTCTGTAAAAGTATTTAAATATCAAATCGAAATTAAAGAGCAATATTGAAATTAAAATTAAAAAATGTATTATAAAAAGTAAGTAAAAAATGAATCAAATTACAATAATTGCAGCCTACATTGCCCTAGCTAGATAGAGTGATTATTTATAATCGGGGTAGTATCATAATTCATAATCTACATAATATATCTAAATTATGATAAGATAAACAATGTTAATGATTAATTGTAATGTATAATAATAAGCAAACACTTAATTCTTCAAATATTTTGTGTATTTTTGTAAATATATTTTTAACATCATTTGAATTAATTTTACTAAACAAAAATTTTTGGAAAAATATTGAACAAAGTAAGAAACTTTAAACTTATATCGATAGAAACTAGTTATGAATTTAATTGTTTTACGAAAATCTTGTTTTGTCACAACTTAAAATAATTTAAACCAAATATTTCAAAAAACATGAATATTTTGTTTTTGAGAAAATCAGTGTTTATCTTTGAACAATCACTTAGTTTACATTTCGGTATTGAGGTCCGTGTTAACTATAAATACAATGCTTGAACTCATTTTTGTGGTAATCGATGAATCCGATTGCTGTTTAATATTATTTTAACTATGGTGTAGTTTTCACAATGATTCGAAAATATTGTTTTTATTCAAACGCCGTGAACAATGATTGTATAGTTTAAAATGATTGCGTTTACTTAGTACACTGAAAATGAAATCAATTGTTGTTACTCTCATACTTTAAAAGTTAAATGTGATATTTTAGAATATAATATTATTTACTGACAATTATATGAAGACCATGATTTCCTGGCTCATAGGCGTACTTTGAAGAAAGATATTTTGTTTAAACTGACTATTATCTGACTTGGTTTGCTAAACGTAATTCAAGTGGTCCAATATTTATGCGTTCTGTTATTTGATAAAATAATATCATATACACTTGACTTGCCCTTGATGTATTTTTAGTTTTAAAGATATTGCTAGATATTATTTTTATTTTTAATGGTTCCTGAACTTCGATATTGTATTTGATTGCGTTACATAATATTATACGTTCGAGTGTAAAAAAAACATGAAATAAAAAATAAAACATTTTTTACCAATATTATTCCGTATAGTTATAATTCTTTATACTATTTTTTGTCAAACAAAATCTGTAAAACTTTCTACCCGTCGCTAACATCCATTAGCGTGAGTTCTGACGGAAGATATAGAAAAATACCTTTTAATCCCCTAACCTAACCTTAGACTGCATAAAGAACACTTCAAACTATAACCTCGCCATTAACTAGGGTGCATGGGTAAAATCTACCTTTAACTCCAAACTAAAATACTACAAAGAGTGAAGCGATATTTTTGGACATGGGTACTATATTAATAATAAACCTATACATGTTTTTCTTTGGCCATCAAAATTCATATTCCTCTGCGTTGTGTGTCCAGTTCATAATTGTATGGGCACCTTACCTAACTATAAATATTATGTTTAAATATTTTATGAAGCGTATGGAAAATAATGATTAAATTACGCTAGACGTTTTTTAACCGAAAAATCACAAAATGTATTAAATCATTTCAAACAAAATGTATCCATGTATTAATCGTGTGATATCGTATTTTTGTTTCCATTTAAATTAATTATTAATCTGTTCACATTTCAGATTGCGTTGTCTGTTGCGCCACTTGAGAAAAGGAGAGATATCGGCCGAAGTGTTACACAAAAATTTGTTTTTCGCTGCTAAAGTATTGGAATCAGCATTCATGGACGAGGAACAAAATATGTAAGAATTTAATATATTTTATAATAAACTGCATGTCGGTAAATTAAATATGTTTTAAACTGCATGGTGTGCATGTTTGTGTGCTCACGAGAACACGAACAAATGATAATCGAATCGACGGTAAGCTCAGTAAATGTTATGCACCATCATCGATTATCAGGTCATTTTTTATCGTAATAATGTTTCATTTGATATTCACATAGGTACGCTATTTTTATCATTTTTCGGATTTATTTGTTTATTTTTTATGCTCAACAAGCTGCTAACGGTTAGACAGTTATGCGACGTACCGTATTAACATTTTATGCACGTCGACGTCGTTTATGACATTTAACCATTGCTACATATCAAAACCACATTAAACAAATCAAATGGTTTCATGATCCAATAATACACCTCGTAAAACGCATCATGGGAAAAACAGGGGTACGTTGGGCACGATGAAATAACAAAAAGTCATAACATGCCTATTTGTCTTAAACATTTTTTAAGCCTTACGTTGTTTTTGAGCAGTATAAAAATCGTATGGACACGAACGTACGCTAAAATATTAATTCGAAATACAATTTAGAAAAAAAATATAATATTTCAAGAAGAATAAAAGGTATACACTCTTACCACAATAAATCATATTTATACAATAAAATACACACAGTATACAAATGTGTTTAAATATATAATACAAGCCTCCGTTCAGATAATAATAAAATGTTTATTTATTCAATTTGCCATACATTATCTATCAGTTTCTCCGTCTGTATTATCTCCGGAAATGCGTATTTTCGACAATTTCGTTTCGAAACAAGATTTAATAAACATTGTACCTTTAAACTGTTTTCTGCATTTTACTCGATTTAATTGCGTTTATTTATTTAAAAAATATATTATTTACACCGACCAATCGTACCAATATTATCATAATAATTTCCCATCGACCACTCCGTACAAATAATAATTATTTTTTAACATAAAATAAATAAATAATATTATTATTATACCTACTAAATGGCATTATTATTTAACACAAAATAAATTATATTATTATACCTACTAATTGGTATTCATGTTAAAAACTCTTTAAAAATGTGGTTTTAATGAGTATGCAAAAGATTTCTGTTTACGCGAATGCCATATTGACGGACTGACGTTGCTGTGAATCTATGCTTTTGTTCTTTTCGCATGTTCCGTTTGCACAGTTCAATATCTAATATGTACATTATTGTCGGGAGCAATTTCAATTTTCAATATGATATACGAATTGAGTTTTTTCTTTTGTTATAGTATGCAAATACTACAATGCCATGAACATTGTAGGTGAAACATAGTTTATCTTGAACCCGTACATAAAATTCAAAGCTGGGCGCCAGTCAACCATTTTTTTACAACTAGTTTAAGTTTTCCTAATAAAAATTGACCAAGTTAAGTTGGAATTATTTTAAAACATGAATTAATTTGAGTACATAAGTTATACCTACATTATTAAGGAAATATTAACTGAGTTTAATTAAAAGTTCAAAGTTACTCTTTGTATTTTGAATTTTGAAATTTGAAATTTCGAATTAATTGTTAAAATAGTTATGTATCGGTTTGTATAGCTCAATAATCAACAGCGAACAAATACCAGAAGTTTTTTAACCACTCTTTACATATTATGTAAAAAAAAAGTTAAAAATAAATAAACTAATGATAAATATGACAAGAGTCATTTATGAAAATTGAATAATACATTTTTTTCAAAATTGTGATCAGCGTTAGTATTTTTTCTCTCACTTATCAGTTGTTGACTACTAACAATTAAATATTGTTATTCACTTATGCGTTTGCAATTAGTATTGTATTTTTAAAGCGATCATCTGGTAATTTCCGATTTCTATAATATATTTAGATTATTATTTTATAAGCAGAAGTAGGTAAATAATTTACCTTTACCAAATAACATCATACATTTTTTAACTAATAAAGATAAAATGTATTAAAAATAGTTATTTAGAACTGAATTTTAGGTTTTGAGAGGAGCAATAATTGTATTGGATTTGCAATGATGTATTTTTTTTGTGTGTGTCTGTCATCACTTTTCGGGACAGTAAAAGTGCATTGATTTTTTTCAACAGAATTTTTCCGGTAGGAATGCAAATCTAGTTAGTACTTTGAATGGTCAAAAGTAAAAAACTCCCAATAGATTTCAAACGCGTCGGGAAAAATAACAAAACAATTAAGGGAATAACGGGAATTTTTACTCGAAGCCCATTTTTGACAAAATTGATTTTCTTTTTCGGCATAACACCAAAAATATTAACAGAAGATATTATATGACATTTTTACCGAAAGTCTAAATAACAATTTTCTATACACAATACAATTTTCAATATGTTTTGACTTTTTTTAATCTATTTGTGGGGATAATACATTTTTTTTAATTACTGTCAATAAATTATCATTTTATATATACCATAAAACTGTCAATAGATTTTGACTCTTTTTAAGTTATAAATAGGCATAAGGCATTTTCAGTTTTTAATTATTATTTTCTTTTTATTGTTGATAATTTTTTTTTCGTTTATTTAAAACCCTTGAAAATTAAATACAATTGGTTCATCATATATTGTTATAAATAAAAATGTTAAAAAAAATTTAGCGTAAGTCTAATAAAGTTTCTTATAAGCGTCTAAAGTACTCGTTTAAAGTCTGAAGTATTTCGATAAAATATGTCAAAATGACCGATTTCTCAGGGAACGATTTTTCTTTAAGGTTGCAATTCAAAAAAGAATAACCATAGACATTTAAAATGTTCCAATAAAAATAGAATTATTATTTTCTATACCTACACTAAAAAATTTTTAAAATATTTTGGCAATTTTTGAGCTTATTAAAGAAATTGAGAAATTTTCGATTCTTTTAAATTTTTTTTCTATAAATATAGATTAAGAAAATTTTATATTTCAAAATGTTTGAAAATGTAATACAAGGTTCTTCATAAATTGTTATAATAGCAGATCAAAAAAATGTAAAATACATAGGCACCGTTTTTTTAATAAGAATTTAAATTTCAAATTTCTCTAAAACTCATCATTGAACATTTGCAAATATTAAAATATAAAAAATGGTTTATCGTAAGTTTTTCTAAATGCAGTAAGTTATTCTGTTGTAATTTAAAAATATTTTTCGTGGGGGCTTGAAACTGTTAAGTATATTGTTATATTTTATACACCAAATGACATTTTCAAAAATTGAAATTCTTTAAAAATTATTTCAACATTATTAATGGTTAAGTTAATTATTTGAATAGCAATAATATCATAAAATACACTTAGTTGTGTAGGCTGACAGACCGTGTTCGCTCAAAACCGTTTTTCGTATACAATGATTTATATCATTGAATTCAAACTCAACACATCCTTGAAAACGACCCACTTGACAACCACTGTACAGCAGAGCGGTACCCACTTGCCGACCTTTTTAACTTTTTAACCAGTTACCACCCACGAAAATGTTCGTTTGCGATCATTGCTCTTCTGTCCGCTAAACAATAGTAACAATAATATAATGTCAATATTCTGTACGCACTACATGCGTGTAGCAATATTGCGTACTCACCGCGCCGTATTCAACTCTCAACAAATTTAAATAATAATTGACGTTTGTAAATTGAATGTACTGTACAATAAATTACCGCTCAATCAAAACGATGTTTCATAATACGGTTTTCTTGATCGTCGTAGCTTCTCAATCGACAACTGAATAACATTGTTTATGCACAAAGTTATAATGTTATCGTTAACACAAATTTTTCATTTCAAAGATTATAATATATCAAATAAAAATATATAAAATAATTTATCGGCGGTGTATAATTATCATTATTGAACTAAAGATTATCTCTTTATCAACCCCATCGTTTTCTTCACTGTACACTGAATGTAATTATCATCATTGAATTGTATCTAAAATGCAGGTGTACGTGTATAATATATTCTTCACATATGAAATATAATTTTGTTGCTATTCAAGTATAATTTTGTTTTAATCTACTATGACCTCTCTGACACAAAAAAAAAGTATTTTTTCATAAAAATCATTTCATTTTACTTATACAATAAAATATTTACAGCTCTTTTTTTCAAGTTTATAAATGTTATGTAATTAATTTCTACGGACTAGGAAAAAAAATAAGAACCTTCGCATGAAATACTTGAAAGCTTAATCTAAATGTGTTTTCCATCGTTTTTTATTTATTCACACCACAACTGAGTAACAAGTTTAAACGTCTTTACAGACAATTAATATCACTTAAATTTCAACCGGCTTAGAAATATTCAAATAAATTACTTAGAATAATAAATTAACCAATTATTATAAATTAGAAATGCCATTTGCAAATAAAGATATGACAATATTTGATTTCAGAATAATTCAATAATATGTATTCAAAGTACTCAACGAAATTTGTATTCAAGTTATTATACTTACTTTTTTTTATACAGTTCGTTTTTATGTACATCGATCAATTCTAGTGAACTTAAAAATAAATTTATTTTTATCGTTGGAACTTCAAAATAGTTCATATAATTGTTCCCCTTTTATATTACTGTATTGATTTAAATTATACATTGATCAGTATTCATCGAAAACTCTTATAAATACAATTTATAAAAATATCTTTTATTTATTTTTATTCTACGATATAGTATTCCATAAGTTTTCAACAAATAAATTAAATAAGTGTGAGATATTTAAACTAGAATCAACATTGTTTTTTCAAAGCAAAAAAATATTTAGATAAGTTTTCAATCAATACTCAATGTTTATATTAACACGTTTAATTTTTTGTCCATTGTAACAAAAATAATGTTTCATTATAATTTACCTACATACGTCGCAATAAATTGTTCTAATTTACAAACAAAATTATTAAGTGAAATTATATTGAATTAAATTGTTTAGTACTTAAATTAATCTAATGCTAGATTCCATTATAATGTATAACAAACATATTTTTTTGTAAATGTTTAAATAACTAACTGTAAAGTGTTTATCTATAAATCATTCACTAAAGCTATACGTTTTAACGGTTAGATGAATAATAATTATAATAAGTGACCATTTACATCTGTAGACAATATCTATTCATGTATAAAAACAGTCTGATTGAATATATTTTTATTATTTTAGAAATTTGCGTCCATCTTTTTTTATGACCTCCATAAGTCTAGTTCAAAATTAATGTTTCTGAATATATTGTTTCCGTTCTCAAATCACGTAACCAAAATGCCGAAATGTCTGCTCGTCGTGTTAGTCACTATCGTCGTTCTCTGTTTTGTCCCTCTACGACATTTTTTATGACGGGGTTTGACCATCAAAACAGGATATAACTACTGCTGTTTGAAGTCGTAGGAAATTTGATAAAAATTGAACACGATTCGATCGGGTACGATCGGCTGACTTTCAAATAACTTTCAAATAACTTTTCAACGCATTTCTCCGAGGTTTTTACATGACCGAACAATAGAGTATTGTACTATATGACGTCGAAATCAAATAAATAGCTCATCACCGTTGAACGGCGATATTACAGAGCTGATGGACATATAAACGGATCGAGAACAAATCGTTCGTTTTCGAATGCCTCCGAGACTACATATTAAAGATAATAATATATATATTTTAGTGTGTTCTTTGGTATTGACTATTGGACAAAACACATTACTAAGCCTGACACGTAAGTAGTTGTCACACGTGTGGTCTGTCCGCGTCGTTTGCGGCTTTCCGAGAAAACCCGGTTAGATCGAAGTACACTGTGCGTGAAAATTCTGTTAACGCGTACACTTTTCCGGTATCGACATTTCTATTTTTCGATATCCTCGACAGAACCTGCCGACTTTCTACGATTTAAGAGCGTTCCGAAATTTCAACGACCCGTCTTCCGGTTGTTATTTTAATCGCTTACATATCCTGTGCTTTCATTTTTTACCTTCAGCAAAAATATACCCAAAATTAGACGATAACCTGACCAATGTTGTTGAGCATGATTTTTGATATCTCACAACGCCTCTGTACGTCACAATATCGTGTGGCATTGATTTAATTTAATATTACAAAACCACTATTCAGTTAATATATGATGATTATTAAAAGACAGCTTAGTTTTAAGAAACTGGGTCTAGACCGAATCGGATCCAAGGACATTAAAATTGCATTTCTAGTTCTGATCGCTTTATTAATTTAATTTACTTATAAAATCAATAAATTAAATCCAGATCAATAGAAATAAAGTGGTATGAAATTCGTTCTTACAATAAAGAATGAAAATTATTTCCTACAAAATATACAATACATTATACAATAATAATATTCAATGCTTAGTTAGTTGGTATTAGACAATTTGTATTGTTTCACAATATATATATAAATGATGCGTTGAACTATCAAGTTTATCATTAAATTTTATATTATCACCCGATTCTTTTGTTCGTGTTGTATAATAAATAATATAAAACTTAATTTCTAACAGGACTAAATTTCTTCATATTTGAATAAATAAGTAAATATTAAAACACTAACTGTGGAAACAAAATTACATAGTTACTATTACAGTTACGATTTAATGGCTGTACTGCAAAACATATAAATATTATAAAATACAAATAAAAACAAATGTAGGTAATCAATGAAAACAAAATATACAAACTAGTAAAAGGTTACCTATGTATAATATAGATTTCTGTGCAATTAAAAGTTTACAAAACTAAAATAGTTATTTTTTTAAAAATATGTAGAATAAGAAAATTACATCTGACGTTAAGCAATTCATTTCTACATTCTACTCGAAAATAAAATGTTTAAGTGCTAATCCTAATTGAAATCGCTCTTCCGAAATCATACGATCTTAATATTATATAGGTCCGAATAAAATATATAATAATATTACCAATTATTATCATGTATGTACTATTTTTGTGTGTTTGTTGTTTTTGTTTACCGTCGTAACCATCAGTAGTTGCGATATGAAAAACAGTCAAGAGGAACTAGAGGAGATTTCGAAGTCGCCAGAACCGTCAACTTCATCGGCGGCTGAAATTACTTCTCCGGTTGTCAGACAAAAACGTCTCCGCGCACCCATCTGGGCAAGGTTGTTGAACATTCATAATAATACAATCATTATTTACCTTAAGTATTTTGAGTGGCTTTTGCTAGATGTGTTCCATGCGTGCATGTTGAACAGCGTTTTCTAAAATATGCTTAAACGTTATTATTTGTCATCACTTTGATGGCATGCATGTTGTAGTTTGTTCTGTAGCCTCAAATGGTTGGAAATATTTTGTCGATGAATATTTTGTCTACTTTTTTAATATTTTATTAATTGTTTATAGTATAGATATTTACTGATACGTTTTTCTTGGCCACATTCGATATCATGATTTTTGATTCTTGATTTCAGCGATAGGACGTATTATTAGAATGATTAACGAATTTTATAATAAACCTAAAGTTATTGAGTACACGAGTCATATGAGTATAATGTTATTAAGACGTTATAATAGAATTTCAATTATAAAAAAAAAAGGTTTTCTTTCGGCACGATGGTGTTACTTGTTTTGAACGATATAGTTTCCACTCGACAGCCATGCGTTTTTTAAGCAACAAGAATTTCGAAAAAAGATTTCAACCACAACTGAGTTTAAAATATTATTCTTCTTGCCAAATAATTTTATAAATTTATTATTTTACATGTACGACCTTAAGAGAATGAAAGAAATAGTTGTTTGATTTGTCTATTTTAAACCTAATATAAATGAGTAATAGTTTTTGGAAATTATTTGAGGTTCCATCAAGCGGTATCAACTTTACACATTGTAAACAATTTCATAAAATTGTATTCCGATGTTTTAAATGAAAAATTGTAGAATGGTTAGAAATACACTTTTTTTGTATCTGAATATAATTTTATATTATAATAATAATCTATTTAAAATAAAAGGTACACTTAAAGAACACACTATGCAAAGCGTTTCTCATAAAAGGTCCACAATATCTCCTATTTCAAAAATGAACATAGTTGTACCTAGTTACATATATTTTTATCTATGGTATTTAACAAAGAACAGACATTATAGTTTGTTATACACATAATATATTATTTAGAGCTATAGACATTTTTGAAAACTTATGATACATACATGTATTTAAAAACAAATTCAATTTTTTGTATTCGATGAATTTAAGAAAAAAATTGTTTCACCTCCTCCCACTCACCACGGATATAGATGAAATACCACCTTTGTCTGAACCCAAAACATTTATTACCGAAACACTTGAAATCTTGATAGATTGATAAACATTCGCCAATAATTACGGCTCAAAAAGTGAATAATTTCAACTTGATAATATGTTTTAACCATGATCTGACAAATAACAATCTTTTGTAGACGACTAAATACTGACGATAAATTGAAACCTACTCTGATCGATAACAGTTTTATACTATGAAAAAGTAATATTTATTGGACGGGCGATGACACAACAGTAACTTCCTTCTCGGAACGCGATACCTATCTTTCTGGGGGGGAGATACGAACAATTTTTCTATTCGTGAACATCTCAATACTCTTCCAGGGACACAACAATAAGACACAATAAATACGCAGTGCAAGACGACAATCACACAGATATTATGTAAATAACTAACAAAACATTTAATGTCCAACCCCAAACCATATAATATATATATGGACCTCCCATTATTATCAAATATAAGGGGGAAATAATAAATACACTCATCTTTGGGTAGTATTTCGAAGACAGTGCTCCTAAAACTTTTAGATACATATTACACGAATAGTATAAAACCGTATAGTTTTAAAACTGTATTCTTAACAATCATTTAAATAAATACCTACTAAAAAGTCATTTCACTAATTTTGATTATTTAAATTATAGGTTTTAATATTACGTTGCTTAAAGTGCAACAGTGCATATCTCAAAATTTTACGAAATTAGATTATTGTCAATAAAAATAAAATAATTAGTGATTCCGAGCATTTATTCATCAGGGAATTTGATGTGCAAATAATGGTTTCACTGTCACTGACAAAAATGATATCACCACTTATAGCATTCTAAAGTAATTCATTTATAAGCACGTAATAATTCCATGTAGGACAATATGTTCGAAAAACTAAGTTTAAAAAACTATAGGTTACGTTTTAATGCAAATATCATAAGAAAAAATTGGTAAACTTAGATTTAGTAAAATCATTGAAAACGTGTTTTTTGCGTCTCCTGAAAAACTATCAAAGTTGATATATATGCACTGTGCAGTTTAGCGACTAATTTAGTCATAACAAAAAAAATTAATTTCATTAATTTGAATAATGTTCATTTAATAATTTACGATAAACGCATTATTATTTTAAATAATAATATATTCATATAAGTTTTATTTTCAATTCGACTTCAATGAACCTTTAGGGAAAAAAATGTTTTTCTTTTATAAAATATTGTATAGGAATATCAACACTTAAAATAATTTACAACTATTATTAATATCAGGATTTTTAATTAAGAGAACTCGATACCGATAGTTTTCAAGGAGTTAAATATTAGGCAATATTCTAAATGCGTGCGTGCTTGTCGTGTAAATGTGTGCTCAGTGAGTGATCATTAGTGTGTATGACTGTAATATCCAGAGAACGTGCACGCACACGCACAATATGTCGATAACTGGCTATACGAATATTAATTATTTTCTTTTCCCCCCTATAAGTATAAATATTTTGCGAATTATATTAACTTACCTAGTTATGAAACTAAAAACTGACAACATTTCTGAAAATGTATTATTTGAATCCGTCACGAGGCTTACTAGAAAACGAATTTCTTTCATGTTTATATCAATATCATTCAAATTTAAAAATTCCTAATACCCAAAATGTAAAAATATGATTTTTCAGGGTTTCGGAGTACAAATGTTCAATTACAAAAAACGAGAAAAATCATTTTCAAATAAACTTTGTAATAAATTTAAATAAACTTTGTAATAAATTCAAATAGATTCTCTGAAGTTTTTTCGATTATTATTATAGTTGTGGTAAATTAGCATAAAATAAATTTATTTATGTAGAAAACACAGTCGAGATCGAAACCGTTTTTGTAATGATTATAACTTAATTATTTTTTATGAGGATTTAGACCTTACAATTTAAATCATTGACTATAATTTATTGTTGGTTATGAATAATACGTTTTAGAAAATGTAATACTTACACTAAAATAACATACACGACTGAATTGATGTAAAATTATAGTAAAAATTCATACTTTAAACACTTGTAAAAATTAATTAAAATTTAAAGCTTTATCGAATATGATAATACTTAAATCGTTGCTTGCAGACGTTATAATACCATTATACATGACAAAAAAAAAAATAGAAATTTGTTAACACAATCAAAACGGAAGGCTGTTAACAAAAATAATTAAATATCACAAAACACAACGATTAACAAAATATACGATTATTATATATCGTAAACAAATCATAATACGCAAAACGAAATATATAAAATATCATTAAACAAAATCAACACAGGACGAAATAATTAAAATCCATTTAGTTAAAAATTATAGTATTGGTTTCGTAAAAATATTAATTATTCCACTTGATTTATAGCAATCACCAATCAATCCAAGAATTTGTTATATACCGTATCCTAACCATTCAACGCATTAAATATTGTTTTTAACCATAAACGCAAAAGTCGTATAGCATTTTAATTTGAAATAACGATAAACGCGACATTTTTAAAACGTTTTTCTTCTAAATAATGATAAACTCGAACATTTTATAAAGTATAAATGGTCAATAACGTAAAACGAATTTATTAATTTTTTTAATGCAAATCTTGACATAAATTATCTAATTATAAATTAACCAAATACTACATTTTATATTGAATTAGTTAATATGGAATAAGGAATTATTGGAAATGATTTGGGAATTCTATAATACTTCTATATAAAAAAAACTCAACAGAGGCTGCTTAAAAACAAAGGTCTGCTCTAGATCACGTACCTACTATTCGAGTCAAACGCATGACAAAAACGATTAACTCCTTACTCCGTGCACCTGTCGCATCAGTATATTCTCGTAGAAAATAACACTGAATAACATTTTTTCTATTAAAATATATCCTCAAACACTACAAGTAGAAAAAAAATACAATCACGAGCTTTGTAAGGATATCGATGGCAATAATTTAGTGAAAAACTGCCGTTCCGGTATAAGGTCCAACTCTGGCGTAAAATAAAAGCGAGCCTAACAAAGTTCTTCAATTTTCATTTTTCAAGCACCCGAAGACAAAAGAATAATAGTCAATAACAATACTTGCTTTGATTTTTCAATTAACTCTCATTAAGCATGCCATGCTATGTTAGTGTGTCTGAAGCTTTTCAACAATACTCGAAAACTTATTTCCGTTTATCATTACTTGATACATAAATTCGTTTATGCATACCTATAGTATTTTTTTAATATTTACTATTAAGAAACAGCGAAAACATATAATAGTTCGCCTTTAAATTTAAGTATCTAAAAATATTGCTATTAAGTATTTGATTGTTAGGTGTGTTTTCAAATGATAAATGTATGGATTCGAAGGATCTAAACAATAATTTAATATTTAAATATTTCGCATAAATTAATTAAACAAATTAAAAATAAACTGTATGACTAAACTGAAAAAAATAAATTAATGACTAAATAATTGTATTATTTTCGATAGTTCCTTATTCGGCCCGAATCGATTTTCAAACCAGATAATGACGGCGGCGTTTAAATTCAATATGGCACTTCACGTCTACACCTTTAATAATATTCTTGCCCTAGATTATTACCCACGCGTGAATAATGTCGGGTTTTTTTGTATGTGTTTAATATAATCAATATTCAAATAAAACTCCAATGCACGACATTTTAACGCATACGTAAAATATTGGGAAAATCTGTAAAAGTTGAAGGGGCTGGTGGTTTTTATTTTACACAATATATGTATTGCGTTTTTTAAACGAGGTTTTTTTTTTTTATAAATGTACAACTTTATAATAACTTTCGGTTAAATGCTAATAAAAATAACCTTACGACTACCTACAGTTTTCACAATCATAATATTTGTTGTCCGGCTATACGTACGGTCACTCGAAATATTATGTAGGTACCTTTTTTTTAACGATTCCTGAAAATACGATACCCATAACAATTAATATCCCAAAATAAATACAATCGATTACGTCATAACGCCTAAGTGTATTAGTGATTAAAATAATATTTTATTGACCCGACGTGGTTTACGTGTAGATATTACATTGTATTAAAAATCATATCCTCGCAATGTGACATGCGTCGAGTCCATTACGAGTGTTTGTTTTGACGACGCGTTCGACAATAATTATACAAAATCGTACGTACTTAATCATTTTCGTCCGGACACTTCCCTTTTCCCCCTCTCGCTAGAGACGCCATTAGACATTTGAACATATTATTATCATTATAATCGTGCTGTCAGAATATAAAATATGATGGACTGCGACCGAACGCGCAACAAGTGTAGACGAAAGTGACATTAAATCATTAAACGCACCAAACACACGAAATAGGTGTCTGTCGTACACAATATACGTTTGATATTAAACGATTAAAAAAAAAAACGTGCAAGTCGGTTCTGCCGTATAGTTTGTGTGGAATACACCTCGGGAATGTCACTGTAATAGATGAGAGGAATTATTATTAGAAATAAATCATAAATCCTTGTTCACGAATAACGCTGTTCCGATCGGAGACAGTGTGTCAGCAGCCTCTCTCTTTCTAAGGATCGGTATTTTATAATATATATTTTTACATTACTATAATATACCTAACCTATAAATAAAGTATGACGCAAAAATTAATAAATACGACACTCATCATAAATGTAAAACTAATATATTCATCGTTCCGCTCTGAATATAAAATAACCATCGGAGAAGCGGTGAATTTTCTTAACATTATAAACTAGTATTTTTAAATTGTAATATTTTACATAATCATAACTCGTATAAAAATGTATAGTCGTGGAAAACAAACGTACCAACAAGGATAATTTTCTTCCGCGTAAGTCTTATAATTGGTTAATTCACTCTGACATAAATAAGCTATTACAACACAAAATTGATTGTGCTGAACACAATATTTCTTTTTCGTACGTTTGTAAGACGAAGACAATGCCTACATGCGGGTGAGACCTAAAAATTCTAAAATCTTAATCTTAAAATAAATGCATAACTAAAGGAACATTTGAGAGTGAGTATAATCAGTGTACTGAATCACCCAGTAATATAAGTCCACAAAATAATTTTTTATGTTATTTTTGTTAAAAATATTCCGTTTTTATTTTAAACATTTACTTACAGTCGAAAGTGCACGAGGTGAATATGTGTCTTAGGGATATAATTTCACCTCCCCAGTTTTTGATCCATTGTTCACAAAATATAACGACATCACGAACTTACGTAAAAACCGTGCACAAAATGCTTTTCTTTCAACCAAGGGAACATTTAAAATGTTTATGCTGAAAAAAGTTCTGGCTCTTATACGTTTTATGTTAGTAACTGGATACAAATTTCGTATAGGTAAGGTACCTAACATACGCCACTCCGGTGAAGGATTCAATTTTCAGTTATTGCAAAAAAACGAGTATATTATAATGGTACCTGCCGTATTTTTCACATTTTATGAATATTTCATTATTCAACTTAGGAGCATAAACAATAATATTATAAAGAATACAATTAATTAGTTTCAATCTGTTAAAACTTTTATAGTAAGCGCAAACAAACTAAAAATTATCAAATGATTCAAGAACTATAGTAGCAAAGCCTAAAATATTAAGAGATTGTATATGAAAAAAATATATATATACACAAATAAATAGTCTATACACTATACAATTCACCACAATGTTTTTTTTTTTTGACACTTAACAAACCACTTTTTTTTAACTGGTAATTTCTATTTGAAATTTAATTTCCACAAATCACTAATGTATCGGATGGCCATAACATAATATGGTCAAGACTTCATTAGTTCAGTTCGTATCATTTAAGGACGAATTAATTTAACGGACTTTTATTTTTCTTTTTTTACGTAAGACTATTTTTCTACCAAGATTTGATGTTAATTTTTAATATTCTAGTTATATTCACAGGCATAGAGTTATGAATTATAAATATAAGTGAATCATTACATTTAAATAACCCAACAAACAAAGAAATTAAAGTTTAAGTAATTTTCAAAAAATAAATGAATGTTATATACCTATACTATAAAAACCTATAGACTATAATATAGTTGTATAATATAAATATGTTTAACAATAAATTACAAAAATAAAATTTCAAAAAAATGTATTTCTAAGAACTCAAACCCGAATCGAATGTGATTAAAAATATTATTATTACCTATTCTACACATTTTAATACAAATACGATTATATCATATAACTTTTAATTTGTTCTTGATTACATATATTTCTATAAATACAATAAAAAATGCATTCCTACTAATGTAATTATTATTTTTGAAATAAAAGTCTCCAACAATTATTTTTAAAAATAAGATAAATTATTATAACGTAAAGTTCAATAATAATAAAAATCAGAAAATTCACTCTGTTGTATATAGTGCGTGTCAAATGTACCTTGTCATTGAATAAGTCGCTGTAATGGATGCGTTTAATTTTAATTAAATGATAAATTATTAAATAAGAAAAACGATTCTGATTGAAGACAGACTGTCAGTGTATATTTTATTAAATATTTATATATGTAATAGAAATACGGTAGATTGAATTAATTACTGCTAAAAACTAATTTCATATATTTAGTAATAATATTATTATGTCATATATTATTACTGAGAACTGAGAAGTTATTATTAACTTTTAAGTCAATATCGACATTCCGTAGAACTGTATAAATAAGTTCGTGGTATAAATAGCTTAAAATTAATCAAAATATTTTGAAATATCATTGCGTATTCTAACTAATAATATACGTAATAGTAAAATGTTTCAAGTTCTTACGAATAATTTGTTTTTGATTTACGATAAAATATCTAAAATTATTATTGTTCATTTAAATAACCAATTTTTAAACATTTTTATTTGAAATGACTTACATTTTTGTATGTTTAATTAATTTGTAATAATACAATTCCCAAGAAAAAAGAAGTTTTTATTTACTTTTTAGTAACAAAAAAATACTTTATCGATGTCACGAAAGCGTCCTATCTTTAAAAAAAAAAAACTTTTGATGAATGGGATCCATTGGAATTATTTTTCTTTCACTGGTTAGTTTTTTTTACTTTATTAATGAGTTAATTTGCTATAAATAAAACATTCACTAGGTAAGTTTGAGAGTTTCTTTTCGATCCGACATTATGGCGATATCCAAAAGATTGTTAAATTTGATTTTTTTCTTACTATAGGTATATTTTTACTTTATTTCTTTTTTTATATTTCTACGATATTTATAGGAAGCTGAATCATTTAATTTTAAAAAACCTTATAAAATTATAAATCAACCTAATTATTCGATAAAAAAACTGGTAAAGTGGTTGCACTATGGTAAAAAGACTCTGGGCAAAGACTGTCTGTCAGCCTATATTACTAAATATATTATATGATAAATTTATATTGCTATTAAACTTAATAATTTTACTAATGGTAATACAGTAGATTGAATTAATCTTTGCTGGAAACTTTATATTCAAAAATTTCATTGGATGTTTATATATAAAAATATACGTTAAATGATTCAATAGTACCACAAATAATATTTTTCAATTACAACAAAATAACTAAAATCATTATTCTTAAATTTGTTAAAACATTTTATTTCGTCCTAATTTGAACTTAAATAGGTAAATAAAAAAAAATTTTAATATATTTTTTTAGATTTTGTTGGTTACAATATGAACTATTTATGAGAAACCTTGTATTAAATTGCCAATCATTAACTATAAACATTTAATATTTTATACATTTTTAACTACAAAATAATTGCAAATTTTAGAGATTATGATAACATTTTATTTTTAAATGCTTACAAAAAAAAATTCTTCTTATGTACATTTAATGTTTTTAAAATTGCAAAAATATTCATAAATGAAAATCATTGTATTAAATTGTCAAGCTTTTTAACAAAACAAAAATTTTTTATCAATAAAAACTAAACAAATTTTAATTTTAAATGTCTTTAAAAATCTTTAAAAGAGTAAATATATTTTGAAAGTCTTATCGTGTACGGGAAATGGTGATATAAACATTTGGTGAATATTTCAAGTATCTACGGTTATTTGTTTTTGAGTTACAAAAAAATGAGAAATTCGTTATATTACGGGTGTATATCTAATGTCTAAAAATTTGAATTTCAGACGCTCATAAAAATTATTGTGGAAAAATGTTTTTGTGTAATTACATTTATAAAAATTTGTATTGAAACCTTGTATTACATGTTCAAGTTTTTTGAATGGTAAATTTCTAAAACGCCGGTAGGTCACCGTCCACGTTGTAAACGACTTGAGATCGTTTTCGTTCTGTCGAATTATTGATATTATCCACGACCGCTGCAGAAAACTATAAAAATGTTTATTAAGTCATGAACAAGTCGCGTGGCGTCACGAGGCATCATAATCCCATACTAATGCATTATAGAAGTATTCGAGTGAACGGACCTGGGCTCGATCTCTACAGTCACGTGAGCCGACCACGTTTGCGGTTGATACCGCATCATCCGTGCCACATGTCTGAGTGTGTTGCAACTACGTGACCGATGAGAAGTTTCATTACGCCGCACACAAGTTTTCCGGCCGATTACGTCCGAGCTGTTTAGTTGTCCGTGACCGGAAGGCGACAATGTCCTATACACAGTATATATGAACTATGGTCACACAGATCGACAATGTCGTAGTAGTCGTCGGCTGTACGTACACATAATATTAGAGATCCGATAGGAACAAAACGACTGGGCCCGATTTCGACCGAGAGTCCACTACTTTCCGGAAATCGAAATTATGTGTGATGTGACAGATTGTCGGACACGTATGTTCAGTTGTTGTACCGGGGGCCCAGCAAGTTTTGGATCCAAAATTACGATTTATTCTGGAAAATTAATCTAGAACATTGAATTCGCGACATCTACAGCACGTCCTGAAGCCTTCGTGAACGTCGAACTGCAAAGTTCGGACAGAATTTACTATGCAAGACGTGTTATGATATATAATATATAATTATACGATATCCGCGATCTGGACCTCTGCACACGCGTTGAAAGCATGCCTGTAAATTTGTGTGGCGTCGAACAAGCGAGTTTTCAAATAAACATCCACCGAGCCTCGATAATAAGCAAACAAACACGGCGGCAAACGATAGAGAGAGCAATAGAGCAATAGAGTTGTCAATAACAGAGAGGATTTCTCGAGGAAACTTGGCCGTAAATATAATGTTTTGCACAGCATAATACTTCGCATCGGGTACTCGTGTTATAACTCTAGGGCTGCCAGTGCCTGCCGCCTCTCAGGGTTTCGCCCGGATACTCCGGTCTTACATAAAAAAAAACGGGCTACGGGCTACGGATCTAGTGAAAATTATTACTCGTGAAGTTAGTACTTTACTCTGTCTCGAAAGAGAACAATCACTTTTTGAGCATCGTGGACGATGCGATTGGCGCTTCGAGAACCCGGCGCGATCACTCTTTAACACCGAGACGTCGGTGGGAGATGCACAGCACTGACGAAAATCGGTCCGCCGATTGACCATTTTCTTTTGAGATAGAGTATAATAAATAACCAACGTGTACTACAGTTTGTCTTGAATGACTTAAATAAGAGATTACTTCTTGCATTTCATTAGATCACGCGCGTGCTGTTCATAAAATCATAACTCATAAGTATTATCGTGTAATATGCACTGTGTCTAGTCTATACGGAGGTGTTTTGGTATTGATGTTTTTTTTTTCTCTACGGGCAAAACATTAAAAGATGGCAACCTTAAAGTCATAACAATATTAGGGGGTACTGACAAGCGTGTCATAATACAGGATATAAAGTCGTCATAACTGTAGAGGAGGGTGGTGCTCAGACGTGGATTTAACACGTCAAACGACCGATGACGACGACGACAACGACGACGAGGGCGAAGATGACGACGACGATGATGATGATAATTATCAAACACATGTTCTCCGACTTACCGAATACGATGCCTGGGGCGCGGTAGTATGCGTCACCGAACGTACTATATTCTTTGAGTATAGATTGTACATTATATATATTTTATTATTATTATTATTATTGTTGTTGTTGTTGTTGTAATACTAAACCGATCCGACAGCTGGTAAAACCGTTTCCGGCTGGTGGAATTAACTATCCATAATAAATATTATGTGTGTGTGTAGCCCGCCCGATATTAATGTCGCAGTGCGGCGAGCCGGTCAGGGGCACGAACGGTCGTTAATTCACTAATTCCCGGATTAGCGTCTCCTCGGAAACGGATTTCGCGTGCAATTATTTTGACCCGATTGTCGTGCGGGATCTGTCGCCGCGGGCAGGAGGGCAGGACTGACCCTAGTATTGGACTTGAATTTCTATAATATTTACGTAAGAGACGAGTAAGATTTGATGATAAGTCCACCACCGAGTTGTATATTGCGATAGAATTATTATGAAAATAAAATAATACCACGTGTGCGAGGGGAACCATTTTCCAAGCTTATATCAAAACGACACTGCATCTGTACAATATTTCTACGACATCCAGGGTTTTTCAAAATGAAGCTTCCGATTCTTTGCACCTGGCTTTCTAAGTTACCGAGGATCTTAATCCTTGTGACTACTTGTTTTGAGGATAGAATATTAAAGATACGTACCACCGTTATCGTCAACCACATAGGAGCTGAAAAATAGTGGAATCAATATTACAACTGATATGCGCGTAGTATGCATTTGAGTATCGAGTAAATGTCGTTCATGTGACCAAGGGAAGCCACTTAGAACATTTTATATGTACATACCATCAAACTAATTTTAAATAGTTTGTTATTTTATACCTTAATCTATTCTAAACGCAAAAATTAAAAATATATGAGCATTTAAAATCGGATGAATTATTTTGGATAACCTTATACTTAATAACACCTACACTATATTACATTTATCAATATTCTATTAATATGGTCATGGCTCAGTGATAAATGAATAAATAAAATATTGTATTTGATTTTTAAATTAAAAATAGCCATAAAGTTGTTATTTGTAATAATTACTCATAAACCCCCTCCTCTTAAAATGTGGATTGTCACTTCAGAATATTTGGTCCTATTTGGTTCCTAATTTTTTATTTTCGATAAACAAACAATTTGACCGTTGCTTTTGTACTGTCGTTTGTAAGCGATACGTCTTAGATCGGTCCGTGGATCACATTTCATACTCTTAAATTCTGCACAAGCCTATAGACGAATTCGTTTTACAACGGTTAAAAAGAGAATTCATTTAGTGGCATATTTTTTTTTAAGACTTAGAACCACTCGTGACAACCTAAATATAATACAATAATAAGTCGATCAAAAATGATCTTTTATTTTGGAAATATATTATTGATCTGTAAAAAATCACACCGTTTATCCGCATGGATTAAAAAGAAAACATTATTCAGTGTTTTATATATTTATTATTTTATCACGACTTAAGGACAAATCCCCCTAGAGTACTGTTCGCGTTACGAAATATAATATACATCTCAAACCCTCCTCCCGCTCTACAATGAAAAAGTAAAAAATGAAGCACAAGTCGTGCCAACGGATCGTATAGCATAGCGACTTCGCGATAGTAATAGTTGTTGTTTCAACCCGCGCATTTTTAATAGCCCTTAGTAAATCTGAACTCGATTAATAATAATATACCTAATAATTACGTGCCTAACTGTGTTCGGTGAATATTATATACTTTATATATAGTTAGTAGTTACGATAGGCCATCGGATAGTAATAATAATAATAATAATATCGTCTGAAGTAACACTATAATATATCCGCTCGCCACACAATTGTTCATTACGTGCTCAATTTCGCGTACAATTGCCCAGGGACGCGGCTTCGGGCTGGTTCTGCGAGGTCGAAATAAATACTTTTGCGATGACCTTTTTATCTCTCGAACACATTCGCCCAAAATCGTCAGTGCGCACCACTCTTCGTCGACGATACTTTCTGCTTCTTGTCATATTATTATATAATCATTATTTGACATGTTTTAATTTACTTATAACAGTCATAAGCAGTAGTTTTATAGGTGCTTGATAATTATTGTATACAATATAATATTGTGTTCACGAATATCACTCATAGTCAGACGTATAAATACGGACTACTAATGATCATCATTTGCTGTTTAATGATATTAATGTGTGTTCTGTTCTCCACTTACTTTAATACTCTTGACATTCGAACTAGAAAATCGGTGCTACCGCGATAGTTACATTTCATATAAAACAAACTAAAGTGTACTACAAAATGTAATGTACTTAATTGAAATTAAAATTCTTATTTACTTTTGCCACACCGGTAGACCAGAGTTGTTTAGCATTTAGAATAAAACAAATGGCTCTTAATCGGCTTCTTTGGAATCAATTATGAAAGATACCTACTACAAACTACTTGTTGTATGTTTTTCAATTAAAGTATGAACACACTAATTACAGTTTAAGAAACTATTTCAGAAGATACAATCAGTACTTATACTAATAACTATCGCTGGCCTCGGCTTCTGAAGTGTAGATACTAACTTAAATTACACGAATAAAAAATATGAAGATAATTTTCAATTCACTACTTGCAAGTCGCATCTAAACTCAATATTATACATTTCAGGAAAATGTCTGTTCCACGAAATATTCTCGTACATAGGTACTCAAACATACATAATAATATGTATAATATTCGTAAACCGCAGTACAACCAATAACGTCGTGTCCTCATAAAAATGCTATAACCAAAATAATACATGATGGCGGTATATTTTAGTCGCGAGTGAATTATGAATTAATTTAGAAACTCTGCATAACTTCGGAAATAAAATAATATTACTTCCTTTAATACGGAGGTCTTTAAATTCGTATCAAAATAAACGTCGTCGCAGTGACCTCGCCCTCAGGCTCACTGGCCCCGCTCGCCAGATGTAATCTTCACTAACGACGGCGGGGCAATGGCAGAAAAGCAATTTCGGTAGTTTTACGATAGTGTTAGTACAACGAAAATATTATGATTATCGATACGACCATCGTTTATGGGCCGACTTCCGGGAGTCTCGACGGGTGACCGCGGTGAAATGTGATAGGCGTATGGATTGTGTGGGGACTTATATATGATATTGAACAACGACCCCATAGCTGGAAACAAATTCGGTTGACCAGATGATTTGTAAATTTCCGTACCTACACTACGTGACGCATTGTCCGAGGCCAACAACGCGTAGAGCAATCGATCACCGCCGATTGCAATTAAAACGGTTCTTCAGCTACCTCCATGCGGGTACTTCAATCTGCCCATTGCCCCTGTAATATCACTATTATCATCATCATTACCGTTATTATAACGATATTGTGTTGGCGATACTATTTGGGACAATTAGTCGTTACTCATCATCACTATGATATTATAATTTGTAGGTAATGATACCTGCAGTATAATACTATATATAGGTATCTCATACATAATATTATTTTAAACTATCGATAGTTCAAAGGTCAATATGGAGGCGAAGGAGAGTGGAAAATAATGCAGACTCGATTATGTTTTCGTCGAAGAAAACGAAACGTGAAATCACAAAAATGGAAAACTGTTCAAATTATATACTGTTATAGGCCACATAATTTATATTAGAAGAGATACTTAACGAAAATGTCGAGATATCAACGTTCGACGAGCGTTATGACGTGCGTCATAAATATTTCATAACTGATCGAAAGCCGCTTTTACGCGCCTATTATTTTTGACAGTTTATACACATTGATGAATAATATAACCGCGAGTGGCGTGTCTGACGAGCGCACAATATTAGCCGCTTACGAACACAATTTTTGTCGTCGAAACTAACAGTCGGAAATGTTTTCATAAAATGTGAACGTAGTACGTACTGACATATTAAGTACAAATGCTCAAATTATCGTGTAATAATAATATAATACTACACAGATGTGATAATTATAGCATGGAGTGTACGTGCGGGCATGCTCTGTCTACAGATATACAAAAATTAAATTTGAAAATTAAAATGATTTAACCTAACCCTAATTATTAAGTCGTCTTAGACATGCCTATCTTCGTTTGACTTGTGCAATAAATTACGTTTAAAAAAATAAAAACAAAATAGATAAGAATATAACGTGATTTTTAGTTTATAAACCTATAGGACAAATCACACTTTTTACGAACTAAAAAATGTATTACACACGACGACTTGAAGTTCGAGGGGAATTATACCAATTAAATATTTTAACAGTCATCAAAGTGATAAGGTTCGAGGATCCGAGAGTCGACTGTACTACTACTTTATTGAAATGTATTATTGAACAAATAATTAATTTAACACCAATCACAGTATTCCTCAATATTAATAAGTGCAGAACAATCGAATTAAAATTAAACTTAAAATATAAATTTTAATAGGTTTAAATGAGAATATGAGAATTTATTTATGCAGTCAATATTGACACCAATTGTTCGTCAAAAATTTCAGAAAATCATTTAGTATTCGATATTAATTAAAAATATTTTACATCAGTTTAAAAATATATATTCATAAACTATTTGCACCTAATAATCTACACAATTGTGTCAATGTACCTTAGATCTATTGCATTTAAATTTACATGATGTTTACATTAAAATGTATAATATTCTAAATACTAAAGTTGAAATTTCACAACAGCGTACCTAATGGAGGTGGGTAGTCATTTTTCTATCGAATTATGGGTTCTCCGTAAAACAAGCAATAGGTTTTATAGTAAAAAAATTTGTATTTTGAATTTTGTTGTTTTCTGTCATCACTTTTTTGTGAACAATTGATTCAATCATCGACATTAATTGTGGCTTTTGCAGGTTTGGTGGAAAATGCATACAATATTTAACTATAAAACCTAGGTAATAAGAAATGAGAATTTCATACAAGGTTTCTCAAATATTTTGTCTTTTAGAAATTCAAAAATAATAAAATCCATAGTAATAATTTTTTTTATTTTGACAAAATTGGATATTTAAACTTATAAAAAGAGATTTCCTAGAAGAGATTTAGCTAATTATTGTATTATCGTTTAAAAAAATATATATTAATAGTAGAAACTTAAAACATTCTCCAATTATCTATATTATATATAATTGTACAAATACAATGAATTTTTCAAAATATTAATAATAATTTTAAGCAATTATACATAATATACTACAAACGAAGGCTGTTTATGTTAGTGATTTTTTTTCAATTTAGTTAAGTAAAGTTAATATGCGTTAAAATAAAAAGTTAAAAGTTAATAAACAATTTTTTCAACTTTTTATTAAGTTAAAAAAAGTTAAATTCTTTTTGTTTATAACAATACTAGCTCACATTATTTTTTACAAACTAAAAACTATATAAGTAGTACTTATATATTATTATTTCATTGAATTGAATTTTTGTCACACGATGCGTTGCGATACGTTGGTATTGATTTATAGACTGTAGTTATGCGATTTTTTTGACAAAATTTAGTTCAACCTACAGAGTTAAGAAAATAAACTATTCTTAGAAATAGATTCTGATCTACCTGTCTCATTTTCACTTGGAAATATTTTTTTCTTTTACAATGATTTGAATTTAAACTTAACACATCCGTTACAGTGAAATACAGATACATACTATACAGCAGAGAAAGTTCCCTGGTTTTTAACATATTAATACTATATTTCATTTTTTTTTTCGTATAACTGCGATATGATATTTTATTTTTGCTGTATTTTAAAATGTATAGACATGATGACGTATAAATAATTAGCTATGGTTTATAGTTATAAAATATTATATACAATAAACATTTTTTTTTTTTATTACCAATTTAACACTTAAAAATTACAACATGGATTATAGGTTCACGATAAACCTATTAAAATATAAATGATCACGTTTTAATTCTCTATTGAATTTTATGATCATACTATTTACATTTATGAGCACATAATTACAAAACACAAGATGAGTTTATTTTGAACGTAAATATAAACACTCGTTTAACCTCATACCTGATAACAATTACTTGGTAATCACAACGATGAGATTTATGTGGCTTTATGGGGTTAAATGCTATTCAGAATATTATGGTTATTTCAGTTGTAGTTTAAGATAAAGAATTAATGATGTTATTCAAATCTAACCTAACTGATTAATCTACCTTGTTGTTAATGTTTGTTGAAGAGAAATTAAATTTAACTGATAAGTACCTACGCACAGAGATGTTTAGTTTTTTATGTTTTTAATAGATTAAAATATTACGTTGTATCTAAATTGTCGATTTTAAAAAAATACGTTACCTAATAATATAATAAGACATGAGTCGTAATAAAAACTAATATAATGAGTAATGACCATCATTTAGTATTTTAAATACTTTGATGTCTGAATGTCTGCCCTTAACAAGTAAAGAAATTTTAAAAATACATGGTCAATCACTAGACATTTCTGCTATATAGGGAATTAATCAATTTAATTCTGTACATGAAACATAATACTATGGTGAGCATTAAAATAAAAGATATATTTGAATATCTTTTAGAATTTTAAAATCGTTGATAATTATATATTTTTATTAATAAAATTCACATATTTCTTGAAAATAAATTCTCTAACCTCATAAAAATGGCACGTCTATGCTGTTATAAGCTCTTTGTGGAACGAGAAAACTATTTGTTTTACGGCGATGTTAATTTGTATTTGTCTACAAACACTTTGAAAGGTATTAAATGTGTTAAAATACTTTCGTTCAGACAATCAGTTAGGGAATTTCTTATAGGTCTGGGTCAAAATTGAAAAATTCCAATAAATTCACACAAAACATCATTAAAAAATATATGAAACAGACTTTCCGCAAAAATACGATAAATTTCGTTAATTTCAAAAGTGTAAATATTGTTTGGAAAATAAATTTCTTGAATATTTAAATTTTTACCACTAAATTTAATCTATTATATTTCAAAGTTATATAATAGCGACCTACACAATAGAATATAAAAGCAGTTTATTAAACTCGAAAAATATTGTTTCATTTTAGACTGTGTACAAAATTAAGAATTTATTGGTCTTGCAATGTTTTTTTCATTTATATATATATAATCACTTTTTGGGAAAGAAGTAACTCTCCAAAAGCTTTTATAACCCCCTCGATTGATTGAAAACATTCTTCTATTGTAGGTCATTTTTATAATTTCCCTGCGGTTTCAAGAAAATTGAGAAATACGATAAGCCTAACTGAAAAACTTGAGTTTGAAACCTAAAGAAAGAAACTTTAAGCACTACTTTAAAATAACTTAACAACCCCTAAGACTATAAATGTTCATAGGTTAAATAATTTAGTATTGTACAGACGTCATAATCTAACCTTCAACATACTTCTTATTTATTTGGGCACTCATATAGCATTTGGTTTTTTGAGTAGTTTTTATATGATACAATTAAAAACAATTTATGCTGAAATTAGAATCATTTTATGAATACGAAAATTTGCAACAATTCCAATGTACCTAAAACTATAGCTATAATGACGAGTTGATTAATAAATTGAGACAAGTATCTAGCATGATGCACACGGTTCATAATGAATTGACTCTAAATAAATCGGGATCAATGTTTCTTTTTTTTTACTTCAAATTACTAAAATATTTACTTCTCTATGTTTGTTATTTTTATGATGTGTTTGAGTATTATAATAATTAATTATCCTAGTATTTAAATAGTTAAAATAGTTTATTGATAATCCTAATAACCAAACTTATCGAGTCCTCAATGCATACTACACACTTATTATTACGTCAGGGTTAACATTGTGGATGATACACTTATTAATTTTCATCTCGGGCCCAGAGGTTTAATCCATAATAATTATGTGTTTCAAATATCCACACAACGGTATACACATATCCAGTTTACAAGTGTAAACAATATATGTCAATGTATTATTTTATTATTTAAAATTAAAATGTTATTACTTAAATATTCATACATCTTACCTACTTGTATTTGAGTAAATGTATAATATAGTGTAAATATTCTTTTAAAGAAAATTAATTTTTTCTTTTTAATTCTGGTTATTCGTTTAAAATTACGCTCAACATTCATTTTCCATAGAGGGTGAATCAACAAATAATGCTCATCGCCTTTTTCTTCTCAAACTATGCAGTTATTCAAAATCTGATTTTTGCAATTTTCATATATACTTAAGGCCCATATTTTCAAAATGTTGAGATTCTTAAAAAGTTAAAACTATCTAAAGAGTGCCCATTGGAGATAAAAATTTCTGTTTATTAATTGACAACCAATCTTTTCTACTGTAAATTATTTAGTGGATAGCTTTTTTGAAAATTTTAACGTATCAAAATCAAAATTCAAACGAGTAGTTTTGAGTTATTTAACTTTGTGTACTAAAGTTCGTAGATCCATGATAATGGCTATGGTAATTTAAAATTGTTAATATTTTATACTAACTCAAATTATAATTTATAAAAATAGTCTAATTATAGTAATTAATACTAAATCCAATATAAAAAAATATACTTTATATTTTGTTAAAAACATTTTTAAGGACTTAATATAAGTACAAATCGTTCGAATTTTGAATTAAGTACATCAACATTTAATTAATTTCTAAATAATTTATACAAAAAAAAAGGATTAATATAATTTGAAAATCAGTTTGTATTGCCGCAGAGTACTATAAAAAAATACCAAGAATTTAAAACAAATAATATATTAAAGGAATATTTTACAAATCACAAAAGTCAGAATTTGAATAAAATCATTATTAAATGAAATCGAGGTGCTTGTGAATCACACAAGACTTTACACACATAATGGCGTGAACTAGCATGACCGCGAATTCGAATATTGGCCATTCACGGCGCCGTACAGCCATACTGTGCGCAGTACGCGAAGAAAAAAATAATCCATGTCACTAGAGCGTGTTTTCACAACAGATCTGTAAAAACTTTAAAATATGTTTTACAAAATATATGACCATTTGCAAACAATATTATTTACCAAACTATGTATACGTAATAATGTTGAAAGGGACAATCTTATTCGCGTATAAATTATGCTCCCGATTTAGTTTATTCGTTTGATGGTATCGGAATTCAATTCGTTTGATGCTGCATATAGTATGTACATGGCTGTTGTACTTAATAAATCGCCATTGCAACAATTTTCAATTAAGTGATTTGTTATTTGATGTATTTTGCTCATTATTATTATTTCCTCCGTCGGGTGTGTTTTTTTCAATATTTATTTTTGTCTTATTATTCCGTATTCTATTCAAAGAGGAATTATCGAAATTTATCAAATTTATATTATAATACATAATATTAAGATTGATTCTTTTGATTAAAAAAATAATAATAATAGTAATAATTCCTTTGATTCGATTTCAGTTTTTTTGTATACACACAAATATAATTGATTTTGTACTATTTATTTTAAAATCTGTTTTCCAAAACGTGACTTTTTCCAAAAATCTAAGTAGGCCAATGATTATTACTTTTTGTGGAATTTAATCAAAACTGATATCTAGTAATTTTCGTTAAGGCTGCTAGGATCGTTTGTATTTTTATTAAAAGCTAATATTTGAATGAGTTTAATTCGATATTATTTCCCAATAACAATGTGATTTAACATAAAAAAAAAATGTACGAGAGCAAATAGTTGTTGAGTAGTGCAAACGGGCAAACTAATTATTGTTTATTGAAATATCCTCTTCAATACGCGACCTCTTATGTATTTAAAAAAAAAACAATACACTTACAATTAATTATCTCCCACGAATTGAGAGGGTGGATACTTAAACTTTTGAATTTTCTATTTGTACGCCATGGCCATCGAGACTCGGGGTCGATAAATCTTTGAATTTCTGTTAGAGTAAATTTTACGACGGATACAAAACGTGCTGATGACCTCTGATTAGTGCCGCAGGTTAGCTATACTTTTATTTCGACAGAGATAGCATAACACAGGACCGTGGGTAATTTATATTTAAACAGAGGCCGTAGTTAGGCAATCACCAAACCTTTTTTAATTTCTGAATAATACATCAAAAAAATGATTTAAAAAAATACATTAAAATATGAGAAAATATTAGAAAATAATTCCACTCGTATCTATACTTACCTATAAAACTTTACCGAAATAACCTGTTGTGTGCTGTTGGACTCCTAAAATCCCTACTAAACTTCCTTTGATTTTTCCAATAAACTAATTGACGTCAATGAGCACCTACCGTAAACGTATCGATACAATGATTACTTAAAGGTTGGATAGTTAATTTAAGAGAACAATTGTGCGTACTATTGGTGGTAATTTCGAACTCGCTTCAAGTAATCTCTACAACCGTAAACCTACAAGCCGTAATTAATTAATGAATGAGGGGACTGTAATTAAGTGCTCAATACATTTTAATCTACTTAGGACCGGTAATCTGTTCCCTAATATGTATTACTTTTTTCTTCTTCTTCTAAACATCACTGAAAATCCACTAGCCTCTAGGTAAGCGATAGTTTAGTGTATAAATATAATGCATTTACTAATTTACTCTTTTACTCTTTTCTAATTTACTATTTACTCTATTGTACCAAGTATTTAATTTTCTTTAATTTTCGGAAATTCATTTCATTCAATTTTACTAAAACGTTTAGCCTTTACTTTAAGTTTTGTTGATATTGATCAGTATTCACAGTTTTTAAAATAATATGTAACGCATTTATTCAGAAATTCAGAATAAAATATTAAATAATGTTCATCATTATTTTTATATCTGAACGCATCGACTTATTGTAGTTTAACTAACTTATTACTCTGTAACAGGATAATTTTAGCATTCTATTGTGACGAAATATTAACCAGTACATTTTTCGAAACAATTTTATAGTTTTTTTGTAAATCAATAATAAGTAATTAAAAACTGATTTCATAGAAATACACAGAAAATTGTTAAATATTAGTTCAAAGATCCATCCTAACCAGGATGGAATCAAAAGAAAAATTTGGATAAAAAGTAATTTATTTTAATTAATACATAACAATGTATAATGTGTACGGTATTAATACGTTTGTATTTAAATAAAAGCATTTAAAAAAAGTTTAAAAATTAAAAAAATGTGTAAAAAATATTTAAGTTTACTGCAACAGCTATCCAACTGATAGTGACACTTCAAATGAACGTTCATTTTGCCTAACCCAACCTAACCTTTGTGCATTTGTTCAGTGTTATAGATATTTAACAAAAAATTGTATAATGTGATTTCATCACTTAAATTAAATGGTATTTAAACAATTTGCATTTTTCCCGCGTATTTTTTTTCACTCAATCGTGCACCGATTTTACTCAAAGCCTAAACACTTTTCCGCGGGGCACCTTCCAGGTGGAGATATACTGTACATTTTTTCCGATGACCCCGATCAAAAAGGTTCATACTGTACAATATTATTTAATCGGCCATATTTTTAGACCGTTTCAAACGACATATTTTATCGTGTTGAGAATAATAATAATATTAAATGCGGTCAGTGCTGATATCGTTTTGGTAACAAAAATACACGATCAACAGCAAGTGCGGACGACCGTTTGTGGCCGCTGTCCCGCCCTCGGACGATAATTAACTTGCTGCACAGTGTTCGTCGTCGGTCGAGGAGTAATATTATTAGCCTGCGCGGCACAATCAGTGCGAAACCGACGTCGACGTAAAACACTCTCACGCCCACGCGACTCTGTAGTATCGAACAAACGAAATTAAACACAGCATGTCAGTCGTGTGGGTGTACATATATTATGTAGTTTAAGGGTTTTGACGTGAGCGGCGGCTTTCCATTCGTCGGAGAAATGTTTTTTTTTTGTTGAGCGGACGACGCGTCACACCCATATTATTATAAAACCGTTTTGCGCGAAAAATAACCACTTGTAGATATCATAATAATGTAGGTCATGACTCGTGAGGAATAGGTGACCAGTGGCGAACATATTATTTTTGGGGCGAAATCACCTCGAACAATTTTAGGTGGGTGGGTAATTTTGTTACAGTGTTTGTTTTTTTTTTGTTTAACTATATCATTATTGAATGAGACTTAATGTTTTGGTACATTTTACTGATTTACTCTAAGATTCAGCACATGGGTATCAAAACGTGCTGTATGTAAACTTAATAGGGGCCGAACTGGGAAGATAGGTAACATTGTATTGCAGTATGCGTAAGGTACCTGTTTATTATTGAAAGTTAAATGGTTAAATATTCAAACATTAAAACATAATAGGTATTATATTAACCTGTTACATCAATATCTTAGTTGTACGAATAATGTAAATATTTATTTTAAAATAAAAAAATGTACGCATAGGCAGGTTTTAATTGTATGTGCGGGTGGGTAGACAGCTTCTATATTTGACCTAATGAATAAAATAAATGTTTGTGACGTCGCTGCAGGTAGCTATGAGGCGCAATATATACGGCCATAGTATATAAACCAAATTTATTTACAATACAGAAGACAATATATTTTGTCGTGACGTACCGTTTTATTGTTTAATATCAATAATACGAAAAACCCTGCTGGGAAGTCGCCCTGCTGTATAGTAGGTGTCCCGTGTTGTATACCTCTCGTGATTTAGTAGGTCACTGTAGTGGATGTATTGAATTCAACGACAATCCAGTACTAGTTTAGTAACAACATTTTTGTCTTGATGTGAACTTTAAATATAATTTACACCCGCCTACCAAAATAATTTTGTATTAGGTATTTGTACCTATACCTAAATGCCACTCATCAAAAAATTATGCCCAATTTCCAGGATTCGAACAAAAAATATCCTCGTTTATACTTAAAACTCTATTTAACAATAAATTTATAAATATAAATATAATACACTTATAAGCTAGTATACATCATGATTTAAATTTCGATTCAATAATAATTTATGCCATAGACACAATAAATGATTCTAAGCCTTAAAACATTCTGCCAGACTATATTTCTAATAATTGGTTGTTATATATTTATATTGCAATTTTTAATTATTTTTTTTATTCGTGAGTAGGTAAAGAAAAAATTAATTGTTTTCAAAAATAAATTACATATTATGATAATATTAATTGTTAGAAAAAAAGCTCAATATTAACGTACTGAAATAGGTCTGAAACATGTCTGAATAGGTAAATTCTTGTTGTAAATCGATAAAAATTAATATATGCATATTTTAAAACATTTTGCAAAAATGTGGACTTTTAAATGCTTCAAAAAAAAATTGTGACTATATTTTCAATATTTTGTGGTAAAAAAAACTCACGAGAAACCTCGTATTAAATGTTCAATCATTTTTACTCGAAATAAAAAAAAAGCTTAAAGTTTAAAGCAAAAAAAAATATTTTGAAAATTATACTGCGACTACAAAATGGTATCATAACTATTAATTAGTTCCCGACCGTTTTAAAAAGTACTGGTCATTTTTTACTTTTTACCGCCCAGAGCACTAACTAGATCCAATTTTCAATCAAAAACAACATTTCAGCGCGTACACGAGTTAAAAAGTTTAAGCTAAGTTAATTTTAACTTTTAAACTTTTTGCATTTATTTCGTATTAATCAAATGAACCTAACTCTGTTAAAAAAAATATCATCAACTTGACGATATTATTGGTCACCCGGAACACTGGGTAGACGGTACATACTTTTGCGTTATTGACAATGCTCTCGTAGTGTGTAATTAATTCGCCAAGAATATTGTCGTCGTAACGTAAACCGATCAGAGAGAAATGTTTAAACGTTTTCTCCGCTTTAGGAATTCTGTCTTCATATTGTTATAGCATTTAATAATGACGTAATGTTATTATCTTCGTCATCGTCATCGTTTTCAGCTAGTCTATGACGTCAATATTTATGAGATTATCTTTTGCAACTCGACGTAGCATTTGTACGTTCTACGTTCGTCTTACATTTTCCAAATCTATGAAATCATACCTCAAATGATGATATTTTATTTAGTCCATATTTCATTGTGTTATAATATGTACCTACCTATAATTTATTAATCCCGAATGAATAAAAACACTAAAACTTTTATTTGAGTAATAATTTTCTTGGATTAAATTAATTAATGTAATTATGCGAATAATAAACAAATTTTTTACTTTAATATACATCAAAGAATATTTATAATTACCTACCGTCTAAAACACTGTTTTTTTTTTATATAATATTATTATTTAAACCTATTTTTTCTTACATTAATAAATTCAACAGTAAGTTTAAAAATAGAAATTATGGAATTCATTTATTCAATAGATAAATTGCTTCTATTAAAACTGATTTGAAAAAACTGATTAATTAGTATATTAAATGTCAATATTACTATTTACTACACAAATCGACCATCACGTTGGAGTAAAACATACATTGAAATTATTAACTAATAATAATTTATTATTGCAATATTGAACCCAGGTGGAAATTGAATCATACTATGTTTGTATAAATTTAATATGTTTATGACGATACAGAATACACGAAAACAGATTTTTCACCAAAGCGAACTATCCAATAATCGTTATGTTTTTTAATAGTAAATTAATACTATACTATTTGGAACTAATAGTATTTTGATCATAAAATCAAATTAAATGTAGTCGTTTTTAATCAATATTTGTTTCATTAAATTATGCCTGGGCTCACATTCAAGATTACCCAATTACGAATTCTTAGTAAAATCAAATGTATCCATTAATTATAGTTTTTTTACTTACTATACATCTATGAATTCTAAAATAAATATTCAACCAACTCGTACGAAATTTTGAGTTTACATAAAATGAACACAATTACAACGCATAACTAAGAATACAACAAATTTAAACTGTTAGTATTGTTGATATTATGGATACTAATTTTCTAAGCTTTTTATTCACTGGCATTTATATGCTTAATGTACCTACAAATAGTAAAAAAAAAATTTAAAAATCAATTCGTGAATATTTTAATTTATTAAATTGTTTTATATAAATGATTATTTTCTAGTAAATCATTGTATTATTTTATTCTTCTGAACTACTTTATGAAGAATGTTATAAAGATTTTTATTCTCAAACCTGCGACGAGAAATTTTTCCGAATTCTGCCACTCCAAATAGCTGAAACTTGGTACCTATATATACATGTGCGAGTGTACTTTGGTGTCAATTTTATATTAAAATAGCGCAGATCCACAATATGTTGTCAGACTGAAACCCATATTTCCAATGCAAATAATAAAATATATAGGTACTATATGGTATGAGTGTTTGACAAATAATATTCTGATAGAAATTAAATTTCTCTTTTCTCTCATATTATTTTTGATTTTCGTTCTATTTTGGTCACTTTGATTGTATCGTAGTCCTCCAATCGAGTTCAATACAGAATATATCAACTAATGAGAAATAGCATTATCAATACGCTGGAACGTCTTTTCTCCACAACTAAAAATCGAATGGTCGACGGGTTTATGTTTTTTTCAAAATCAGTCGTTGTTTAACCATTAAAATACCATCCATATAGGTACTATTATATTCACTTATAGACGAGATAATTTTTTTTTCTCGGAATTCTATGCTATTAAAATATTCTTTCTATATTCTTAATCTTCTTAACAAATAAAATTGTTGAATAATTTTCAGAACAGTGAGTGATGTCCGCACTTCGATACGAGTAAGACGATATTATGTAGATATGATTATGTAGGTACCCAGTGGCGGCGCGAGAGGGTTTTTGTGAGAGAATTGTCTCACAGCTAAAAGGGGTGGTGGGTCTGTAAGTACCTATAGTGGCTAGTCAGTACACAAAAGTGTATTGTACAGTAGTCAGTGACACAAAATGACACTAAAATGGTACGCAAATTAAATAGGTTAGGGTCGTGTGTACTGCAACTAACATTTTCTTGTCTCACTGTCGAAAAAGTTCGCGCCGCCACTGTAGGTACCTATATATACCTACTAGAATACGTCCTAGTTGCTAATATATATCACAGCATATGAAATGCCTCACTGGTCCACTTTTACGCAGCCGTTTGTAAATAAATCAAACAACAAATCGATTCGTTTCCATTTATTTTTTGAAATAAAATAATAAATTCTTCAGAGGCTTGGACTAGCCCGTCTCAGCATACGATGTGGCACGCAGACGATATTGCATTATATACTTAGGTATATGCTGTATATATATATACAGGGTGAATCACCAAGCATGGACATCCTCTTTTTTCTTCAATAATACAATTATTCAAAATCTGATTTTTAAATATATTCAAAGAACATTTTTCTCATTTCTCAATCTTAAATACTTGACATTTTTTGCAATAGGTACTGAAGTGTCCTGTGGACATACAAACGTCTGTTTTTCGAATGAAAATCCTCTTTTGCTACTTTGAATTGCTTAGCAGATAATTTGTCTGAACATTTTGAGTTATGAAAATCAGATTTCTAACGACTAGTTTTTGAGTGATTTAACTTTGTGTTTTAAGGATAATAAGTCCATGATAATAGGTTTGGAAGAGATGAGATCTATGGTAATCAAATAATTGTATTAATCAATATATTTTCTAATTCATAAAAATGGTCCGAATATAATAAAAATACTAGATCTGATATTATATATATTTTATATTTTTGTTAAACCATTTTTAAGGGCTATAATACTTACCTAATATAAATATTTTAATAACTAAAAAACTAATCGTTCAAATTTTAAATTGGGCCGTACATCACCATTTTCAAAAAAATTATCCACTAAATAATTTACAGTCTAAAGGAGGGGGGGGGGTCTCATTTAAAAAAACAGATGTTGTATCGCCGCCTGACACTTTTTAAATAGTACAAAAAAAATTCAAGAATTCATAAAAAAAAAGGTGTTGGGTATATTTAAAAATTCCAAAAATTAGAAGTTGAATACATTTATTATTCGAGGAAAACTCGGGGGGGGCGAGCATGCTTGGTGAATCACCCTGTAGCTATATAATATAAAATAATATATAACGTACACAACACACACCGTATATACCTACAGACAATTTATGATTTTTATTTATTTGACGCGCTGGCTTCGATAACCAATAAACGTGGCATGACTTCGTTAGCGAGTTTATACACACCGAAACGTTAAAGACGGGGCTTTATTTCGCTTTACTTTTTATATACGTCGTGTCCTTTTATTTTCTCGCAGCACGAAACCACGCTATACTTTTTTTGGTCAACGGTGCAGAGCACATTGTGTTTTGTCGTCGTATTTGTCGCGTAGTTATGGCACAGTTCACAACGGCTGTGTTGACGTTGTGTAGTAAAAAAAAAAAAAAACCTTCGTCCAATTTGTTTTCCTTGTGCAACAGAGAGAAAATGGAAATTTCTAGTGTTTATACAGGCCTAACAATGGCGGTGTAACAATTTTCACCGCCACCGATTGGGTATATCATAAACCGTCATTGTTAGAGGGCCGTAGTATATTGAGTGAATGTTTTTATCTCCCCGTAAAAAAAAAACTTAGGTGGATGCACAATTTACACCCCTGGTCGGTTTATTAAAACTTTTTTTAGTTTTTTTTTTTTATTTAGAATTTGTCGTAAAATAAGTAAATCAATTGTAATATAAAGTAAACGAAAATAAATAAGTGTGTGGATATATTTCTGAATGCCAATAAAACTCTGTCTACCTATTTGATACTGTAAAAAAATTCAACAGTTTTTATATTATAAAACCATTAACCACTCAAAAATACGTTTTTTAATCAACTATACCGGTAGACAAAACTGCCATCTAATTTTTCACCTTCAACTACAGAAGGGCGATTCACTATCTCATTAATTATATATATTCCTTATGCTGTATTGAGTGTTAGAATAACAGCGTGTTACGACGTTTGTATCCATATTTGGATAATCGAATTAAAATAGACAAATTAAAGTCTGAAAAAATCAACTTTTATTTTTATGACCAAAGTAACTAATATCATAAATCACAATACCTATATCAATTAATACACAAATAGGAACACTTTCGATTATTTTCTCTTCGTAAAAATGGAAATATACAAAAATTGACTGGTAGAGCGCGGATACGTATGAAATCGCATATTTATTCTGTGTTTGGTTGATCGCATGATAATATGCTAAGTAATCATATAATTCATGGCATAGAGATTAAAAAAATTAATTTTTTTTAGTGCATAATTTTTAGTTTTGATGTTTTAAGGACATATTTTACGGTTTTAACTACCTACATATTTCATCTCTTAGAGTAAATTTAGAAGTTTTTTAGAAATTTTCGAAAAACTAAAGAATAATTATAAATAAATTATTATTTGAATTTTGGCTTTATTTTTTTCAGTTAATACTAAAATAAATTGATTATATATATATATGTATAAGACTGCGGATTTCCCAGATATATCCTACATTAAAATATGTTTAGTGATATTATACATAAAAAAATATCGGTTCAGATCATACACCATCGAGCTTATTTATTTAATTGTATTATGATATTTTTGATATTTTTTTTATTCTTGTGCATATTTGTATTGTTCTGTACATATTATTTTAACTTTTTAGTGAAAATATTTATTAATATCAATAATTTTTAGTGCATATTAGGCTGGCTTTTAGTGCATTCAAATTTGCGATCTTTTGATGGGAATTAAGATATTGTGTAAATACAGTTTCTAAAATATTATAATGTACGCCAAGGGTTGTGTTGATCGAACCTTAAAATGTTTAATGGAATAATGAATTAATATACTCGTCATAACTAGTCGATTCTGCTAGTTGCTATGCTCGCTATTATGGTCAATCGATATTGTCGTGCAAACAAACTTATATTTTACATGAGTGTGCCATCATATTAATTTGTCACGTTAATTATAACTTATGAAAATAATGCTTTCAAATTAAATCAACAAATCTTATAATTGCATTTAATATTTATTCTTCAATTCTTTAATTTGTATTTTAACTCGCCCACGAACTTAATAGAGTAATGAACGCAGCCGACCTGTAATCTCGTAGCTTTGGACAGACTGAAGTCGGATATATTATATTTGGGTAATTTTTGTAATCTATAATCGGTGTTCGATTTGGAAACACGTTGCTGTCGTAAACCGCTATCCGAGCTGCAGCGATAACAAGAATATTGACGAGTTATTTATTGTCATTTTGTATATACCTACCTGTCCTACCTTATTGGTACATCGTACATAATATGCTATAGCATAGGTTATAGCCATATTAATTAATAGTAGTGATTTTTGTTATTACATACGAGGTGATGCACTGTAAAATGTTTAACTTGTTTTTTTTTATCCATATGCTTCTTTTTCACTTGCTTTTTTTTACTTGATTTTTTTCGAACCTCCCCACTAACGGTACCTCGCAGTTTTTGTATTACAATATTTACAGTATATTGTTCTAAATTATTTATTTATAATGATAATTCGTTTGAAATAGGTTTTTTGATGCGCATAATAAAGTAATCATAGTAACAATAATTATTTGTTTTAATCTATCGTTCTATAATCGCGTATAAAATAAATTTAATTATTATTGAGGAAGACACGTCATAATAATATTACTATCATGGAACCCGTGGTTACTTTGCGCGTGATTTGAACCATATACTCGTATTTAGCATATATATTTGAGAAACGACAACATTTCCGACGTTCGGTATGGAACGTTCAACAACAACAATATTTGCTATCGGAATTTATAATAATAATAATATAACGTTATCTATATGTGCCATGGCGGCATTGTTTGGTTAACGGTTTTAATAATATCGTGTGTATGTGTTTATGTGCGTGCGCGCATATGTGCGGCGTGCCGACTACACAGGCGATTGGCTGCCGAGGAAGACGACGAACTCTCGGAAGTGCAACCGGACGCTGTCCCGCAGGAGGTCAGGGATTGGCTCGCGTCGACGTTCACCAGACAGATGGCCTGCACGAGGCGCAAGGGCGAGGACAAGCCCAAGTTCAAGTCGGTCGCGCACGCAATCCGCGCCGGAATATTCGTCGACCGCATGTACCGCCGAGTGATCAACACTCCGATGATGACGTTCCCGCCGGACGTCGTCGAAGTGCTAAAGGTAGGCGCAGCTCGCCCGGTCGACTAGTATTATTTTCCTAGAGATAAAATATAACAATAACGACCATGTGACTGTTGCCGTCGCGCGCCATCGTCACACGTCACACGAACGGAGCGGCGTGCGATATTATTATTAGATTCGACAATATTTAAAAATTATTATAATAATAATAATTAATTATTTATAATATTTACAGTTCAACGCGCCTGAATTTTATACGTACGCCGTTATTAGCTTCTTTTATGACTGATTTCATAGCTCAATTTTTTCGTAGGTATTATCGATTAAACTACGAATGTCATCTCAATTTTTCTCGGACTTTCCGTTAAAGGGCCATTACGCAATTACGTCGAATATCCACCCGCACTTGTTTGCTGCGATCGAGCTCAGTATACTACTATCATAATTATTATTTTAATTTTATTAATTTCATTTTTACCGGATAAGTGTAATACTTACAAAAAAAAATTAATTAAATGCAAAACAATTAAAACTGACTACCGATCATGAGCAGTACAGCATTTCTTATGCAAGTTTAAAAAAATACATAAATGTATTTTCCATATCTCTATTTGATTACTTGGGATACAAATACTACTACAAATCTAACATGAAATGTAACACAAATAATTTATTATAATCCATTCAATCACATCTCGAAATCAAAATCAAAATACAAATGTGTTTTTCTATTTGATGAATGTTTTAATATGATATTTATTACGTTGTTTTAGGACTTGAATGATTGGTCCTTTGACGTATATAAGCTAGATAATTATGGATGTGGACAACCGATCAAATACTTGGGATATGACTTGCTCAATCGCTATGGCATATTTCAAAAGTTCAAAGTAAGTTGATCATTTATTATACTATAGTTAAAAATAGATATTTGATTTCAAAATATTTCGTCAACTGTACAATATTTCACTGCAGATACTAAAAGTAATATAATCGTAATTAGGACATGCTAAATTTGAAAAATGTTGTTTACGTGTACGGTGTATGACCTACTCTTCACATAAATATTACTCATAAACCCTAAACACCTGTCGATAAAAACGCGTAACCTCCTTCCCTCCACTCACCTGCCGAAAATAAATCCTGGTTGCGCTACTGTTTAAAATAACTGTTACCTATATGTTTTAGTTCTTATTTCATTTTTCAGTGTATAGGTATACATACTGGAATAAGAGAAAATAGTTTTTATACTACTTTACTGGATATTCATTTCATGAATCTACACGACGTATACCACACCTAGTACCTACATTTCCAATTTAATTTTCGTTGAAGTATACAATTTAAAATTACAATTCATTCAAAACAATATACTATTTTGATACATATTTTGTATTTTTACTATTATAGATTAATTATTATCATTAATTTAAAACTATTTTAGTTTGTGTGTGAGCATCAAACAAAATTTAATTCGAATCACAATGATATTAAGCTATATTCATATATTGGTTTTAATGCGAATAGGGGATTGCTTTTCATACTAGACATATCACTGAAAAAACACCCGACAAGTTCCAAGTGATTGAGCACCAGAGTTTAAGGTTGAATGCTCAGAATATATGGTTATGCAAATATGCCCTCCGTAATCTGTGGACGAGAGTAGTATTGTTGTTTTACACTCCAGTAATATATAAACATTAAAACCCAAAAACAAAATTAAAAAATTGTACTATTCAAATTTATCACACCGTCAGCCAAGTACCTACCTACTAAAATTTGAACATTTACAATTCGTACACAATATTTATTACTCATTAGTCATTAGCAGATACGACGAGCATACGTTTTACAATAATAACACACAATAAATTAACAATTGTAAACGCCTAGACAACTTGATATACTTTATTGGCCATCGTCGCTGACCGGAAAAACGTCAATCTTATCTGAGATATACTTTTCGTGTCATAAATTTACAATAACTGCACAACACATTTACGGCTGTAAACGATAGAAATAATGTTCATACATATTACAATTTGTTTTTGTTATTTATTTATTTGAAAATATGTGGTCTATGAATAACTGTTTATAAGTAAATATAAACATTTTTTTTTATAGGTATACACCTATTTTTTTGTCTACTATTTTTCTCGATTATTTTTTTTACTGCTAGTTTTTTTTTCTAGTACTTTATTTCCATGCACTTTATATCGGATACTATTTATACCGATACTTTTATACGGGTAGTTTTTTCGAAAACCCACTATAAATCACCAGTATCATTATCAAAAATATTTCGTTACTCTCGGAAAGTAGTATACAGGACATGGCTCGACAACTGGAACGCTGTCGTAAAATATATAATAGCGTTAAAAAAAAAGTTTAAATTGGGTGAAAGGTTTGACTTTTTTTACTAAAAGATATTTGATATTTTTAGAATCCTACAAACACAACTTATAAAAAACCATGTACTACATTTTTACGCGTATACAAATTTAAAATGTAAATTTTTAAAACATTAAATAATTGAAATAATTTTGTTCAATGTCAACTGTAATTTATTTTTGAATTTCGTCTATCAAATAAAATCGATTTGTTCAAAAATTGGTTTCGTGTAAATATTTTCGGTTTTTTCCATTAATTTGAAAATTACCTTGAATTTTTACTTTTGATTTCCCAATGTACCAACTAGATACAATTTTGTACCAAAAGCTACTATCAAAGTTAATGATTGAATAATTTTCACTGCTTCAAAAGCCGATGACAGACATATAAACATATCATTGTAGAACCAATATTTCGTTTACCCGATTATGATCTTAAATGTTGTTATTAAATTTGTTTTAAATTTCAAAACTTTTAATATGGTCTGATAGAAAAATAAAATACTAAGCTGATCGAATAATTTATACATTTTTGGCAAATAATGATTCTGGTTTAGGTAGAATATGCCAAACCTTAATTTATACCCTTAAAACTCCCCATATAAAAACCTTTAAAAAAATTATCAATTACAAATATAAAAATATTTAATTATAATATCATACATTATTTTGGCTGAAATCAGAACCGACCAATGTCAATATTCGTCAATGTTTAGTAGAATATTGTTGGTACCTATAAAACTATTTATATCATTTAAAAAAAAAAATGATATAAATAAAAAAAAATTAACGCACTTTCGAGTGTTAAAGAAAGAAAGGAAGACATATTAAATACGAATTTAAACTCTTAATTGGTATTTAATTTGTGTGATTTTTATCAGGTGCCGTCGGTAGTCATGGAGAACTTTTTGTGCCGAATCGAAGAAGGCTATTCAAGACATAAGAATCCGTATCACAACAATCTTCACGGAGCTGATGTCGCACAAACTGTGCATTATATGCTTTGTCAAACTGGACTTATGGTAATATTATAATTGTGACAAAACGTTATATTATGCTTATTGCATAGTATCATCTATTAAGAATATAAATGAAGGCTTATGCAAGGACTTCGTCTCTCAAATAACATAGAAACCCAGCAGTGCAAAAACGTTATTTTCATTATTCTGTTTATTATTTTTTTTTTTTACAGAATTTACCGCTATGTTCCCTTTATATTTGTTCTTTTTTAATTAATCCAAAACGTCGTCTATACTGATTTTTATTATATCCTAACTGAATTTATATATTTTTTTAATACTTGACTTGTGAATGCTTTAACAACAATTCAATTTTAAAATAGGTGCACTCTTTTAACTACCTACATAAAAAAAGTATATTTATTTACGCTTTACTTTAAATAAATAATAAATAAATGTTGTACCTGTATCCTACAAAAAAGTTCTTCTTTATAAATTTAAAAAAAATATATTTTTCGATTTTTATCTAAGTTTACTTGTATAGGTAACTTAAATATTATTAGTAAGGTAAAATCATTTTTCTTCATTCTTCAATAGAAAATAGATTGTTGTAATAAATGTTTAATATATATTTTGTTATAGAACTGGTTAAGCGATTTGGAAATATTCGCTATGTTAATTGCTGCAATTACACACGACTTTGAACACACTGGAACAACAAATAACTTCCATGTAATGTCTGGCACAGAGATTGCCCTATTGTATAATGACCGCGCAGTGTTGGAAAATTATCATATCAGTTCCACGTTCAGGTTAGCCTTGTAAAAATAATAAAACTAAAATTTAAAAAAAAAAATTATTTAAATACATTTTTATGTTATTTTTTTATTTTATGGTAATGAATATTACATAAAAAATTGGTTATTATCAATGTTTTTGTTAGCTGTTAGAATAATTATATTGTTAAAAAATTAAACTATAAAACCAGCGATTTTGAAAACACGATTTTTTTCCATTTTTAAATATTTATAGTACCTATATTCATAATATATTCAAACTGTTTAGTTAAAATATTAAATTACATAGGTAATATTTTTGTATGTTTTTACAGAATTTTAAAAGATGAGGACTGTAACATTTTACAAAATCTTACAAAAGAAGAATTTCGTGAGTTCCGTACACTAGTTATCGATATGATATTAGCAACAGACATGAGTTTCCATTTCCAACAATTGAAAACTATGAAACAGCTTTTAGCATCACCGGAACCTACGTAAGTACTTTATATTTTTAATCGTATGATTTTCATAACACTATCGTAGATAGGATTGTAATCAATAAAATAACTACTTGGTACACTCCTTGAACCGATATTTGTAATATTTATTTACATTTTACTTTAATCTAAATATAAAAAACATAATATTTTGTAATAGTGATTTCCACTTTACTAGGTGTTGTCAACCAATTATACAAGTGAGTTGTACATGTAATGCAATTTTTTTTTAATGGTAACTTTACAGAATCGACAAGTCTAAAGCAATGTCAATGGTGTTACATTGTGCTGATATTTCGCATCCAGCCAAAGAATGGGATTTGCACTATAGATGGACAAGCCAATTGTTGGAAGAGTTCTTCTTGCAAGGAGACATGGAAAAAAAATTAGGACTCCCATTCAGTCCTTTATGTGACAGAAACAATACATTAATTGCTGAGTCCCAAATAGGTTGGTATTTTAATTCATCCAACTTAATAATATGTGAAATGGGTTATGATAGTGGTTATTAAATAATATTACAATAATAAAAAATTAAATACAATGAAAATAAATATTAAAAATGTTATGATGATTTTCATAACTAGCTTTTCTAGAAAATTATTAAGTAACAAGTATTACAAAATATAAGAACAATAATTTATTTTTAATTTTTAGGGTTCATTGAGTTCATAGTTGAACCTAGCATGACTGTTTGTAGTGATATGTTGGAATTGATTTTGGGTCCAATCAATTTGGTTAACCCGCAAAAGAGTGCTTCTACAAATTGTGTGCCTGACGAAAATAACGACAAAGAAGATAAGTCCAACCAATCCGACGTAGCTATCGCATGTACAGCAATGAGCTGCAGCATCGAAGATAACAAAGAAATCAAAGAAAACAAAGATGTCAAAAGTAACAAAGATATAATGGATACCAAAGAAACCAAAAATATTGAAGATACTAAAAACACAAATGAATCGGCTTCTACAAGTATGGCTTCTACAAGCGCGGCTACTACAAGCGCGGCTTCTACAAGCGCGGCTTCTACAAGCGCGGCTTCTACAAGCGTGGCTTCTACAAGTGCGGCTTCTACAAGCGCGGCTTCTACAAGCGCGGCTTCTACAAGCGCGGCTTCTACAAGCGCTGCCACAAAACCAGAAGAAACAACTGAAAAAGGTAATAATGTTGCTAACAATGAATCAAATTTAACATATTAAAAAAAAACTTTAAAATATCATCTTACAATTGTAAACCCTACCAAATCCTAATCCTTAGCCTCCTTACTATCTAAATTGCTTAACAAAATATTGGCATACTCAAATTCTGTTTAAATTGAATCAATTTAAAAATATTCAACATTTTTGGAAACACATATGTATGTATTATTAGAATAAATAATGATTGACGATTATTTTTCTTTTTAATATAGGATAGATAGGTATATCTTACAGTTATTTTAACAACATATCGTTGGATGTGAGTCCAGTAAATATCACGAATTTTTTTCAAACTTATCAATGATTGGCTCTCGTTTCCACAAACTTCTGAGAAAATCCAAAATTATATTTAAAGAATTCTTAAAAACATCAGCTACTAGGCCATTAGTTATTAATATACATTCGTTTTAAATTTGGTTTACATTAAAAATAGGCTTAAATTAGATTAATTTAATTAATTTCCTTTCGGAAGTTTATGATGTTATTTGACAGGAAATCAGTGAACTCTACACCACATGATTCACATATGGGAGGGTCTTTACTAGCCATGAGGTGATTGTGTGTTAGGAAAGTATGCCCGATTCGTAGGTGATTCAAAATGGTTTCGTCTTTCCTGTTTAGGCCTGGGTTTTTCCATACTTGAATATTGTTTTTTATTGTGTTTAATTTAGTATTTTGTTTTATCCATTGGTTTTGACATTTATAGTATAAAGTCTACTAAAGTCTACTGGATAAGTTTTTTTAAATCTGAAAATGTGCTTAGGTTTAAAGTTTGGTTGTCGGTGGACGAGGCTGCTTTGGATGCTTCTTGATCTGCTAGTTCGTCCCCATCTATTCCGCCGTGTCTGGGTATCCATAGAAAAGATATCACGTTCCCTTTTTGGCATGCTTCGTAAGTTTTTTCTTGAATAAGTTTAGATATGTCCGTTGGATCTGTTGGGTTATTTGTGTCTGTTAAGCTACTGAGGGAGTCGCTTTGTATTAAATAATTGTTGTGAGACATATCTTTGTTCTCCATCATAATTTGTATTGCTTTGTATATATTTAATGCTTCGGCTGTATAAATTGAGCATTAAAGAGGAAGTTTGTAAGTAATGGAGGAGTTTTCTGTAACTATAGATGTACCAACATTTTGGTCTAGTTTGGAAGCATCAGTATAAATATGCTTATGGTTAAGGTATTCTTGTAGTGTGTTTTGGAAGTTGTTTCTGTACATAGTGGGGGGGGGGTTGTGCTTTTTTTTTAATTCAGAGATTTCTAGACTTATGTCAATGTACATTTTCCAAGGTGGAATACTTTGGGATTTTCTTTTTACTAGGTGTTGTAAGTTTATATGATATTCTTCAGCTTCTTTTATGTTTTTTGCTAGGAATTTGTTTGAAGGATTTCCAATGTTCATTCAGTGTTTCTTCTACAATCTCGTTTGTTAAATTTCTCAAACTCTCGATGGGGCTGAATTTGAAACACCTTAATGTAATAATGTGAAACGTAAGCCTGTGCTTAGGGGTGTATCAAACATTTTTAATTTTTTTTTCCCGGCAATCCTAAATATAGTTAAACCATATTCTGCTTTGGATCTTATTGTAACACTCTGTACATCTTTAATAATATATAGGTTTCGCCACCCCAAGATGTATGTTAAATAATTTGTATAATATTGAGTTTTTGTAATAGGTATAGAGGTTTTGTTAGATTTTAATAAAGGTAACCAACTGCGGTTTGAGTCGAATATCATACAGAGGATTTTTATTTTTATTTGATCCGTATGTTGTCAATTTTTATCCTGGATATTTCTTGGTTTCTTTTGTTTGAGAATAGTATATATTGAGATTTCTCACAAGAGAAATTGAAACCGGTGTTGTTTGATCACTTTGTGAGGTTGGTAATGGTTTTTTGAAGATAGTGTTGTACCGTCTTTGTGTTTTGGCTTCTATTTACAATGTTAAAGTCATCTGCAAATAGATATACTGTTACTGGTGTCTCTATTGTTTCAACGTTGTCATTTATTGCTAACAGAAAGATAGTAACCACCAATGAGGAACCTTGGGGGATTCCGTTTTGCTGTGGGAAAACGTTTGACAGTGAGTTGGATACTTTTACTTGAAATTATCTGTCTATAAGGAAATCTCTCACATAGTTGTTCATGTTTTCATATGCTAGTATTTTACTTAGTAGTATGAGCACTCTGTGCCTCCATACTGAGTCGTAGGCTTTGGTTTTGTCAAGGCTTACCATTCCTAGTATTTGTTTATTTTCAAAACCTTAGTCGATTTCTAATTTAATTATATTAAGGTTGTCAATTGTGAATCTGGATTGACAAAAACCGCTTTGTTATTTATTTATGATTTTTTTTTTTCAAAGTAGATACCAAATGAGTCTAAAGTTAATAATTTTGCCATGGTATTTAAAAGAATTATTGGTCTGTAACCATCGACGGAGTGCTTATTTTTTCCGGGTTTAATTGTTGGAATAATTATGCTTTTTTCCACGTGTTTGGAAGTGTACCTAATCTTCATAACGTATTGTATATGTGTAATAGGTGGTTTTTGGCGATGTTTTCTAGGTTGTAAATGAAAAAATGGTATTCCATCTCAGCCGGTGCTTTTACTTTTACATTTCGCGAGTGCTATTTCCATTTCCTTTATATCCTCCTATATTTAGGTATGGTATGATGTTTATGTCATTATTCTGGAGGATATCCATCGCAAACTCAAGTTGATCTTCTAATTTTTCGGTGCTTCTCGATGAGGAGTTTGATCTAGATCTACTTTTAGGTTTTTTCTTAGTGCGATTAGTCGTATTAGGATTATTTAGGGCTGATGTTTCCTCACCTAATTCTGGAGGAGGAGGAGTGAACGTAGTATTAAGTTGTGATAACGAACAGGTGGATTCTGGAGCTGGCCTTTTGAGATTCTCCAGGTCTCCACTAGTATTCATTATATCGCCTTCGGTGTCTGTATGTATTGGTAAGTTAGTTACTACAATATGCGTTCGGTAGGTGTGCTTTCAAATGGGGATAACGCCGTATCAACAACGGGGTGGAGATTTTCGGCGTTAATTTTGTCAAGGGCAGCGGCAGTAGTACCTTTTTATTTTTTTACATGAGGATGATAGATTCCCGGGTTGTTTACGCAGAAAGCAGGTGACTGTGTCATCGGTTATAAAAATTCGATATGTAGTGTTGTCCAGGTTGACCGTAATTGATCCCGAAAGTTTTGGGAAATCATCGGGGTTGAGCTGTCTACGAAAACTGGTTATATGCGAGAATTTATCAAGCTGAAAATCGGCTTTTAATGCTGTGATGGGAGATGTTATTTTGACGTTTAGATTTTCAAGTTCTTCGGTGATAACATTGTTAAGAATAACCGGGTATACATTTGATAAAATAATACGCTTAGACGGGTTTATTAATTTACTTATCGGTATTTGTATGTTATCTATAATATAAATTGCTGAATGCTTATTGATTAAATCGTCGACTATTTGTTGACTTTTAAGAAAAATGCAAAATCTATTATTTGATAAGCGAGAGGCAGAGATGATGTTTGTAGCTTCAGTAATTTGGTTCAGTGCTATGATATATTGGATTTGCTTAATGATCATCAATGAAATCTGTTATTTAATATAAATACATTTCATCAAAACATTTTTATTTTTTTCAACTATGCAATTCTTGTTAAAATATTTTTTTTTCGCATTCAAATAATAAAAACGGCTTTTGGTAAAAAAAAATGTATGAGTACGTACATTTATTATATTTACACTGTTCCTAATCACAAAATTGCAAGTACAATATTTAAAATTTCCTTCATAAGTTTAGAAATATAATATTTCTGTAAGGATAAACTATAGTTTATTAAATAATTAAATATACTCTATAGTGATAAACTTAACATTTTTTTCAGAAACAAAATCTGAAGACCCCAAATCTAGTAACAGGTTGTATAAAATAAAAAAGCCATGGAACGATTGTTTGATCATAAACAAACAGAAGTGGAGAGTACAAGCAGCTAGAGGTATAATTTTTTTATGTATATTGTACGTTGAATGTGATATGTCATTCAAAAATATATCTATAAAATGCCTATATATATATATATATGTGTGTGTGTCTGTGTGTGTGCGTGCGTGCGTGTTTAAAATTATATTAATGGTAAAATATGTGAATTTACAGAAGCAAAACTCAGAGAATCTAAGACCAAATATACCATGCGTGACATTGCAAATCCGCTTCCTGGTGAAATAGTGCCAGACGAAGACCAATCGCCGTCGCCCGATGTGAAGATAACTAAATAAACGACCATGCTGAAGTTTGATTCTTATCCATATGATTTTTGACATATAATTAGACTTTCTTTAAATAGTTTGAAAATATTAGCATTAGGTATGTTGTAAATATTTATTAGAGGTACTCTTCATAAATTTAAGGCAATTTAAAATTAGTTAGTTACTAAAATTTAAGATCACTTTTAAATAGGTACATTAGAGACAGTCAATATATATATATTTGTATGTATGTGTGTAAAAAGAGAGTGTGGATGAAGGGCGTGGCTGAGGATGTGGGAGATTGTATATGTATATATTTATCTATATGTGTGTAAATATGCGTGTATAATATATATATTATAATGTGTATAATATAGTACATTAGGTTTATGTGAGTGTATAATATAGTACATTAGGTTTATGTGAGTGTATAATAATATATACTTATATATAATATATAATATTTTTCGCTAAATGGTGTCTTAAAGCATACCTACTATGAGCATTTTGTTCAAATAATAATAAATTTGTAAATTTGTCCTCTTTCAATTTGTCAATCACAACTGTCGACTTTCTTTGAATCTAGAAATCATATTCCACAATAGAATCAACCCATATTTCATTACTTACATATAAAGTCTTCATTGATCCATGATGATCATATTATTTCTGACAAAAACTTAATTTGGTACTAAATCTAAATCCATTAATCTAACTGTTAAACTTGAAACTTGACTACCTAGGTATGAAAATATGTATTATATTATATTGTACAGAATTGATATTGGCTATTTAAGAAATTGTGTAAATATTAGCTAAATGGAAGTTGTTGAAAACAGTTAGTGATCTTAAATCACTGCATTTTATTTCTTGTAGGTATATAATAATATTACATATCCGACATGGAATATGATATTTATGACATATGTAGCACATCATTATTGTTCGAAATAAGCTGAGATCTATCAAAATATTACATGCTATAGGCTCAATTAAACACTATAAAAATTGTGTTTGCACAACAAAGTATAAAATACGATTCAGAGGGTTAGTGCATTCCAATTCTCATTATAATACCGCTTAAGTTAATATTTTTCTCTTCCATAACGTTTATTATAGAAAGTTTAGTTTCTGATTCATAGTCGTACAATGTGCACGTTGAAAAATAAATAACTTCGCCAAGATTTAAAAATTTCGCTTTTGATCGGCTTTATTCGAACAAAATCAGCTATTCATATTCATGGACTACAAAATTATAAAATTTGGTATAAACATAGAAGAAGTCGTTTGCCATAAAAAAATATTTGAAAATTTGAAAATTCGAAAAAATGAAAAAAAAATGTATATATTAAACTACGCTTCTTGTTGTACATACTATTATAAAGTATAAAAATAATTATTACAAATTTGTTTGTTCAATGTAAGCTGGCATCAGTTTAAAATTTCTATTTTCTGTGGTACGCATATTATAATGTTACCTATACAGGTAATATTATAATATGATATTTGCAGATTATAATTTGTGAACATATTATAGATACTACGGTATCGGATAGGAGCAGTGGCAGGCAAAGGGAGCAAGCAAAGTATAAAAACATCGGTATTAAAGATTTGAGCAGGACTTTGCCTCCAAAAATAGAGCATCGGATCAGCCACTGGCTTGGCTAAGTAGGTAGGTATGATGTACCTAACCCTTGAGGCTGAATGCATTTCAAATAAATATAACATCAAATCGCGTGTTTCATCGAGTTAGATATTATGATAATATACATACTCGGGTAGAAAACCATAATTATATCATCGAACATCCAGTTGATTCAATTAAAACGTAGTAGATTAGTTTATTATTTTTTACATTATAATATCGTACAATATATTATAATGTTTAAAAAAATATAAGGTTATAAAATACATTATTATAACCTTGTATGATTTTGATTTTCGTGGGGAGGATAGAAGTTCCAAAACCATTAAGTCACAGATTGGCGAGTGGCTTAAAATATTTCAAATTATCACCAAGTATATTCAAACATCGGTGAAATAAAATGATCATTTTTATTGAACATATTAATATTGCTTGAGTCACCTAGTGGCTTTTTTTTGTGTGGTGAGGAGAGTTTTAACGGATAGCGCCTGAATTTCTTTGGTTTGTTTGAATTTTGACGTATTACATTTTATTTTTTTGTCAAAATTCAAAAACACAATTATAAAATAAAAGAAAAAAATAGTTTTAGTCATTTTATTCATTTTATTCATTTTATTCGTTTTATTCATTTTATTCATTTTATTCATTTTATTCAGTAGGAGGTTTAGTCATAATTGTTTAAGTGTTTATTTTATTTTAATATTATTAGGTGTATTAGTCTTTAAATGACGATCCAGTTGTTCCTTTGCTTGTAATGGCCCAGAAAAAACTTCATGTTTTTGTTGGTGTCTTATAAAATAACTAACGTCAGTTAAAGAAAAAAAAAAAGAAAATAGTTCATTAGATTTTTATTTGACTTAGTTGGGGATATAGGTACTTAAAAAAGTGCATAGGTTTAAATGGTGTGTTTTTAATTTAAAAATATTAAAACTGAGTGGGTTATTATTAATATTACTTATTAAACATTGGTGTTAACATGGCACCTATCGTCGTTGATGTCGATACAATGGCGCACAAATTATACTTTAAGGTGTCCGAAATTCTGACAATTTTTTTAAAAATGACTGGTTGATTGGTGGTGAATTGTGTGGTTTATAAAAAGCGAAAGACAATAACAAGAAAATATGAACAATTAAATAAATGTATAGGATTTAAAATGTTTGGTGAGCTGGTTTTGCTTTAATTTGAAGCACGCTTTAAAAGGACTTTGTGCGTCAACAATTTAAAATTGAATAATTATATAATAAACTTTATATTGATGTTTTTTTTCCAATTATCTTGATGTTCTCTCAAATATAATATAGGAACTTTTTGTTTAATATAACAATATTAATTGTTTAATGTAATATGTTAAAAATACATAATTAATATTTTAAGTATACATGAGGATACGGAAAGTATTGAGTAGTGACACATAAAAATGCATTCCTTTTTATGTTATATTATATATGTAACACGCGTTTAAAACAATTATTTTAGATCCGACCAAAAATAACTATTCACCCGTCCATTAATATTGATTATTGTACAAGCAAACACCATTTATATTGTAATTAATTATTAATGATCAAAATATAATATAATATCTATATGATAACTTTTAATAATATATAATAAAAATACAGTGCCAAATTTGAATAAATTAAGTGGTAAACATTCGGTTTTACGCATTAACATTTAATACAATATAATAATACATTAGATAAGAAGTGGTTCAGAAATCTATTAGTTATCGTTGCACGAATCGCATACACTGCAGGTGGTGGGTGTTTCAACAATAGTTATTGCTGTTTTTGGTAAACGAATAGGTAATTTTTTTTCTCGATTATTCAAATATTCCAGGTTTTTTGATCACCGCTTGACTACGATCTAACGGCGTACACAGAAATACTGTTCATTTCAATAATAACATAGACTCTAGACAATTATTAAAAAAAAAAATACGAATCTATTGAAAATAAAATTAACGAGTTGACTGCCTTGCGCGATAAGTCACGTCAAACTTTCAATTATTGGCCTTAATATTTTACGGTTACCTACTTGCCACTTTTGTCTCGAGTGTCGTATCATAATAATATTATATAATATAGTACTCGACAATTTTCGAGATTATTGATTTAATTACATCTAGGGAATTTCACATGCCATAAACTCTAATAAACATCTGAGTAACATGAACGATACGCAGCCCGAGTTCATAAAATTACCGAGTGCATATTATTATATGATATTATCTACTCTCGGGGGGTTCGTGACAAGATCATAGTGAAATTATTGGTAGGGCAGTCGACCAGCGCAGTATACCACCACAATACCATAATCACAAGTAATAGCCGATAACATCTCATACTGTATTTTTATCACAAGCCTGCAGAGTGACTAAGCTGAGAAATCTTAAATATATATTTGTTCCCGTACAATATATATTAATTGATCACATTCCAGAATGATATCATTCCGTTGACATAGTTCTGGACCATATTCTGTGCCCATAGGTAGGTACACAAAAATAAGACATGGTCATTGGTCGTATATTATCATAATAATATTATACAACCTTTTTATCGATTTTAGACGTTTTAGATTTTTGTTGTTAATTATGCCGTGTTGATTTGTACTCTTAAGACTATCTATGTATGTTTTTATGTGTACATAATTTTCAAACAATACTTCTTATTTATATATATTATATAATATTTTAATAAATATAAAAATATTTAAGTACTCTATTATTATATTATTGAATGTAATCAATTGTTATTAAAAACATTGATAGTAAACACGTATATATTTATAATAATATAATAATATTATGATTACAATTTGAATTGTTATATTATGTTTTTATTATTAATGCTTAAATGACGATTTGATTTACCTAACGATTTTTATTGGCGATTGAATATTATCCCGCACGACGATATGAAAATGTTCAATGATATGTTTACATTCATATCTACAGGGTGTTTAAACAAACAAAACAACAAGAACCATTTTTCACGACAATTTGAAAAATTAACAAGACTTATATCGCGACGTTTAGCATCTTTTATTTTGTTATGAATATATAATAATATTATCTCTGATGAATTATCCTCCGGACGTTTAGATTTTCTTTTAAGATCACGATATTAACAATATATTATTATTATATTCATATACTATACAACATCGAATTAACGTGAATTTCTTCTCGATATTAATATCGATCGTCTGAAAATTTCCATATATAGGTACATTATGTTATACGTTTTCGCGATACCCATATTCGTCGGTGTATCGATAGTATATATTATATTCATAGACCGTTTTAATAATATTATACCATTAACTATAATAATACGACGATAATATTTAATTAACAATTATTATAATTAGGTACCTACATACTATATATATATATATATATATATATATACATTTATATACATACATGATAGGCAATTACAGTTACGATTATCCTAATATTATATGATTTATGACGTTCAAACCTTGTCATCATCATTACTTGCCGTTAAAACCGCGCACCCTGTACATATGTGAAACGAACAGTTTAAACAATGTCCTTTCGCATAAAAAAAAATTTTAAAAAATTAAAACCGTTATTGCGCTTTATTATCATCGGGTAAATTTCAAATCAGTAAATCTATAGTTTTGTCAATAGTTTATTACAGTGTTTAGAATAGATCATAGTCTATTGCATATTACTCTATGGAATAGATATTGTAACGTAGTGTACCGTATAGTATGTGTATAATTGATAGTCATGCCTACTATTAAGTTTTTATTTAAATTTATAATGTATACCTGTCATATTATTACCTACTTATTATTTCACTATACAGTAGGTACTTATATTATACCATGTTTGTTTGATGTTTAATTTGATGTTTGTTTGTTCAGTTCTTTATTTTTGTTTTGCCTGATAATAAATGTAAACGGAAAAAAAAATTTGGTGTAAAATAATCATTACCTACCTACATAATCTACAATAATTGATATCAAACTATTTTTTTTCCTTGTCATATGTCCCGTTTAAGCCAATACATATCCAAACTGCGTTATCATATTATAATCGAATTATTAATATTCAATTTGACCCTGCAGTAGGCGCACCAAATTGTCCACATAAATATGAGAGTGGCACAAACCCGTGCCCTGCTGTAGTCAATAAATTTGTATTTTAAGCGTTACCGACAATGTGTATGTTAAAATTAAAATATCAAACAAAATAGATTTGATTCAAACGAATGTTTAATGAATCCATCAAAGTCCTACATTGAAACGTCCGTTGGCTGTACGCGCTCAAAGCATCTATATTAATACACTTTTTGTGTGAAAAAAGCTAAATACCTTTGCCGAGACATAATTTCTGGATTCGTTATAACAATATAGAAAACTAAGTATATAGTGTTCTTCTGTTAAAGTTTTTGGAAAAATCAAAATGAAAGAATCATTTAATGGTCCAAGTTTTCCAAAAAAAAAAAAAAACTCTAAGACGACTGTTGTATTAGGGACCCGTAGAACCGGTTTTGAGGGGAAAATGTAGGCAAATTTATAAGCATTATTTTGGTGACTTATCAATGTGACGTATTGCCATATTTAATATTTTGTATCACACGATTGGGCACAATATTTGATACTGGTCCAGGTAAATAGCAAAAATCAACTTCAAAAGAATATAAAAAGTTTGATGACCTAGGAAAGTTTCCCAACTGGTGTTCCGCGGAACCTTTAGGTTCCGCGAGCCAGTTCCGTGCGAGAAATTTGGGAAAAAATTACTGGAACTCAAATGACATTTGATATTAACTATCGCGTAAACGACAACCGGACCTTTTCTGGTAAAGACGCTATCCATTATCCGGTTACACGGTTTGGGAATGCATAAAGGACAGACGACATACAGATAGACCAGACGGGCGCTCACGAATTGCCTCCCATCTGACCCTCGAATTGCCTCCCGTGATTTTTTTTTTAAAAAGGTTACACGAATTGCCTCCCGCAAAAAAAGTAGTGACCCTCTTGTACTAGAATCGTCTACGATAGGTAGGTATAATTAATCGATTTAAGAACTTTACATATTAAATAAACTGAGAAAATAATACATAAAATACTTACATTTTAAATAAAAAAAAATACATAAAATATTATTTTAGTAAATAGACTGTCAGGTATAATAATAATAAATAATAATACAAATAATAAATATTAAATAGTCAATACATCAAATAATAATAAAATAAATTATAGAATAATGAATGAAACATTTAAGTTTGTTATATTGTATTATTGTATCGTGGCTTAAATTTATTTGCCAATACTTTTAAATACTGCAATTTTGAAATTTCATTCATGGTTAATTTATCAATTAAATTATTAATAAAATTTTTTTTATTTTTTGTGGCTGTCCTAATAATTTTGGTTTCTATTTTTGATGAATTAATTAATATTACCGTATCTAACTGCATTGCTTTTAATACATCCAAAAATTTATAAATATGAGGGTGAGTAGAAGAAAAATTAGAATTGTATTTAATATGAGACGATTCACAGGCGTTGGTAGACCTTTGCGCACTCGATGTCATTTCAGCCCATATTTTCGGTGGAAAAGACGAATCTTCATCTATATAATTGTCAACCAAATAATCGGAAAATGCAGTTAATTTGTCATTCTCAGGTTTTAGTTCACCAAGATCTATAGCAAAAACGTCGCCTACCTGAAAATAAATAACTGTTTAATTAAAAATTATAATTATTTTATAATAAATTAATGTAATCAAAATTTTACTTCTTCTGGATGCAGAAATGGAAGGCCAAATATGTATGTGAGATATTTTCCAATCTCGTCGTTTTTTGAATATTCTGTAGCTAAGCCAATTTATTGTATTTTACGCCACCAAGATTGACATAAATGAAATATACAACCCTTAATTTCAATTTGTGGCCAAACTTCAAGTAATGCATTATGAATGGATTTTTCAAAATCAACGAAACACATTTTTGGTTCAAATACTTCCACGGAATTCAAACATTGGTTACGTAATTCGACAAAAGCTCGTTTATATGATACTTGACTTTTATCTCTTAGCAAAAAAAATGCTAAGGGTATATAATAATTATTTTTAAAACCATGTATAGTAAACAATTGGCAAAAATATTTAACGCAATAATCAAAAGTACCATCCATGTATATTGTAGTTAGCGAACTTAAGAATTTGATATTTACATCACACGAAAACATCACAAAACCATTTAATGGGTCATTTACCATTAAAAAGTTCTCACCTTTAAATGTCTTAATCTCAGTGGATGATAAAATATTATGGATTTCATTCGCATCTTGTGGCAATTTTGGATATATAGAATTCCTAGCATGATTCATATTATTTTTTATGTAAGTTACGTCTGAGCATGATAATGTACTTACATTACACTTTTTCATCTCGTCATGAAATAATTTTGCAGATCGTTCAGAGAGCTGTTCTAAAGCTTTTCGTTTTAAATTGTTGCTGAGTATTTGTCTATTAATTTTTTTCTCCGAGTCTTTCGCACAATTGTGAATAAGTTTACTATTTTCGAACTGGATTTCATTACACTTATTAGTTTTTAAATAAGCAGAACATATTTTTTTTGTACACGTCCACCGCTTAAGTCATTGGCTAAATTTTTTTGGAATCCAAATTTAAAACCATCACAAATTAAAATTGTTTTGCCTTTTTCACTAATAACACTAATAAAGTTCATTTTTATAACACTGCGTGTAATTGTTATTTACGAAACTGACTGTGTTGAACGTTGATGACGGACTAATCTTTAACTGATAATCGGTGATCGACAAGATTGTTGCATTTGGCAAATTAATCTGCCTGGGAAATACTGTGTCTTAAAATAATATTTTTGAACATTATGGAAATCGATATCATCGATAGTATAAATTATCGATAATCTAAGTATGGGAGGCAATTCGAGTAGACTGTTTGGGTATACTCGAATTGCCTCCGAAAACACCGGGAGGCAATTCGAGTGAAAAAAGGTTACCTACCTGAATTTGGGAGGCAATTCGAGTGTCACCGACCAGACAGATAGACCGACATTTTTATATACCTATACTATAATAGATATATTTTTTTTCTTTAGTTGATAATTTATTATCATTTTAGTTAGATCATAAGAAATATTTTTATAGGTATAGAAGTTTTGCAAAGTTTTTGTATATTATGTTGTTTAAAATGGCTTTCATAATTATTTCATAGGTACCTACATATTATATTATTATTACGTTTAAAAAAATTAAAATTAAAATTATTTTTCAAACTTAAATATCTGCATGTAGAATGTAGATAAACAAAATGCAATATTTATTTGTTATTAATTGACGCCTGTTAGGGCAATTTTACAAGGTAGATTTACAAAAGAAACTTACATTACATTAATATCATTACAATACATTTAACATCTAATTGTTTACAAAATAATACACGGAACATAGTAGAATTTGGGTTAACAGTGATGGTGCTTTGGGGTAGACATAACTATCCTACAGAAAGGAAGTGGCCTCATTTGCCAAACGCATTAGACGGCGGATGGGGCGATTGCGACTATAATTGGAGGTACGAAAAGAGACAACAAATGGAGCAGTAGAGCGAGTGGAATTGGAGTTGGGGATCTCGAAATTGAACACATTATAGAAGAGATGGAGCATCATAAGTGCCATCAATAATACTCTGGAGGAATTTTATATTGATATCAGCTCTTCTATCAACTAAGGTTTCTAAACATAGTGCACGAAGAACAGGAGTGTAGTCGTGTGCCGGGTGAACAATTTTGAGAACACTACCTGCAAAGTTTAGGAAACGCCTCTGAACACGCTCTATCATTAAGGAGTCAGATGCAGTGTAGGGATCCCATAACACGGAAGCAGTCTAGTAAAGTATTCGAATAAATGTATTCAAATAAAACTATTCGAATACTTTTATTTGTATTCTTTTTTTCATTAAAAAATACTTTTTTTGAACCAGAAAAATAGTTTTAAATTTCTTACAAGATATAAATTATTATGTTTGTATTAATTATTATCTAAGTAAAATATTGTTAATCCCAACCATTCCAAAACTGACAAAAACTAGCAGAAAAAAAAGTATTTTTTTAGTATTCGAATACTTTTTCAAGTATTCAAATAGGTATTCTGAATATATTTTTTTTAAAGTATTCGAATATGTATTTTGAATACTTTAATTATCATTTATTCGAATACGTATTCCGAATACAAAATAAAAGTATTCTTTACAAGACTGCACGGAAGCGTACTCAAGTAAAGGACGAACTAGTGAGAACAGTAGAGAATTTTTAGCGAGGAGGACAATTTAAATTCGGATGATATACGTCTAATAAATCCTAGTGTCTTGTAGGCTTTGCAACTAATCGCTTGGATATGGGGATGGTAATTTAGATAGATATTGTAATGAATAAACATTATTTTGCCTTAAATAATGAGAAATGTTTTTTTTTATTTTACATTTTCAGCTCCAATGAGCACCATTAAAATATGGTGCCAAATATTACAAAAATTATGTCACTCGTTATATTAGGTTAGAATTTGCGAACCTATAATCTATATACTATTGTGTTGTTAATAATTGTTTATTATAATCTGGTAAATAGAAAAAAATCAAATTAGGAAAAATCAAATAAAATTTTTTTATCACTTTCTTATATATATATACGATAACCCTAACGAATATTATCAAACTTTGTAAATTCTTTTTTTCATCACACTGAATGTATTACTTTTTTTTTGTACCAATTTTTTTCTTCGACATTTTAATAATATTTATTTCTAATAATTGTATACTTATTCATTATAACAAACAGCTTCCCTTGAAATAAATCTCTGGATAAAGCACTGCAATGTCCATAGCAACAAATTATAAATAAAACAGATGTCAATAATTTAATATTTATTTTAATCCAAGCTTAATTAATACATTATAATAACACATTATATAACAAAAATACAAAATACATTTACAATACTTCACTTATGAGTAGTTATGACATAAAACATAAAATTTAACATTTTATAAATTTATAACCACAAAATAGTTTGGAAATGTTTGTGATTTTGATATGTTGTATTAAATGTTTAATCTTCAGCTCTAAAAATTGAACATTTTATATATTTTCAACTGCTAATATTAAATTTTAGGTCTATACTGTCCATGGTTTTACATGTTGTCATTTCTTCTCAATAGCATAAAGGTGCAGAGAGCCTATTTTAATTTGTCTACTTTTAATAGAACACATATAATCACTGATAAAATGTAGTTTAAATAATATTTAAACATTTGTAAATACAACGCTGTAAACAAAAAAAATTAAACTAAAAAATTAAAGACATTTCTCTAATTTTAATCAATAAATAGACAAAATTAAAATAAAACTAAAAATATTAATAAATATTAATTTATAATAAACATCAAATAACCTAAAATTTTCATTAGTTTTTTATATAAATAAAAATATTATTAAGATTCAAAATACATCTTTAAAATAAAACCAAAGTGGGTAATTATTTGTAGTGTATACGTTAGTTTCAAACTTGGTCTTGTTATTATTATTGTAGACGCTTGTGGTCAAGTTTTGGTATCCATAAAGTTATCATCCTCTCCAAAGCCATCTGAAGATTATTCGCAGACTCAAAATATGGATCAGTTGGCTAAAAATATATATTACAAATATTAAATAAACATTCAACATTAAATTCCAGATCTTTTGAACTAGTTATGTACATTAAAGATGCCCATAAATCCATAAATTACAATAAAATAAATATTAATTTTTTTTAATAACAGAAATTAACTATCCAAAAGGTTTTTGAGGAAAGGGTATGAACAATTAGGGTAGGTACAAACATAGTTATTTAAAATAAACTCAAAACTTTAAAATGTATTAAATTATACTAATAACAAACTTCGAAACACTAATTATGATTTTATATACACTCGATAACATTTACAAATGCAATGTTTTCTGCAAAAATTAATTCAACCTACTGTATTAATAACTATTTTAATAGCAATAATATCATAGAATACACTTAGTTATGAAGGCTGGCAGACCGTCTTCGCTCAGAATCGTTTTTCATATACAATGATTTCCATCATTGAATTCAAATTTAATACATCCATGAAAGTGATCCATTTAACACATACTATACAGCAGAGCGGTACCCACTTGCTGATCTTTTTTTTATTATATGATATTTGAAGAAATTTAAATAAAGGAATATTATTATTTCAATTCTAAGCTAAATAGAGGAATATATTTTTGTTGCTTTGGTAATAAGGTAGTTTGTTATTAAATAATCCCAATTTTTTTTTTTTAATTTGGCAAACAATGGTCATTGACTATACAATTTAGATGACAATTTTCCATAAATTTCCATTTTCATCATATTTAAAAATATAAAATATTTTGTTATAAATTGTGGATAGGTACATTTATCATTAATATAATAATAAAAAACAAAAAAAAGGTTTAGGGTCACTGTAATGGATTTGTTAAATTTGAATTCAATGATATAAAATATATGAAAAACGATTCAGAGCGAAGACAGTATGACAGACTACACTACTATGTGTATTTTATGATATAATTAGTATTAAAATAAATAATTGCACTATTAATAATACAGTAGGTTGAATTAATTTTTGCCGAAAACATTGCATTTGAAAACGAAATCAGGTTTGTCAAAAATTAGCTCATAATATAAATAGTCCAGTTTTTTCTTTCATTTTTTTGTGGTTTTTCCCAATGTGTTTGAAAATTATTGGGAATTTTTAAATTTTAACCACCCTAAAGTACCAACTAGATCAGAATCTAAAAAATGATATTCAATAATTAAATTGTAAAATATTTACTATTTTAACAATGTAAATAAATAAATAAATGGCTTATCTTTTGCAGCAAAAATATAATATGTACTTGGAACATGTTTATACATATTTTGCTGCTGCACATTGCTTTTATAGGGTCTGCTAGAATAAATAACATTGAGAATTGTATGTCAAAAATACTTACAAGATAATATAACTTTCCATTAGTGAACACCTTTTTCATATCTTTAAGAACATCAATGAGTGATGTATACGATTCTAAACGCTGTTTGATAATATTCAATGATATAGGATCAGCTATTTTTTGATAATACACTGGATACTAAAACACACATTTAATCTTGTTTTACTAAAATTGTATCTTATTTACAAAATGTTACGTCTGTAATCTGTATATCTTACTGTCTCTCTATTCAAACAATCTCGATAGTGTTCACTGTCATTATTTTGACAATACAACTCCATTAATATACGTTCAATGATCTTTCGTTCAGAATAACCCATAGGAATATTAAACGTGATATCCTTTTTATATAAAATAGCAGAATGGGGATTAATGTCAAGGCAAAGTGTACACTTCCAGTTTGATATTGATGGACTATAAAACATAATGTACAATAATTATAATAATTAAAATAACAAATTATATAGTAGGTATTATATATTTAAAAAAATTACTTGTCAGGTCTATGCTCCTTAATTGGTGTTGGAATATGACAATCATAATGAAAGTACCTTTCACAGATAGTGCAATTTATTAATTCTTCACTCCATTGATTACAACAAGAACAGAATACAACTGGTACATAGTCTGAATCACTGTCAGAATCTAGAACACACATTTAAAATGATAATTATAATAATTATAATCAAAAGCATCAATATTGATAGTATTTAAATTTTGAATAGTAAACTATACCTTCTAATAAAGCTTTAGCTATCGATAAATTACTTTCTTTCTCGGGCTTAATCTGTAATGGCTGTACTACCTCAGATTTTGAACAACCAGGTTGCTAAAAATAATAATTAAATGTTATGCACATTTACAATGTTGAACTTTTTATTATAGATAATCATAAAACTGATAGCTGAAGTTAAATATCATTAACATACGAATACATGCTACATAAAATAATAAAACAAAATAAACTTAATGTTATTTTTTTTTTTAAGATAGTTCAAAATTATACTTCGCAATTTGAATCTTAAAAATCTTAGTACAGGCTCATAAGTAAAGTAATAAGAAGACAACTATCAGATTAATTATTTGTAGTAGAATAAATTGTAAAAAAAAATTATTGTTGCAATATTTTAAATCCTTACATCATTTTCAAAGGCTTGGTGAACATTATTTGAGTTTAATTTAATTTTTAATTCTGATAAACTAATAATTTTTGATGGCAGAATAATTCCAAATCCTTGAATTGCTAAAAAAAAAATTATTTAATTATTATTAGACCTAATTGTACTTATTCTAACTTACCTTCAACACATTTTTTTGTGGAGTGTTCGTCGTTGTATACTAATGCAGTATATTTTGCTATATCTTTAGGCATTTCACTGGTATGGCTCCTAGCAATGATCATTTGATCCTTGATAATTCTAAAATAGATTAATTATATATTTTTTCTTATGTCTTAATTGTATATTTAACTTAAATTCAACATACTTTGAAAGTTTAATGATTTCTAATGTTTTATTGTGATTAATAATAGAGCTTGTTAAATCATAATAATATTCATTTTCTTTTATAAAATCATTGAGAACCTCTTTATTCGTACTAATATTATTAAAAACATCATTGTAATTCTTTTCAAGTGATTTTTTTAGTTCAAATGAGCGTTTATTAATTTCTCCGTGTAACCTGCAATGAGATAATAAACAAGGTAATTTTTACTTTATTACATAGTTTATAACTAGGGTTTGGGACTTGTTGCACTAAACATGATCAAAATATGCTTTCAAAATCGTCAAAATATGCACCTAATTTTCTATTTTATTTTTGAAAACCACATAAAACATATTAACGTTTTAGAAATAAAAAGCACTCAAAAATAGGTGTATAGGTACATAATAATAATATTTTACCTACCAGTTTACTAATTTGGATATTATATATTGATTAATACAGACACTGTTGCATGTTTTGGGAATTTTTAAACTCGTAATATAAAGACTTAAATTTTTAAAAAAACTGGCACATGTAGCTATATAGGACATAGGTACTTATTGGGTTAATAATAACAAATAATGTGATATGCGATCACCATAACTGGTTTTCATTTTTTCATCAATCTAAATCTAGATGTCATTAAGTTGTACCACAACTATACAATAGTTGATACAACTAACAAAGTTGATTATTTAAACGATAAATTGACTCAATAAATCTTACGCACCTACTTACTGACCCAAACATTAAGTATTTCAAGAGATATTTTTGAATTTTATCCACAAAAAGGTTTTCTTAATGATCCAGAGAAGTACATAAAAATAAAAAAAATTCTAAACATGCACAAATATGCTGAAAATTACTCAATTATGTACTTTTCCTAAAACATGACGAAATATCCAAAAATATGAAAATGTAAACTTTGTATTTATTGTTGCTATTTCATAATTCAAATTTACAGCTTACCTACGATAATCTACGACTACTACAAAAAAAAACATGAAACACAAGAAGTCCCAAACATTATATAAACTTACAAATCGATTCTTTCATCAATTTGATCATTAATTTTCTTCTTCTGAATTTTCAATTTCTGAATATGATCATCTGACACTTCCATCAAATGACTTAATTGATTGTTATTTTTTCTGCAAAATAAAAATCAAGTTTTATACCTAAAAAAAACTATTAGCCTTTCCACTGCTAAGTTTTTATTTACTAAAATACCTATCTCTGATGAATTAACTTAAGTTTTTTTTTTTTTTTAATATTATTTCTAAATAATAAATTTAGTTGCCCTGCACCAAAAAAAAAATGTATATTGACTTAAATTTCAAGTTTTAAATTCATACAACTTAGATAACTATACCTAGCAAAGGCCCTTAGGTAATCACTAGAAATAATAATAATAATAAAAAATGTGTAGATTTCCTACAAAAATGAACTTTTTTTTTACCTTAAATTCATTATCTTTTTCTGCATTTTCAATATAATCACCAAGGTGAACCAGTATACTTACTTTTACGTTCCTTTGTCCATAAAATTATGTGTATGACAGTAAAACAGTTAATAGGTACTTAATATTAAACAATTTCTAAAATAATTTATTTTCACCATACTTTATTTCAAGTAGCTCCTTATTAAATTCTGACTTGGTTTCACTGGCCATTTCGGAAAGAAGTTCAAAATCATGTTTCCGGTGATAGTTTAAATGACAAAGAGGACAAATCATCTTTGAACATTTAGTACAATAAACTTCCACACATTTCTAAAACAAAAAAATATGATGTTTCTATGTCATATAAAAATAACTACCTTACTTTACCCTACTCTAACTACCTTACCTTTAAGCAGACTAAGTAAAATAGTAAAATAAATATTTATTAAACACTCATTAAGTGGTCCTTAAAATATATTATTATAATCTACTTTTTTTTAAATGTTGATAACAAATCTTATTTTTGTTAATTCATTTAATTATTTAATGATTTTTAATCAACTTTTATACTTATAAGTTATAAGTTACAACTTACTTCCATACATTTTGGACAAGAAATAAATTCTTTTTTTAATGGATAAGTCTTCATAAGAGGGGTATGTTTCTCATATTTGATAAGATGTATCTATTAAAAAAAACATTTTAAACTAAATAAATATATATATGTATGCAGAAGAAATTAAGGTTACCTTTGAACATGGTTTGCAAAACAAGCTTTTGCAATACATGCAGATTTTCTTTGATATGGCACTACAATTCTGTTCACAACATTTCTTTACACATGATTTATTTGATGGCAGAATCAAGTAATCAACGAGTGTACCCTTCGTCACAATTTTACATTTACACTCTAAACCTAGGTTTTCATATAATTTTAAGATTTAATTCATTGTTAAACTTGTTATATTATAATCTAATATTCTAAAAAATATAAACATCAAGTTAATTTTACCTGAATCAGTTTTTTCACTTTTGGTGCAATCTTTGCAAATGATATGAAGACAATTGAGGATTTTGAAATCTTCCTCCACTGGTGCTTTACAAAATACACATTTTCCAAATGACCAAAGATCATTTTCATTTTCATTTTGAATATTGTCTGAATTCATAATTTTAAAGCTGAAATTATTTTATTTCTTTTATTTATTAAATCAAAAATATATGCACAAATTTCATAGGTATTAAATAAAATAAAACATAAAGTTGATTTATCTATATTCTGTAAGCTTATGCTTGTGTTTCAGATGGAGAGTTATACAGTTTCATAAATCAATCAACAATGTTTTAATAATTTAATTTTATACTCACTGAATTAAGGTATTCTCAGTAAAAAATTATGCAACAATATAACCCCTGCTCCAATATTAATTGTCGCACCTATAAAAAGTTTAAAATTTTATATTACTTTCTTAAAAAGTGTAATATTTATACAGTTAATATCTTTAAGTAAAATAGATAGGAAATAGATAAAGCGTAGGTAGTTTTTCTAATGAGTAAATATGATTTTTATTCTTAATAATAATAATTTAAAAGTAATAAATGGTAAAAACTTTTAATTGTAGGTATCTACTAGGAAATAAAAGCTAAATGTTATCTATGTTTACTAATGTTTACTATGTTTTAGTAAAAATGTTTAGAAAAACCTTAAAGTATGCAAAATAATACTACTTATTTGAATTTGTGGCCACAGAGGAGGGTGGAATGAAAAACATACGGGACATTTTAAAGATTTAGCTTTATTATTAGCTAAATACTCCCCAGCATTATCAAAAGAAAATTAAAAGAAAAAAAAATGAACAATTTCTTATCATGGCAACGCCAAAATCAATTCATTAATGCTATTTCTACAAATATTAAAAATACTGTACAAAAAGAAATTTTAAATGCAAGGTTTTTTAGCATATCGTTAGATACAACATTTGATATATCCAAAAAAGAACAAGTATCTGTAGTGATTCGGTATATTAATAAAGACTCAGAAAATTGTACAGTGAATGAAAGACTAGTAGCTGTACGAGAAACTGTGATGACTACAGGACAACAACTTTTTTTATTAATCGAAGAAATATTTAAAGAAATGAACATTGAATGGAAAACACATCTTATAGGCCAATCTTATGATGGAGCGGCATCAATGAGAGGTGTGTACAATGGTCTCCAGGCAATAATAAAACAACAAAATCCTTGTGCAACTTATGTTTGGTGCTGGGCACATCGATTAAGTCTTGTTATTGTAGATGCTGTTAGCAGTTGTACTGAAGCCAGAGATTTATTTGGTAATTTAGAAACTCTCTATGATTTTATCATTAGTAGTAAAAAATATATGAGTCTATATTCTGATTACCAAACTAAAAGTTATCCTGGTAAACCTTCACGCAGGTTGAAAAGAGTTGACACTACTAGATGGTCATCTCACTCTACTGCCCTAAAAACAATATTTTACACATTTGACTCCATTTTAGATACATTACACTACTTGCAGGGTGACACTACTTCAGATTGAATGTGTTGTGTAAGAGCTAAAAGTTTATATGAATGTATGTTATCAAAACGCTTTGTTTTAACTGGGTTGACATTCAAAAACATTTTTGATATTATTATCCTTTTGAGTTTGCTGGCTGCTGTTTCATTTGTAAAATGTGTTGATAAAAAAATCCTATTGCTCAGAAGTGAAACTAAATTTTAAGTCTTGTTGAAAGAAAAGGAAGAATTTATTACATCAAAAAATGACTAGTTTGATATAACTCCTATTATACAAACTCACGTAAGATGTAAAAAAGTGTTTGCAAAAGATATGACATTAGATGAACAGCCAAGTCAAAATCCAATTCAAAATTTTAAAATTAACACTTATTTCACTATTATAGACATGATTAATACTCAACTATCAGAGAGGTTTAATGAAAGTTCAATACCTTTGATCAAAGATTTAGCTCTTTTTCAAAAGAAACGATTGGTAGAAATAACAAAATCTGCAAATATTCCTGCTGATGCATCTAATGGTTTCAAACACATACATGGAACATTTGTAACTGCAGCAGATTTAATAAAAAAATATTATGTACAATTTGCAAGTGTTTATTTGAAATTGGAAACATCTGTAACCCTACCAATCAAATTATACACACAAAATATACATATAGTACGTCTGTAATTCTGATACAAAAAACATCAAGACAATGACAATGATAATTTTCACACTGAATCTGAAGGAACTATACACACAATATACAATGTATGCTGTTAGACAGGGTTAAATGATGTATTTCCTACACTATACATATCTCTTAGTATAGCTCTTATAGTGCCGATATCAAGTGCTTCACCAGAGAGAGCTTTCTCAAAATTTAAGCTGATAAAAACATGTCTTAGAAGTACTAGGTGTGAAGTTCGACTTGAAGCACTAATGATAATGTCCTGAGAAAAGGATGTTCCTGTTGATCCAGAAAAAATTATAAAAAAAATTGCATCATACTATTTAGTTCTCACAAAACTGTTGATTTAATTTTACAATTTAATATAACTAATAACTATAGGTAATCAAACATATGTTGATATAATTTAAAAACTTAAAAAATATAGTAATAGCAGCATTTAATTACATATTTCAGTTGTTTGCGGACTATTTTTTAGTGATTTATTTATTTATATTACAATACAGGCAAGGTCTAAAATCAACAAAAATGTATAATACAAGTTAGACACAATATTTAAATTGTGTTTATTTTCTAGAGTCTAGACTCATTATACATTGGAGAAAATGGCTGCAACACGATTGCAAACATTTTACCTTTTTTTATAACACAATTGCGAACAAATGTCGTTTATCAAAGAATTTTTTGTTTTAAGCCGAAGAACAAACGATTGCGAACAATTTCTTAGGCTATGTTGCCAAGTTTATATAAAATGTATATTTTTCTGAATATGTTTCATTTTATTCATGGATTTAGTTAAAACATTTTTTTTAAATAAAAATATTGTGTATAAAATATAAATGTTACATAATACATAAAATGTTACAAAATAAAAAAAAATTTGTGTTACGGCAAAAGGTCCGTTTGCAATCGTGCCATTCACAATCATAGATCATCCGGATTAGATGGCTACTGACGAAGGTAGTTTGTGTTATGGTATGAAATTGGTAATGAAAGTGTACTTAGTGAAGAATAAGAGTAAAGAGTTGAAAATAAAATATTGATACTTTATACCAGAAATTGTATGGAATACTTTAGAGTGTAATATGGGGGTGCATACATTTTTTACCTGCACGCCTCCTTAAAATATGGTTTGGCGCCACTTAAACCAACGGTTTAAACTGTTTTTATCACAATAATATTGAAATGTATTTACCTCGTGAATCGGTTGAGCTTAATCGACGAATATTCGGATTTCTGAGTGAACTAATGAAGTCAAGGCTGTAAAAATAAAAATTAATTCTGTGTGAATAACAAAAACACATTCAGTGTTATGTTGTACACTAATTGTAGGTTATGTAAGGTGTGCGTTCCACACAAAGGATAATTCGATGACGCCATGGCGGGAATTGTCTGACGGGAGAATAGAAGTAAAAAAAAAATCTTTGGACTGAAATCTTGGATAATAAAATATACATCTTATACTAGCATTTATCTTATACGTTACCTGAGCTAAATACTAATTATGATATGCCAAATACTAACAAGTGATTTACATGCATCTAATCCACCTAGGTTGGTATCCACTGCATCGGATCGCGGACAATATGCAAGCCGTATAATATAATCAGGTAGGCAATCCACATACGGTGGGGCGTAAGTGAGTAAAATCAGAATTAGGTTGGTACATGAAAAACAGTGCAACGGTTGAGCGTGCCAAAGATTTGTTGTTTTTTTTTTAAATTGATTTGTAAAAAAATTTTTAATATGACATATTTCTAAAAATGATTGTAGTAATAAAATATGTAACTAATAGCAATCCTATAAATAAACAGAGATTATACATAAATCCTATCGAAAATATCACTTTTAGTTTTCCAGAATTTTTTTCAATCAACTTACAGATTTAAAATTAAATGACAAAAATGTCATGAAAATAGGTCTATCAGTTTCGGAAGAGTTCAATAACAAACACTGTGACCGGAGAATTTTATAGGTATATAATATATTATCAATGTTCACACACGTCCCCTCTCACAATTAGGCTCGGATCCAGGGTGGGGGAGCATAGAGGCTTTAGCTCCTTTGGGTATTGTCATTTATTATTATGTATTTATTTATTTAATAATAAATAGTGCATAAGTTTTAAAATCCATAAATTTAAAACATAAATAAAATTGTTATCAAATCTTATCTATAGTATTTTCTATAATCTATTATGAACAAAAATTATAAGATATCATAAGCCTAAGTAAAATATGTATTTTTCTGAAAACAATTTAGCTTCCCCCGACTACTAGTCTAAGTGAGAAGAGTGATGAGTTATTTTTGTATGAATATAGCGAGTTAAGATTTAAAATATAGTGAATATATTATACTTAACTATTAGTCATTAGTACATAAAAAAAACCAAACAAATAAAATAAAAGATTATAATAATGGATTAAGATTTATGTTCATCGTTAGGGCTCAGAGAAAGTTGTTGAATTTGAGGAGAGTTTTCAATAGGCATTATTGTATTGTGTTTTTCAAATCCAGTTAACATAAAATTTCCCGTTAATTATTAATAAATAATTTTGTAAAAACTAAAAAACATGAAAAAAAAAGTTAGTAAAATGTTTGTGTTTATGAAAATTGTGAATAAAATAAATAAATAAAAAGTGCATATTTTAAAAGCATATTATATTTGTACTTTTCTACCTCATAAGTGCATACATAATTAGTACTCTATAAGTGCATTAAGTTCTAAGCCATATTTATCATTGATAATATTATAATTAAGTCATGAGATTTTTTTTCCTCAAAAACATTATTGGAGAACTGGAAACAATGTTGATATTTTTAACAATAAATTATTAAAACAATAATAATTACAATAATAAATACATGTGTTTTACATATTGTAATTAAAAACAAATAATTAGTATATCCGTAATTCTTATTTTTTATTCCAACTTAAATGCACATAAACAAAGTCAAGTTGTGGAAAATAATTAAATAAAATACAGTAATAGGTGATTGGGTGTGGATTTGAACTGTTATGATATTCCAATTTTGACTTTTCATTTTTGTAAATTTATAGATAATTTTAATTTTAATTAATTTTAAAGCTAGGTCAAAAATACTGAGGATAATGATAGAGCTTTAGAAAAAAATTTAAATGTTGCATTAATTTGAAAAAATACTCTAAATTTTCAGATTTTTTTTAAGTAAAACATAGTATTGATTATGAGAATTTAACTTATTTTGTTAGTAAGCCTCTATAACAGGCATGTCAAACATGCGGCCCGCGGCTCATTTTTTTGTGGCCCGCGGCTACTAATATTAATGTGCAAAAAAAAAATATTAATGTCAATAATATATTATTTATTAATTTAAATATTAATGTTCATTTGTTTTTATTTTTTTAATATAGTTGTAATTGCTGTATTCGTAAACATAAAGAATAAAATTGAAAAATGTGTACAAAATATTTATTTTTTCGCTAAATTTTTATGTGCGGCCCAAATAGTAAACTTTTCAATATATTTGGCCTACCTGATACTTTGAGTTTGACATGCCTACTCTACAACATAATAAAAACAACAGTGTTTGGCATTTTTAATTTATAAAATATAATAGTTAATATCAATATAGGTAATATGTTAAATTGATTTTAATGAATAAAACTGAATTACAAATATCCTCTCGTTAAAATTATCTTAATATTTTTTTGGTTAATCGCAATGTATATAACAATTTAAAATTTGAAAAACAAATTAATTAATATTTCTTAATTTAATAATTTAGAAAACACAAACATATAATTTTTGAAATTACTAAAATGTATACTGTATAATAATAAGGAATAATAGGAAGTATTTTTAACAAAATGATTAATTAGCACAAATTTTAAAATTTTAAAAGTAGGTACATGCAAAATATGTGAACCAAATAGTAATCAAAAATTAATTAATATATTATTTAACTTTTCATTTATAATTTGATATTTTTAACCTATTGTTAACAGTTTTATGTTCAAAACAACCTCACTTAATTTCTACCAAATATTTTCATGCCTAGATATTAAAGACCAACATATATTTTAATCGTTCTTCACAATTAATTAATTATAATAAAAAAAGCATTTCTAAAATCGTTCAAATAAAAAAAAAAAAATGTTCAATACCCTTAAATTATAATATTGCAGTCATATTGACCAATACACGACTAATCACATATTTGAAAAACTTGACCATCCATAAAAATCATTTGTTTGTTTTTTTCAGTAAATTTTGAAAATCATGATTTTAATAATATATTGTTTAAATAATATTAGTATTAATATATAAAAAAAAATCATTTGTATTTTACATTTATATTGTGTTGTTGGATTGAAAAGATCTAACGGTGTACTCTATAACGATATACTCTAAAGTGATTAAAATGTAAACACAAATGGTTAACGTTGACTTAACTTAATTTGCTATGGATAATTTTTTTTTGCATTGGCTTAATGATAATTACATTTTGTAAATGTATTACCTATTCATAAATCAATAAAAATAATAATAATAATAATAAACTGTAAGTAAGAACTTTTTTGTATTACCCTTGTTAAATTCCTATGTGATTGACTCTAGGAAGTATGAATAACAATGATGAAAAATCAGAATTTGTATGTACAAAAACACACAAAATACAATATAATAAGAATAGGTACAAATTATAACTATTATAACTTACTTCAATATTCAGTGTGTTGTTTGAAGTTTTCGGATTACTTCAATGTTGAATATTCACTTTATTTCTTGAACATTTTCACGGCTTGAATAAGATTCATACAGTTATTTTCTATAGGTTAGATAGATGACAAAGGTCGGTACTCACAACTGCCCAGTGCCAAAGGTTTGGCAAATGTTTTGAATGCGATTTGCTCGTGTCTGTGACTGTTCTTATTTGACATATTTTTTCTTATTTTGTTAGTTTTTAACAGAATACTTAATATCAATCATCGGTACCTCCATTCTTATATTTTATCACTTACACATGACGTGATTTGTGGTAAACGGTCAGTTGGTCCCCGGACAATTAGTCCCCCCGAAAACCAGTCGTATGCGGACAATCGACTCCTGTCATAATCACGAATAATTGAAATATAAATAAATAATATTCGTGGTCATAATTTTATACACGGACAATATTAATTATCCCGCCATCACGGGGATTTTTTTTTTATTTCGGCAGCACGCTCATTTTTGAACAGGATAATCCGTACTTTCCTAAATTCCAGCAGATAGTTTAGCCGCAAGAATCGAATGCTCCTGATTAGTGATTTCAGCATTTTGAGCATTTCTTCAATACACCTTGGACAGGACCATGAACTAAGATATACCTAACTAAGCCCACTAAGGTATAATATCTTGGTTCATGGACAGGACGTAACTAAGCGGATTGCTTTATCAGTAACCCGTAATTTTCCTGCCGGATGATCAAAAGCCCATATGGATTAGATAAAAACTACTCGCCAAGTTTTAATCATCATAAATTAATATTATATCGAATTATAATAATATATTATCACAACTACACATATATAGACCTAATAATATATTCGTCTTGCACTAGGACTAGAGTAGGTAAAAGACATTTCACATTTTCGCGTTGTCAAAATAATATGACGAATACTCGGGTTTGAACAATCATTGATATGGGCAGGTGTTCCCATCGATCCGCTGGATGAGCCGCTGAATCGAGAGATGAATGTAGTTTAGGAACACGCGGATTATGAGATACGAATTTCTATCGGTTTTTTGCTATTTTTTAGCAAAAAGTTATTTCCCTTGATAATTATTTTTGCCATTTTACATTTTATTGCCGAACTATTACTCCGATTATTCAACCTGCTCGATACTTTGATCATTTTTACTGTAGATGCCGAATAGTCCTCACTGTATATCCGTCTTATGCGTATCGGTAATAATAGTAATGGAGCGTTTTACAGTTTTATAACCATCCACGGGAAAATTAAATTGGGATACCAAAGTATTTATATTTTTATCGAATGTTCTATTCAAATAATTAATTGATGCGATAGTGATGACCATTTCAATTTCCAATATATGTAATGGTTTGTTAAGTTTATTTAGTATTTACTATTTAGTAACATTAAATATTAATATATTATATTGTCCGTCACAGATATTCACAACAGTAAACACTACTGTTTAAAAATGAAACATAAATATACTTAAATAAGTATATCTTACATAACAACCTAACCGTGGTACTCACTACTCGAATCTAGAAAAATAGTAAATCTCATTTGCATTCATACAAATTAATAATATTCATTCTATTGAAATTGGACATACATTATAGTCATATAAAAGATTTTTTTGGAAAAATGGAACCTAAAAGTTATAATAAATTAAAAATATATCATTTATATAGTTTTATGATATAACCTAAACATACACCTGGGTCCTAGGTACATTTGTGGCTACGCAAGACACTGAAATTTTAACTTAAAGACTAAGTTTTTTAATATATAATTTTTAAATAATGTTGATAGTTTTTGGAATAATGAATAGGTTTTTAACAATTTTACATGTAAAATATCATTTTATACATACAATATATGTGTAAGACACAATAATCTTTGTTTAGGGACAACATATTTTGCTAATTACCTACATGTGTATAATATTATTTTCTTGTGTAACCCGAGATGGCATTAACATTGAAAATATCTGTGTATGCCACTGGTTAGCTCTATGTTCCTATGATAGCTCTTTTTTAGTGAGGTGCGTGTAGGACAGATAGTCGCGTACACATATAGGAAGAATATAAAATTAACTTTACAGTTCAATGTACCAACAAATTGGATATGGGTACAAATCTATTTATTATATTATAGCCACATAGAAAAAGAAATATCTATAATGATTAAATATTGAGGATCTATTAAATGATTTATCTATATCAAGCCATACAGATTATCATTATGATGATAAAGTTAAAATACTTATTTATTAAACTACTATTTGTATCATTCGTAAAATTAATTTTATTCACATTTTATACTCTGCATTTTTAGGGAAGGCAATTAATGGATTGGAAGCTTTTATTTTTTAACATAAGCTCAGAATTAGTATTCCCAACAATTCATCAAAAATTATTATCTGTTTGTTGCCAATAAATATTGCTTGTACAGAACATGGTTTCTCTTCACTTATAAGGTACAAAGTTTTACATTTATTTAATATTTCAGATAAAAATGTAATAAGCATAAATAAGTTTATGATTCTCATTTTTTAGTTAAATTGATTTATTATTTAATTCTAAATGTATTCTTTATTCAGTAATATTATTAGTATGTTATTATATTATTTGGGTAAGTTTTAAACATAATTATGATTATATGAAATCATTTTTATCAAATAGCTGTTTTGCTTATGGTTTCACTATAATTTTAATTAAAAACAGTTTTTAATATTACAGCTTTATCAAGTTATTTCAAACACTAGATTTAATATTTAAAAATCATTAAAAACTAAGAACCATTTAACTAATATATGCTGTACTATATTTAAGATATTCTTACGTTTTAAAATTAATTGTGTTTCATGTTTAAATTATGCCAAGCATAAGATATTTAGTTGGCATTAAAAGACATCACAATTGTATGTCATCATTTTTGGACTGAGTTCAGACATTCAGTAATTGCTTGGTTATACAATTTTACTATATTAATTATTTTAATGATATTTTACATTATTATTATTATTATTTTTTTTTTTTGTAATGGTTACAAATTATGCCTATGCTTTGTGCTTTATTTTTTCCTCTTAGATTGAAGACATTTTTGATCAACAATGGGAAAAGAGCTGTTTAATAGGCTTGCTGTACTTCACATACATCAAGACATCAAAATTGATACAGAAAATATTATTTTCATTTTTCTAAACAAAAAATATAGATACACTCTTTTATTGTAATTTATTTATGTATGAAAGTAAACAAAATTTAGCCATTGCCTCTAGGTGTATAATATATAAGTTAACGTTAACTTATGTTTTAGTTAATATATAGAACTCACCAGATACATTTTAGTTATAATATAGGTACTGTGACTTAATTTAGAATTTAGGTAGGTATGGTTTAATAATTTGAAATACTATAAAATGGCAGTAAGAATGTGCTTCCAAGAATACCTAACCAAAGTTTTGTATTAATTACATTAAGTTTAATAATTTTATTAGTTGTTAATGAATTGTTAAAACATTTTTCACTTTCAAAATATATATAAATAACAGAATGCAAATTTTTTTAGATAATTTTTTTTGTTACACTAGAATTTTTATTTTAGTGATTCCCGTGGCTAAACCTATGGTAAGTTCACTCTTATATTAAAAATAATAGAATAAAATGGATTCTTCTTGACATATTATTTGCTATGTTCTATATTAGTAAGACGTAGATGGAACCATACAGGTATAACATAATCTTAATTATGATTGTTTTGTTTTTGCATATCAATAAATTTATTGAAAATTTGATAGTGAATGTTGAACATGGTTAATTAGTAATTACTTATGGAGATAAATATAAGCTACAACATATTTTTTGTCTGTTGGATTTATTGTCAACAAATTAACTTTAACTGTTAATACAAATTTAATATATTTGTACTCATATTAGGTACCTTAAGTACCTATATTATTATATCAGTCATATAATAAACTTAAGAGATTTTAAAATATAAAACCACTTGTTTTGAATTGTAATATCCAATTGTTCTACAGTAAAACTAGAATATTATTTTAGTATAGATAAACATTCTGATGAATTCATGGTATTTGCAAGTTTATTTTAGTCATAATTTAATGTTTAAAACAAAAATTTACAATTTACAAAATAAAAAAAAATATTTGGTTCTTCAATAATAAATTAAGAAGCTAAAAACACTATTATTATCTTATATATTTCCTCGCTTAACAATAACATTATTGTTGTAAATGGTTAAACGTACCTACGTACTTTTGTCATACCTACATTATGGCTTACCACAACTATTACTTAAAAACTAATAAAAAAAAACTTTAAAATATGAAATAAAATATGTAAAAAAAACATGTTTGGTAACAACTTTGATTCACTAGTTGAGTACCATTAATATTTCGCCACTTAATTAGTCACCGACAGAAATTCATCCCGGGAAGCTACAGCAGCAACAAGGGCGGCTCCACGACCACTTCCGTCTTCGGACAACATCAGTTCAAACTGAAAAATGTAAAAAAAGTTTTTATATTGTTCGTAATTTAACAACTTAAATTCAACCCACTATTATCATAGGTATACATACAAATTACTAATTATGGTTGTATAGAAACTTGACATCTGTAACCAATTTATGTGACTTAAAGAAATTAATTAGAAATAATCAAATAACAGCCTTAATACATTAGACGACTGAGTACCTATAATTGCACCTTGTAAAGCGATTTGTCAAAAAAATAAGTGATAGGTAATTACTTTTTATTATACTAGAGGTCGAATTTTATGATTTTATAATATTATATTTGTTTCAACGTTTCAAGTATATGCAGTAAAATGGGAGTAAGATACCTTATATCTTTATCTTTACGATTCATAAACCATAAAATTCAAATAATTGTCAACAACTTTATTGTTATTGTAAAAATCAAATGTAAATATGAAAACAATTAGATTATAAATATAATATATGAAATAAAGAAATATTTAGGGATACCTACCTATATAATTAAAATAATTGTATCTGTTAAAACTAACTATAGGTATGAATAATTAGTTAGTAATAAACTAAATATTTAAGTTATTATTATTGTGTTTTTACAGAATAGTATGAGAATATTTTGCACTTTCAAGGACATAAAATATAATATTTTAAGGATTTTTAAATCTGACTGCTAACCTTCTGCTATAAAATAATTCAATACAAAAACAACTATTCCAATATAACAGGTAGGTTATAATATATAATAGGTACTTTAAGGAAAAAAAAACATTTTTATTTACGCTATAGCCGCGTATTTTAGACTATTATTGACTAAAAAAATTACTCACGTTGATGTCACCTTTGGTCAGTTGTCTGGTCTTTTCCAATATGAGCTTATGGAAGTACGGATGGAAACGGTAAACCGAACCGTCCACGCCGATCGTGACGGTTTTTTCGTCCATTTTGTTGAGAAGCACAGCCAGACCGGCGGACACCAGATGCGCCGAACGAGTGGACACGCACTCGCAGATGTACTGCACGTTGGCACAGTCGACCGACGACGGGTCTTTGATGCCCATCTCGCCCAAAACTTTCAACGTCTCATTAAAGTCGTCGGTGTCACTAAAACGCAGAAACCGTAATTATAGTGCTATACACCAATAATACTACATCAGTGGCGTAAACAGCTATTTTCAAAGTGATATACATATGTATACATTATACATTATAATAAATCAAAATAATATTATGTTGTTTAACTAATGTTCATTTTCATCATAAAACAATAATATTGTAAGATATTATCTAATTTCCTGGGTTTTTGTCCCAACTCATCAATGACCTCTTCTGGTCAAAATATTTTTAAAATACTCGATTTTTATTTAAAAATATATACAGGTAATTATTTAGTATAACTACAAAGCGTCAAAGGCCAAAGCTACATATTATTATGTATATACAATAAATATGTAAATATATTATTATATAAAATTCAATAAAAAAATATAAGGATAAATTTATTTTTACCATATATTAATCATTTTTAGTAGGTTGATAATATAATTAATTAAATATTTAACTGGTTTCTCTGAGCAAATTGTATCACAAATTAGTGATGATTCTTCTTCTGCTATTAGAATATAGCAGGCGCGGGACTTCTTTTATTCTTTTATTATTACCCAAAAATATTTATTTAAACTTTTCAGTTTTATTGTTTTAGAAAATATCTTAACTGTAAGTACAATTATTATTAAATGTCCAATGCATCAGCAATTTTAACATTAAATGATATAGCATTATAGCTGTCCAAATTCCAAAACCAATGTATTGATAGTTGAATATTGAATATAATTTCGAATATCCGATATCTAAATCTAATAATAACTTCAGTAGCGACGCTCTTCTCTCCGTACATTTTTAATCGAAACTCAGTTGTGACGGTAACACTGAAATTCCCTTAATTTAAATTTGTGTTTAATTTTATTAGTATTATTAAATTTTTTTTAAATCTGTACTCCATTAAATGTATGGAACCACAATTCATAATGAGCGAGTATTCGACTAGTGCATGAAATATTGAATACTTTCGTAAATAATCAAATAATTTAGAGGGACCGATCATTCATAGCTCCTCCCTTCTGTCATTGTTACTAATACATACCACCCGTAGGTTTTCAATTTTTGAAAAACAAACTCAACTGTCATATTGTACGAAATTTGTAATTATTCATACAATGGGTCTTAAAATGTTGTATGGAACCCCTAAAGAGTTATTTAAAAAACATTGTAGGAGGCCGGAGTGATGTTACCCTGGCCCCAGATAAGAAATTTCTATTTAATTTTTATTTGATAATAATATTAATAAAATATTAATTTTATAATAAATAACATTTCTTATCAGGAAGCCAGGGTAACGTCACCCCAGCTCTCTGCATTGTTTTTATATAGATGTTTCAGGGTTGATGGGCACGGTTCTGATGTACGGACCTGATGTATGGAACATACAAATAGCTGACAACTAAAAAATGGTAAAAGAAAAATACAAATACAAATACTTACAAATTGACAGTTAAGTTTGTTTTTTAAAAATTATAATCTGGAGGGCTAGTGTGACGTATACGTTAAATTAATATAGGTACCTACTGTAGATATGTTATTTAGGATAACCATTTTTAGATATCAAATAGATATTAGTAAGAACATATCCTATATCTATCATTCACAAAATATCCAATTAATGTTGTAAACAAATCAGATGTTTGATATATTATTTCTGATATTAAAAAGGTATACTGTATATATGTTATTTATAATAAATATTTTTAGACATCAAATAAACATTAATTATTATATGTATATCAAATACCAAGCAGAAAATATCTTATATACATTGCACACAAATCACTTTTTGATATCAGAATCTTTATATAGAAAAGTTTTCATATTAATATTTAAACACATAGGTATATTAATTTTAAGTTATCATCAAAACATTTTACGTTTATTAACTAACAAATATACACAAATATATTTAAACTGAATATCAAATATATATATCAATGTATTATATTAATTGCTAATGAGGTACCACGTACATGATCTAGATATGAATATTATATTAGGTATTAAGAATGCTACAACTGCTTTGTAATTTAATTTCTATCTAATTCCTAACTTGTTGAATAATATATTTCTTAAAAGTTTTCATAAGAAAACGGTGTGTGTCCCCAAGATATTGTTAACCAACATTTATGTGCATGAGTATAAAACATGAAGCTGCTGAAAAAATTAGATTTTCATCACATTGTTTCCTTATTGGCTTAATCTATCATAAATTAAAAATTAATATTATAAGAGATTCACAATCAAAGTCTTAACATATAGTATTATAATACTGCATGGTAGGTATACCTTTCAATGTGTGATACGAATGACGTACAAAACGCTCCCTTGGTCTTTATTTGTTCAGACAGTCTTCCATCGAAGAGTTTGTTTTGATTAGCCAAGTCCACGATGACCAATCTCACGATCTCGCCCATGTACATGCCACTGATCATTTTCTCGAATCTAAAACACCACGGTCGGAAGCGTGTATTTCAGACACCGTCACGGAAATCGATAAATGTTATTGTATCATTTTTATTGAGCCACACGCTTACCTCTGTTTTCCTCGGTTCAATGAGTCCTGGTCGATCTCCCGATCGTATTTCGTGCTGATGGCATCTAATTTTCCGTCGTCCCCGAACGCGCCCCACTCGGTGTTCACAATCATATGCGATTTCGTCTTGTCACCGTCAAAAAGTTCGACATTCTCAACCTTTTCAACGTAACATGCGTTACAGCCCGTTCCTGCACAAATACACGTATTATAGACAACAGATCTCCCAGAAATCAGAACCGTTGGGATGAATATTTGTAGGCCGAATTCAAATCTAAGCGCACAATAGGTCCTGAGCATACGGTCCGTCATACACTCATACGGCAGTTGCGGACCCAGGGGAAGAGCGTAGGGGGTGAGCGCCCCCCTCATTCGGTTGAAAAAATGTTTCCATAAAATATTTGTATGAGAGCATAAGACGCTTTTTTACATCCCGTCATCCCGAATTACCGGCCAAAAGTATGTGTGCCGTGTGGTCAATTCCATTAAATTAAATATTTATAAATTGAACCTGTATAATAACTGGTAGTTGGTATCTATCTTACACGAATATAATTTTAACTTAAAATAGAAATACGGCATTGTACGCTCTTAATTTAATATTCATAAAATCGGTGACTTTGTTTTTGATGAAAAAAAAAATGTATTAAAAATGCTTCGGATTTATGTACAAGGAAAATTTTAATAAAAATTATTTAGTTCACATGAAAAGTAACTTAAATTTATTATTTAAATAACTTGATTCTTAAAACTATGTTACTTTTAACTTATGTCACTACCTCATCAATGTTACAAAGCATTATAAAATGAATTGTAAATAATAAAGACTATTATTTGAAATTAATAAAGAGGCCTACATTTTAATTGATAGATTTCATTTTCAGAGTATTTCAAGCACTGTTTTAATAATAAGATGCAGCTTATTAGATATTTATATTTGACCACTCATATATAGTATATGTATATTAAGACCGTATTAAGATTTAGGTATTTAAGGTATTCAGAAGCCCGGCGGCCGGCATAAGCTGTAATTTAATTTGCCCAGGCCCCGCGAGTGGTAGCGCATTAAATATGACGTTGAATCTCGAGTAGGTACCACCTACATATGGTAATAGATAATGTGTATACATATCATATGAAAATTAGGTATACAATTCGGTTGTACCCAATTGAAAACCCGAACGCAGTTAGACTATAATTTGAGTTTTGACACACAATATATAGGTAGTATATAAAACTGCAGGCTAAACATTTGTAATATTCAATATATATATATATGTGTGTGTGTGTGTGTGTGTGTGTGTGTGTGTGTGTGTGTGTGTGTGTGTGTGTATAGGTTATATATTACACTACATAGCATCTATATAGTATATAATATATTATCTTGTACACTTAAAATGTGATATTCGGGTCTCAGGTAGTTGGAAATAAATTGTCTGCAAATAGTTAGTATGAAAAAGGTGCCGAGCACGGACGATTGTTAACTCTACAGGTTATACTTCAGTACTACCTGACTCCCTCGAGTCTGTAATAACTAATAAGTGTCCCCTAACCTTACTATAGAAATAACCAAGGTTCGGAATTTAAAGCACTTAAAAACATTAAAATATGCACTCATATATATACCCAAAAATCCTTAAAATATACACTAATAATGTAAAAACTAACACATAAAAAAAATTAAATAAATAGGAACAGATAAAGTATTATAATTTATAGGACTCGAACATAAAAAAAGATATAATTTATTACTAATAACTTAGTTTGTACATTATATACCTATAAAATAGAATAAGTACGTACAAATTTAAAAAAAATTCAATTTTATAAATAGTACCTATAGTAAAAATAAAAATAATAATATAAATTAATTTTTTTTAGCTGTGAGCATGTAATAAAGTATAGCCAAAAAAAATCATTGGAATATTTTACATTTTAATTTAATTTATATAATAATATGAATGATTATCATACTCATTTTAAAAAAATCGAGTATAATATTAAACATTATAGAAAATATTAAAAATAATTTTAATTCCTTCATGTAAATAAACATAATATTTACCTAGGATAGTTAACATATTTCCTTCAGGTAAGCATAATGTTGACCCGGGAGAGTTTACCACCGCCCCCGACCGCAAATATCCTGACATTTTTTTTTTTTTAAGAAAATTTATACATCAACAAGATTAGAACATGTGCAATATTTTCGGAAGTTAACGAAAATTATAAAAATGTACGAATACAATTTTCTAAAAATAAAAAAGTTTTGAACAATCGCACCTATATGTAGGTGCATACCTAGGATAGGCGATCCTGTAGTATACACGAATAGTAGTTTTATAGTCTTATAAAAATGTATATTATCGTTGTATTTGAAAATGTCTGTTAAAAATCACACCCCATTTTTTATTCCATATCACCCAACCAAATCGATTTAGTGAAAATCTGATGTAATAAATCCTGAATAATTCAGGAAATATTTTAAAACAGACTATTTTGGATTCATAATAGACACCACAACATAGTCACAAAATATCTTATGTACGCGTAACGCTTATGTACGAGTAGCTCACTTCAGTACTTCACACAATGATTTACCTATTTTAAAATAAAATTATTGATTTTTTTATATTTCTATTTTATGTGCATTTTTGTGGTTAAGACGATAGCTGTGTAACAACGAATTCAATAAAAAATTAAAACGCATGTTAAATTTAACCGTATTTAACAAACTTTGATGTTTTTCTTACGTAATTATTGGTATTGAAAGAAAAAGAAAATTTAATTTCTGCTTCAACTATTATCGTTTCCAGCACAAAAATACACATAAGATAGAATATTAGAATAATAACATTTTAAATAAAGAATATAAAAATATACAAAACATCGTGTGAAGTGAGAAACATTTAGGTATACGTGTATATAATAATAGTCAATAAAATATGCCTATAGGCAATCACGATGAGTCCGGCCAATGACGTCATGCGGCTTTATACAATTATTATTCCTCATAACTTATTTATTAAAATAAATCGCACAATGTGATTAAACACATAACATTTATCGAATTTTTCTTAGAACTGTACCTATATTATACTTTCAAACTAAAACATAGTAGGTATTTAGTGTTTTTTGCTCCTTTAAATAATCGGTTAATACAAGTTGTAATCCACTGTTGATAAAATGTATTCCGAAATAACAGATTAGTACAAATTGTATTCGACCGACAATTATATAGTGCAATACCACATTAACTACTATTATAACACTATCATTACTTTCATTAGGAATATGTATTCCAAACTTGACTCTCGACCTTTAAAGTTATCATCTAATGCCTAGGGTGAAAGGTTCTTTGTTTTCACTGTGAAGGCCAACAAATAAATGTATAACACCGATGTTTACCAATCAAACGAGACGAAAGTGTTTGATTAATTTATAATAATATAATATACTTCTATAACGTAAAAAAAAATTATTTTAAAAAAAATAATGAATTTATCTTGTCTATATGAACAAAGAATGTGTAATACCTACTCTTAAAATGAATTTAGTTATAGAAATGTATAATATTATATTATGTATATTATTAATAATGAAAACTTTAATTTATAATATTCCTAATTGAACATTAATACCCGTATTATACAAATGCAACAAAGTATTAAGTAAATAAGAACAAATAATAATTTATTATTCTAATATTATTACAAGAAAATCAAAAATTAAAATATCACCATGAAAAAATAATTGTTAATAAAGTAAAATACTATGTGCGACTTACCAATAATAAGTCCAATTTTGGTGTTGGGAGACTTCCAAGCGCATGACATGAGTGTACCAGTCGTATCGTTCAATATTCCACACACATCGATCTGTACGTCCTAAAAAAATTAACACCGATACATAGGTACCTTCTATTACGTAATATTCTTTTTATGACAGACATATTTTAAGTATCTAATATGTCCATAAGCAGGTATAGGTATTAGGTGAGTAATCAAAATATTACCAACATTTAGTTTTTGGATAACATAATATAGACAATAATTTCAATTATTATCATATAAACATATAGATATATTTTTGGGCTGGGTACAATGTAATTTTTTTCTGACCTATGTTTCGTTACAGTACTTACAGGTTGCAGCCCCTTAAGTTCTAACAACGAATTTCAATATCGTCAAAATCGTGTTACAGTACCAAGATTTCCCCTAGCAATATAATATAAAAATATATTTCGGTTACCATATCAACCTCGCTTATACATTTTTGTTTTTAATCGAGTGTTTTTTTTTATTTTATCACTTGAGAGCTTTGTTCACTATCACTTCGCTCACAAACCGACTTCAATCTTTCTTTGCGAGTTGAGTGTTGATATTACTATAACATGAAAAATTTGAATAAAGTACCTAGGTTGCCCCCAACAACCAAACACGAAATAATGGTGTTATCATGGTAATCTTTTTTTATAAACATTTTAGCTTTACTTAATAATTTTGTTAAAATAAAAGTTATTTAAAATTTTTTTAATCCCACATACCACCATAAATTATTTAGAAAATGAGCCACAAAAACAATAAATTTATAATTTTTATTAAACTAATCATTCAAACACTTTATTTTGAGTATATTCACCTACTTACTCATTTGTATCACTCGTCGAATATTGTGTTTGCTATATAATGTTCATACTACACTTAAGTTTATATTTTATGTTATTTACCCAAATTGTTATTGGCGTTAGGTGTTTATTGAATTAAATATAAATACACGATGAGATAATGCCATATTGTCGTGATTCGGTTAACTAGGTATAATAGTATTATATCGTCTCTGCAGTGTCTTATATGACCTCGAGACATTTTGTGTTTAGGTCCCTGTCAAGTCTATTATATATAGCTATAATCCATGTACCGGATATACCTAAACCGTAAACGGAAAAAAGTCAAAGGTTAGAAACGATATCGTCCAGTATAAAAAAAGTATCGTAATAAACCCAATGACGGTAGGATTTAAAGTCGATCTCTACACAGTATGGTCGTTTTGTTACTGCGAGCACGGATATATTTTTTTTTTAGAAATAAGCCTTGGCAGCAGTTAAAATTGTACAAGACAAAATACATATATTATTTTTACACACGATTTGCAATCTTTTTTAAAAAATCGACCTTTGTGTTGAAAAATTTGACATAGCAGTAGCCAGTAGGTACAATATAAAATAAATACAATTGATGACCACACATGATTAAAAAGTATATTTATCACTTCATCAGACTTAATTGAATGTCAAACCATGTAACCCAATGGTAGCAGCTGTCAATAAATATTTTTGAAATTTTGGCTTAGTCTAACTTATACTAATAATCATACTCGATAAGCAAAACTCATTAGGGTTCTGATCGCATCATTAAATACAGATTAGATTCAGGCCCTACATTCAAATGTTGACATCTTAAATCTGTTGATACATTTTATCATGTATATGAAAAAACATATCATAGAAATTAGATTAATTTAACAGGTGTACATATTAGAAACACTTATTGATTTTGGTGATTTTATAATTATTTACCTTCCTCCTATTGATGGCTTCCTTGAGAAGCCTGACAACGTCTTCATCGACCACTCCCGAACAGTTAAATCCTTTGGTCCAGGTATTTAAATATCCTTTAGTAAGTCCAACTTGTCTAAGCGGAAAACTAAAAGTAAAACCCAACGGTAATGCTTTTTTGTTGTCCAAGTTGTACTTTTTTATAAATTCTGCCAAGCATTTAGCAATATGATCGAATAACTACAAATCGTTATAACATACATAAGTATAGTACCTAGTTATCAATTAATAACATGACTTTATTAAATTACTTCTGTGCCTTTGCCAGTCTGGATCTGACTGGGAACTTTGAAGGTATCAAAGTCCATATGGAAGTGGTTATTTTCTCCCAATTCAATCAATAGCACACGGAAATTAGTGCCACCTAAGTCTAAAGCCAAGAATTTGCCTCTATCTGCAAGGAAAAAAATTAACTAAATGTAATATTCAACCGTAATCATACAATCATCAGAATTGTTTTTACCTGTGCCATTAGGTAAATCTTGTACATAAGTGACATAACACTTGACAGCGGAAGATGAATTGGTTTCTTTGCCCAAACCGTCCCTGATACATTTATCCATATCATTCATCAAGGCGAACAGTTGTTCGTTTGACAGGTAAAATGATTTGCATTCATCTTTAATCTATGAAATTAAAATACTGTATTGTACGTCCATATTATTACACTTAAAATGCAGTTAAATAATAAATGAAAAAAATAAGTTGGTTAAAATAATTAGTCATTCATAACTATAAGCATAATATTTTCAATACAGATATAATATAGGTACAATACACAAAGAAAATTCTTAAAAATGTCCTCATAACATTATTGTACATAGGTAGGTATTAATAAGTGTTATTCTTAGTATAGTATTCAAGTATAATATTAGATATTTCTACAATAATTGTACAATCTGGTCACGGTACAATAATAACTAATGATACCTATTGGGCTCGGATTTTAAAGCACAATAAATAACAAAAAACAGCTTATAACTGCTTGAAAAAAAGCATAAAAAACATATTTATTCATCAAAAATCAAAAAACAGCACTGCTTAAAATTAACTTAAATTATAAAATAAAATAAAAAAATGTTTAATGTTTTCACCTCGGTGTTCACTTTAGACATTTTACGTGAAAAATTACGATCACGATATTAAGTTTTAAATTATTTTTACGTGTGCAATGGTAAAAGTTAACGGTGTACTGCCGTATGTTTATGTCGGTAGATATCAATACGGCTCAAAATATTATCGAAATAAGGTAATAATATAGCATATTTTATGAACTCGTTTATTGGTTTTATACCAATAAAAGATAGCAATAGTAACACGGTGTTCCTAACACCGTAGTCCTAGTTATTTGATTATTATGGCACAATAAACTTTATAAAATGCCAAAACTAGAATAATTTAAAAAAAATCATTTACATTAAAAAAATTAAAAACAATTGTTTTATTTAGAATCAGAATGACACAATACGAAATTACGTATACAAATTACATTTCTATCTCATACAAAAAAAAAGAAGCTTTAAAATCTGAGCCCTAAAATTATTTTTTTTACAGTAATTTTTATCTTTATTCATTAGTAAAGATAAAAATGACTTATTATAAGTGTCAACAAAAATAATATAATAATAAAATATAGGATTTTTCTTTAGCAATAAAATGTATATCACAGGCTTAATATTATTACATACGAGCATCAAAACTTTTTAACATTCATTTGGAATTCAGTCGGCGAAATATTATTGATATAATATTATATACCTAATTATAAGCATATTATGAGCACATCGCATTATCTACAATCGAACAATAATTTGTATAGGTACCTATGTTTGATATGGCATTATAACAAATATTCCGAGTAGTAAGAATGAAGACAACCGGAAATCGTTAATTAGGTATACAAGTAGATAATGACGGCTACAGAAAAAAAAGTAAAAACCGATAACAAAATACGAATTAAGATGGTCAATAACCATGGTCTTGTAAACGAGACCGTATAAAAAACATAACTATAATATAACTATAACAAAACAAAAAAAAAAGTTAAACTGAATTTTTTAATAACATATTAATGTAATGTGAATTTAAGTACATCTATAAGGCACTTAATTTTGGTACCTATATCATAAATAGTGAATAGAACACATTGACTGTCAAAGGGTTTTTCACAATGTTACTAATATTTACCAATCACGAGATATCTATTCAAAAATTCATAACATTTTTAAATTTTGGTTATTTTGATTACAGTTACCCATCTCAAACAAATAATATTTCCTTATAGGTTATAGGTTATCAATTCTTTTACTTTGAATTTTACATCTTAGATTTCAGTGTTGCCAATATTATTAGGCTTACGTAGTATGAGTTTATCACAATTCGTTATTTTTAAATACATTTTTGAAATTTATGCCATAATTTACTAATTTAATAGTGCATATTACTAATAAAATAATTTATTGTTTAAATATAACTACATATGAACAACTGACTAAGGTAAGTTTTTCGGTTTTGAACTTTATCATACCAAAATAAGAAATTTGTGCTATGATAAATAACTATCTCATTACGTTGGTTTACACGTGAATATTTAATTTCATACAACTTCTGCAGACGCTCATAAAATATAATCGTGAAAAAAGGTTCAACTTTTTTTTTAATTCTAACTGACGAGGAACTTTGTTTTAAATTTTTAAATCATAGGTATGAATAAAAATATGTTATTCATTTTAAACTACAAAATAATTTGCAATTTATTACGATTTTTAAGAAATTTGTAAATCCACTAATAACAAGTTATGAGGAATCATGAAGTAAATTTTAAAATTTTATCTGACCAAGCAAAATTTTTTAATAACATTTATTAAAAAAAAAATCGAAAATTTAATTTGTCTATTAACAACTTAAAAAGAGTCAAACTATTTTCAGCATAGAAAATACTAATATAAATATTTGGTGGAAATTTCAAGTATCTACATTCTACGTAAGATTTATAACAAAATTAAAATAACGATTTTGTCAAATACTGGTTTTGCTTAAAAATACCTGTTTTTCCCTAATATTTTTCTTGTTCTCCCAACTATTAAGAAAATTATTTGGGAACGTTCTACTTTTAATCCCCCTGAACTAGAACCTAGAAACCTAGAACTTTCCTCCCAAAAAAGATATTAAAAATAAAATCTAAGCATTTTTTCTACTATTAAAAGAGTCTTCGGACAAAAGAAATATATTACGGTAATTAAAATGTAAAATCAATTTATTCATCACTCCGCTAAAAATCTAAAATCTAATATTAAGTAAAATAATTTTAAAAATTTTGATTATTATACCAATGACAATATTTTTAGACATAACTATTTTTTTCACAGCAATTATTTTTATGTATTGGTTTAGCCGTTTAAAATCAGAATAATAATCAGAATATTATATTTTAATGATGAGTATTTTATGGACAATTATCGTTTTAATGTTTGAGTGTTTTTCTATCAAAATGTCATTATCCACTAAGACTTTTAACAACCTAACTAATTCGCATCAATATAACACACATTTGTAACGATAATTTAATTCTATGGTAAACATCGATTAAAGATTAACGATTAACGCGAACATCCGCGCACCGCCTGTACAATGTCGTGTAGAATATTTTTTTGATTTCACCATTTATCAATAACTATTGTGTTAGGTTACCCTTGAAGTGTGTGTTAAATAACTACACTACCCGCTCGTTGTGAAAATTATTTTATTTTTTAATATTAAATTTAACGAAAAAAAATATATTTATCTCAACTCTTTTTAATCGATATTCGACACACTGACCACGTAATCAGCAGTGACGTAGGTATACAAAGTTTAATATGGTGGCAGGTGGGTCAGCATAAAAAACCAAACACGTGTGTACACTAAAAAGGCATTTAAAATTTTCTAAATGACTTACAATGTACATCATTTGTAATTACATATATAACTACTTTTAAAAAAAAAATGCCATTCGTTATATTATAGTATACGTGTACCTATAGCTATTATTACTTTAATACCCCAAGTCCATAACAAATACTATCAAAGTTCTCTAAAATAAAGCCCTTTTGCAGCATAAATGCACTTATAATGACCAAAAAAAGTTTTTTTTATTCTTATTTTATTACCAAAAAAATCAATTTAATTCATATTTAAATGGATGTAGAGAAAGTTTAAAAATTATTCTTAGATTAAAAAATTATTACGAAAAATTCGTCGGAGATGGTTTTTATCAGTGAATTACATCATTTTGGTGGTGTATTATTAGAGAATAAGGATTCGTTCTAAACATACACAAATATAAAACTCAGTTATCTACATAAAATTAAGAGCATTGCATAAGCATTAAATATAACTAAATTAAAAATTCCTTGAGACACTATTTTAAATTAGCTATTACTTAATATTACACCAAAAACTCGAAAAATGTATAAATTGTTCTAAAAATTAATAAAATGACCCGAAAACGCAAAACAAATGTTTTACATTTGAAATAGTATCTCTTATACATGAATTGAATTATGTTCTTAGAATGGATACTGTCTTATAGAGCACAACAAAATGTACTTTGAACTTTGCCCTTGTCGTTATAGTGTATCAAAAAATAATTTTAGGCGAGACCTCATATCTCTCTACAACTATCATGCACATTTGATGACAATTAATTATCGTGGGATAAGCGATCCGTTGTCTAAATCTTGTGTCTATTATACTATATAGACGGAAGACTATGCCCCGCGGGCCACATCTGGCACGCCTACAAGTTTTTACTGGTTCACTAACTGCAGCAAATAATTAAAATATCGAACTACATATTTATATTATCTTATTTTTTTTATGGAGTATAATAAAAATTATACATAGGTACTATACTTTTCAATATTAAACAAACCTGCAATACATTTTTTAAGTTTGGGAAAAATACACTACATTAAATTTAAAGTAGTTAACAACAACGTGCCGAACAAACTTGCACTTATTTATTATATTTGTGAAATTTTTATTTTTTTATAAGACTTTAAACTGTTAGTGCGATTACTAATTACATCATTTATGTTTTGGATCACAATGAATTAAAAATTTGTATATGACCTTCGAAAAAAACATTTTGGAGACCCCTAATATAGACTAGACTATATAACAAAACTTAATTGTACGTTTTACCTACCTACTGTATACAATTTATATATTGCCGATATGTCTTAAACATAATTATAATGTAAAACCTAAATTACCTATGATAAAATAACAAGGTACATTGATTTTGAATATATGCTGTTATGAACAATATGATATTGTTAAGCTTTTCTAAAAAACATTTCAAGGTTTTCATAAACTTATACGACAAGATTTATAGGTAATGTAACTGCCCAAAATCAAAACGTATAAATCATTCTAATGTCTAGTTTTAAAAATTTCAAAATAAAGGTAGGTAGCAGAAAAATATTCTGTAAAATGACTAAGATCTTTAATCGAAACAAAATATGGTTTTTAAAAATAATATAGATTTTATTTCCAATAATGAACCGTTTTGTTTCATGGATTTGGAAAATGGTTTACCTATTTTTACAATTAATGTTACCATAATGTATATTTTATTTATATTTGTAATTAAATAATTCAGAGCGTGTTTTTGAAGATGGACATTTTTGTATGCACCTAAATATTTCCTTAAAATCTATGCAATAGGTACACGTATATTTGAATGTTTTTTATATGTCATTCATATTTGTTTTTATGAAATCTAAAACATTAATTTCTAATACTAGTGTTTGGTTGAAAATAAAATAATTATATTTTAAATTTTTAGGGAAATAATTTAACTTGAAAACAATATAGGTATTTAGACTGTGTGTGGCAATGTATCGCAAGTTATTGAAAATTGTCAAAGATTCGTAGTTTTCACTCGATTCAGGCCTGGTTCGTCGTATTATTATTATGATAATTAATTTAAAAAAACACTATCCCGAAAAAAAAACAGTCGTGTATCAGTGGCTATACAAAATGTGTCCGAACGTTGAATAAATATTTACCCAAACGTGTTTGTCTATATACATGAGGTGCACTCAAACCAGTTGCATTAAAAAAGGTCCGCGTGCCTACCCAAACGTGTTACGGTCAATGGGACGGGATTCCAATAAGAATAATGAAAAAATCCCACGCAAACGATTCCACGAATAAGAAGGTACCGGTGCACAATATATATTTTAATATAATACGTTTGATTAAAATTACGATTCCAATACGCGTGTGGCGCAAGCGCAGTAAACTACGACGACATAAAAGATCTTGGCGGTTCTCATCCCCGTGGGCCCGTGGCTAGGTCAACGTTTCGTCTCCGTGGCGGGTGGCAATAAATGGTGTACACGAAAAGCGGTCGTCGGGTGAAATAAACACCTCCCCTCCACCACCACCTGATGAGCATTACTATGGTACCTACGATTATAATTATACACTGTCGCCGTATTATGTGTAACAGTGGTCGTCGTTCGTGTTCATAATTATATACCTTGTTATTTGTCTATTGAATCAGATATTAAATAGTATTGTTTGGGCAGAACGATTTCACCATTTACAACCACTTAACCACGCCGTGAAGTATGTAGTTGAATGTTAACTATTTTGCATATTTTGGTAATGGGGGTCGCCAAATGTACCAAATGTACACGGAAAACGGTGATAGTGTAATTATAGTACAAGGCTTCACAGCTTTGTCGTCGGTCGTGTCGTGTCGTGTCCTGAAGTTAAGCTCGGCACAACTCTGGACATTTTCCGGTAGATCGTGGTTAGTGATTGAGACCGAAATTACAACGGCCAATTATAAGACATACGACTCGTCAGATGGCGTATCTGTGAACCAGGCTTTAGACATAATATTGATGGCGGAGCGTTTAGACCTATCATGTCAGCGGCCATAAACTTGTGTAGTAGGTAAGGTGCAAGGGCCTAGGTCAGTATATATAGGTTCGATATTAGGTTCAATATTTATATTAACCTTGGGCAAGGTGGTTGGCTCAATCCGGCATGTACCGTTTCTGCCAATTTTAGAAGAGGTTAGGTTGATTCCTGTTTCTGCCAATAAACCTGCTTTGTTAAAATTATTACACTTATATTCCATTGTATAATTGTAGGAAATATTGCATTCTCGTGTACTTCCATAAGTGTGTAATAAATGATTAGTCAGTAGTATTATTAATATATTATGCTGTATGTTGTATTTAAAAAACAAAAATATATTATTTTTAAGTTATATTTATCTTGAATTAATTTTGCATTGTTTATTTGACAACGTTTAATATTAACAAATGTAATGACAACTAATGACTCCTATTAAAAAATTAAATCATTTATATTATGTACGTGTGTGTGTGTGTGTGTGTGTGTGTGTGTGTGTGTGTGAACTGCAGTGAAGAATGAAGATTATATAGAGCAACTTATGATCAATATTTTGATCAAACAGAAGGTAAATTGGCGGAAACTAGCATTTTAAATTTTGGCGGAAACTTTAAATATGGCTATATTCTTATAATGACCTTAGTAGTAGGTACAATTCGAAGATATATTCATCTCTACATTTCTCTGCCATGATAGTTTCTAAGAAATTACCGCTAAATATTATGTTAAGTGGATATCAGCGAATTTGTATCCTCTCCCTGACCCACGAGCAACATAAATAGCAGATTTGCGTTCTATAAAACTTAAAGTTAAGACATTATCTGTGTTCTTAACTTTAACTTTGATGATAGATCAATTCACCCTAATACTAAAACTAAAAAATACACCATTGACGCAAATACTATTAAATAAAGCACATTTGTTAGAGCAAGGGCGAGAGAATGAAAACAAATTACCTCGGAACAAAAATTGTATTTTATATTTTTGTCTGTTATATTTTGCTTTTTCAATTTTCTAATTATGACTGAATTTATAGACGGTGCGCTCGGCTTAGTGGTAGGAACGCGTAGCACATCAATAATATGTCTATGATCCATGCCATAAGCCATTTGGAGAAGTAATAGATTTTGATGAATTAAAACAAATATCAAATCCTAACTAACTAACCTTCATGCAAAAAAAAATAATGCTGAAAAAGATAACTTACTGTTACTTGGTCTTCGGACGAAGATTGAGTGGCTTTGTCGGAACGCATGGTGAGAGCCTTTTATAAAAATAAAATACCTTGACGTTTAACGTTATATTGTTATTATTATTATGAAATGTAAACTGAGTCAATTACATTCGTGCTGTATACACTGTTGAGCTAACAACTGATATGATAACTGCAACACTGCGTGTACCATACTAAAGTCTAAGACGTAGTTGCACCGTCTTAAGACCAGCTGTCCCAGCATTATGTTTCGGTACGCTGACTACAGTGCTGTACTCCTGCAAGTGGTTGTACTAATAAATCGATATCAGTTTATCAATTCTACTATCGATTGTATTTTTGTTAGTAGAATTGATAATAATAATCAATCTTATCAATAGTACAATTGAAAGTAGAAATGATTTATCGATATCGATTTATTAGTGGAGTCCATCGTCCTGTGGTCACGAGAAGAACTGTAACCAGCATCATGTATCACTATCACGATTAAAGATATACAAGTTACCCAATGTTGTATATAAAATCGTTGAAACCGTATCCGTAATCTGATAGAACGTTGGCAACGTGTATCCCGTTTTGTTCCGAAACTAATAATTATAAAAATGGGAACAATACAGTGATCACGGACGACGGCCTTTTTTATTTATTCAAATTTGAAGACTTCAGTATTTGAAGACATCATTATCGACGAATCTCGAGGGGACTGTCTTTTATTGCACATGAGTGGCAGACTCGTCTCATATTTATCATATATATTATTATCGTAGATTAAAATATTAAATAAAAACATTATGATACGTTAAAACAATAAAGACAGTTTAAATAAAAAAAAATTTTACAATAACAAACAAAATCTATGATCATTTTCTAACATTCAACTTCCTTCACCTGGCAACACTGTAAAAATTGCAAGCATACTATAGTATTTATAATCAATGCTACTACGCATGAGCATAATTTTTGTCCTCCATTATCATTACGCTGGACTGTTATCAAAATTCAAAATTAATACAGAAAAATGTTACACTAATTTTTTTAAAGCTTCTTTAAAATTATTATATATGTTTTTAATTGTTTTTTTTTGGTTGGCTAGGCTTATGGTTTTTTTAAATTGTTCTTTCATATATACTGTATTTGACTTACCAATGTCTTAATATGAACTTGTATTTCATCATCATTGCTATTATTTACAGTTGCTTTAAAATCGAGATTTATCTATTATATTGTATCTGGAACTGTAAAAATAAGAATATCATCAGAATTTTTTGTTGACATCATCAACAAGTCAAGTAATGTTCTTTTAAAATGTATTTTTTATTCCTTGGATTTTTGTAGTTAGTTTTCCCTTAGTTAATTTAATTATTCGTTCAACATTTATCTTTTAATATTTGTTATACTTTCATCTAACCGTCCAACTTTGCAAACATTTGAAAAGTAATATATTTTATTCTGTGCATAAATTCTAGATGCATATAACAACTTACTCCTAGCTAGACCTTTCTGGTAACAATATGAACACAAGTTAACTCTATTTACATACCTACTTGTAATCAACATTTACACCAAAGTGTATATAGTGTTTAGGTTTTTTATTAATTTGTGGTTAAATTTTTTCTCATCACACATTGACTAAAGAACTTTTAATATTTATACATGGTTGCTTGTATTTCCTTCTATGTTAGTCCAGTTATCTTGCCAATTTTTTGTTTCCAACCTCTATTTACATTTCATGAACATAATAAGCGATGGATAAATGGCTCTATTGTATGTTTTGTAAGCTGAAGCAAAGCAGTACAAGTAGGATTTGTCTGCTTCAATACATTTCCTTTGACCACATCCAAATACATTTTCAAGAAGATTTTAATTAAGATACCTAGGCAAAACAGAATAGAATCATTTTAATCAACATATTAATTTAAAAACCTAAACAAACAATTTAATACATATATTTAGAATTGTAAAATTAACTGATCTAATTCTTACTATTATTTAAAACAATTAGCAACTTCACAATAATTATTAATAGTTGGTGTAAAACATTTTTTCCTTTTTGTTCAATTCATTTATAGAATTTAATAATTTTAAACTGCCAATCCAGAAAAGATAATTTTGTGAATTATTTTTTACAGCAGCTCAATACCCCCCTATACTTTATCTGACTACTATTTAGAGAGTTCAACAATTTATCAAAAATTAAACAAATACAAGTAGGTAATAAACTTAGCTTGAGGCTGATAATTGGGTCTATTAAACTTCAAGCTGTAAACATGATTTTAAAATTATATTATCTAATTATTAATTTAACTAAAGGTACAGCTTAAAAATGATATAAGTAAAATACTTACCAACTAAAAAATGTATCGTAGATGTTACCATCTAATACTTGTGTGGCATACTTGACTTACATATTTTTTATTTTGTTTCTATCCATATTTTTGTCAGTAAGATGAGGGTGCACACTTAGCATTATCTATATAATATAGTTCTGCAATTTATGATAATTTAGCTAGGCATTCTTTACTGTCCAGTGTAGATTGTCAGTATTTTGTTAATAAATTATATTGTATGATTCATGTGCATTTTATTAAATGTGGTACCTAAAGTAAATTAACAAGGTGCATATATTCCTCATTATTGATTTAAGATTCATATATTATTATATTTATCATCTTCAATATCTTTTTTAAATATTACTCTGTATTATATTTTTTAAATTTTAATAGATAGCACCTTTGTTGGCCCATCATTAATCAATAATACACATCTAAGTCTATTGACTTGTTTGATTAACTACCTAAAAAATAAGAAGGCAATCAGATTTAACAAATTGTATTGATATATATATAAGAGTATTACTACCTTTTTTATTTGATATGTAAATAAATGTATAAATGATAATATGTCTATGGTAATGAATGAAGTAGATGTATTGAAAATGATTGTAATTACTAGGGCCCGGATTTATATGCTCCAAAAACCTTAGAAATATGCACTATAAAATATGCATTTATGCTCTTATTTTGTAGAAATATACCCTTTAAAATAATAAATATAATAACAAAAAATTTGGTTTACAAAAAAAATTATTTTTTATTTATTCATTTATTATTCTTAACATTAATTTTAAAGGATTATCTTTATCTAGAAGCGATTAGATAATATAAAAAAACAAATTCCTTACAAACCATAGGTATCTGTGGGTAAAACCAACGAACAATAGTAAAATAAATGGGTATAAAACACTTTTGTAAAATACACAAATAGAACACTCTTTCAGTAAAACAAAAATATCAGAAATTTGTAAATGGTCCTTATATATACTTAAGAGTTCTAAAAATCAGAATTAGAATAACTCTATTATTAAAAGGAAAAACGTGGCTAAGCATGCTTAAAAATCACCTTGTATAAGTTTTTACAATGATTGTTGTGTTATCTTAACAAGGATAAACTTAGTAATTTTTTGTCCAATGTAAATCTGCATTATTTCTTTTTAACTTTGGTGAAAAGTGAAGTAGCTGTAGTCATTTGTGCATTGAGATAACTTTCTGATACAACTTCTGAAACTGCCATTAATTGTACCTTGAACAAATATTTTTTGTTCTCATGCTGTCTGCCTTTACTTACCAAAATATTTGTTACATCATAGAACTTTATACAACATACAGTTCTTACTCATTTTTTTCAATCAAAACTTATAACAAAATTGTGTAATTTTGTATAAAAATGCATAAGACTCTTTATATATTTATTAATTTAAAAACAAGCTTCCTATGTTTTTTTTTAAGTAAATGCAAAGTTAGACATCTGATTTGTTAAATGTAGTTTGTATAAAAGCAAAATTTTATATATTAAAATAAGAAAAGTTAAAATTAAACATGAACAAAATATAATAGGGATTTTAACTTTTAAAGCATTATTAGATTTTCACTTAACTAACCAGGATTGTTTAGCTTAACTGCAGTGGTTTAAGCCAAGGTCTATGCATTTGCTCGCGTAGCATTATCACTTTACCTGTATAAATAAAAATTATCAAACAATTCATGCATCATGTGTTAAGCACTGGGTAGCAAAATAATTCATTGTTTAAATATGTATACAAATAGTATAGTCTAAATCTTACTAATAATTAGAGAACTTTCTTAAATGGCAACTGTATCCGTTTCTTTGAGCTCAAAACGAAAAAAAAAATCCAGATAGGTACATTAAATATAGTTTATATTTATTAAAAATTAAATGATAAAAAAAACCAAATACCTAAAAATGAATAACTTACTAAAAAAATCTTTTTTTATAGTTTTAATTATAGTACTGAACACATACACAATGGTATCATAAATGTTTTATTATTTTATTGCTACATTATATTAACAATGCAATCAGTTATATTTGCAGTCTTTAATGTAACAAAATAAGTAAATTTAGACAAATTTAAACATTATGTAGGTATATACAGTGTTAAATAAGTAGTACTCACTTTTTTGTATACCTAGGTATTTAGGGTAAAATATGCATGCATTATCATTTAGTTTTTTTTATTATTCCTTAACTTGTGTCCATTTTCAAAACTTCTAAGTAGAGTCAACATTTAATTTTTACATCCAATTATATCAAGTCCATAGTTTGAATATTGTTAACAAAAATGTTGGTTAAATTAGGTATTTTAATTTATAACGCTAATTTTATTTACAATTATTGTGCTATTAATTACTATAGTAGGTATACTAAAAGAGAACTATTATAATATAAAATAATAAAATACATTTCCCAGTACAATAAATTGTCTCTGTAAAGTATTCACTGTTATTTGAGTATCAGCAAAGCCTACAAAAATCCTTTTTATGTGACAATATCAATTTATCTATAACTATAGTCTTATAAAGAATACTATATTTTTATCAATTAAAAAATTATTCTCAATGAGGAGTATCTATTTGATTACTTGAAAACTTATTTGAATAATTTGAGAATATTATTTTTTTTTTTTGCCTAATATTCAATTTTGTTTAGATAAAATTATATAAATTTAAATTATTACGGTCATACAATAATAGTTATTAATACTCTTTCTAATGTTATTTTTAATGACTGATGAGTAATGATTGAAAGCCAAGTTATAATTTATAAACCAAATATAATTAGAATATAAATCAAATATTTTCTTTTAAATATTTAGTATTATATTCAAATACAAAAAAAGTATTAAAATACTTTTATTTAAATAGGTACTTTACAAGACTATAATATATTCTATAGCATACAACCTATTGTATATTAATCAGTAATATTATTTTATTACTGATTATTTTAATACCTACTATATATGTATAAACTCAATTTTATGGTCATATATTTTTTTTGAAACTACCTAAGTCACTTAAAACTTATTAAGTTAAATTACAAATCTAGTTTATTGGAAAACTTAGGTAGTTCCGTACTATTGATCCAAACAATTTTTTAGGTACCTATTATATACAATGTATAATTTAGTATTGTATAGATACTATTATATAGAACTTGGAATTGTTCAGAGGCTATAGTTAAATATTTCACCTACCCTGCGACACCAATAAAACGATAAAGGCATTCACTGTAATATTTGTAACAACCTATTGTAGTTATTACTAAAATATTGGTACCTACACTATGGTTAATACTAAATTCATGTATTGGCTATTACCCACCCACCCACCCACCCATCACTCCATGAAAAACTCAGAGGTGGCTGCCTCTCGATTGCTACCATCCCCATTCCACTGCTGACATCCAGTTAAATTAATTGTAACTTTTTCATTAGGAGCATTTGAAGAAAATATTGCATGTATTGTATGCTTCATGACTAAAGTTTGGTTTGCCGTTAACCCCTCTGTAACATTGACTTATATCATTGAGTACTTATAGATAGTATAGTTTACTATCTATACTCAATGCTGATACTATTTGAATAAGGTAAGCTATTTTTGAATGAAATGCGTTTAAAATCATAAACCCTGACTCAATAAAATTGTAGCATTACAATATATTTCCTGAGAATATATTTCTCTGCAGAAAACTTTTCATTTTTTATCATTTTAGATAAAATCAATTTTTATTTTTGGTGTAATAAAAAAAAAAAATGACCGTAGATACATGAAAACTTCACCGAATATTAATATAAGCATTTTCTATAAACTATTAAATGTTTCGATTATTTTTACTTTTTTTAATCTATTTATAGGCATAATACATTTTCAAGTTTTTTTATTTATTTTTTATTATTGCCGATAAATATTTTTTTAGTCGGTCAAAAACTTGAAAATGTAATACAATGTTCTTCATAATTTGTTGTAAGTGAAAATTATAAAGTAGGAAATTCACAAGGAAATTCATAAAAATGTTTCTATTTAAATCTAAGTTTTAAAAATTCAACACAGGATCTCTATAAGTTTTCCTAACTTTCTAAAAAAAAATTTTACCGGAAAATCAAATTAATTTTTTATGAGAATTAAAAATTAGACATTGGATATTTACTTGTTTTCTCCGGGATCGACTTTCTTATTTTGATATAGGTAATTCAAAAAGGAATAATTGTAGACATTAGAACTTTTCTACAAAATTTTAAGATTATCATTTTTCATACAAAAATATGTACAAATATTTTGATAACTTTTAAGCTAATTGTAGACCTAAGAAATTTTAGATTTTTCCAAATTTTGTTGTCTTTAAATATTGATAAAAAATTTCATTGGGTCAATTTTTTTTAAAAAGTAATGCGATATTGCTTATAAGTCATAAGTTATAAAAATAGCAGATCAGAAATAATAAAAATACATAGGCGTAATTTTTTTTTATAAGCATTCAAACTTCAAATTTTGCCTGAATTTTATCATCCAATATTTTCAAATTATTTTGTGGTTAAAAGTTTATAAAATGTTCAATTTTTATAGCTAAGGATTGAAAATTAAAAACAAGGTATTTCGTCATTTGTTATAAATACAATTTAAAAATATTTAAGATACAATTGCACAATTTTTTTATAAGCATTTTAAGTTCAAACTTTGACAAAATTCATCAAAGTCTCGAATGTGTGCAAATTATTTAGTAGTTAAAAATGTATAAAGTGATAAGTTTTTAGAGCTAAGGAATGAAATTTTAAAACAAGATTTTTCGTAAATATTTAATAGTGGAACCAAGAGATCAAAAAATTATATTAAAAAAATAATTTGTTTTTAATCATTTTAAGTTCATATTTGGACGAAATTGGAATTTAAATAAAAAATGACGATGTAACATTGTAATTTCAAAACATTTTTTGTGGGTGCTTGAAACTTTTAAAGTATGTTATGATTTTTTATACACTCAATAACATTTTTAAATGCAACGTTTTCTGCAAAAATTAATTCGACCTACTGTATTATTAATAGCAAAATTAATTTTAAATTAAATTTAAGGGAATTCGCTACCGACCTGTTTTAAGGAGTTAAATATTGGCAATTTCTATAGTACGTGCGTGCAAGACATGGTTATGTGTGTGTAGTAACTGATTATTAGTGTGAGTGAAACCCGCACCTCCACTCATCACACGCACGCTCATACACATGTCAACGTGTACAACGTTGTGCGCGCGAGCAAATTAAATCGACCGTTTTTTCGACTAAAACATCCAATCTTTTGTCCATCATTCCGATGGACCCAATAATGCGATAAAACTTTTAAAAACTGATTTGAATTCGTTATTATGTCTTCTTGAGATCGGCCGAGCCATTTTTTTGAATTTACAATTTTAATTCAGTGTAATTAAATCTTACAATTTTTTAAATTTTACAATTTCTAAGTCCATATTATAAAAATTAGGGGCCGAAATTTGAAAAAGTGACGTGGCCGATCTCAAGAAGACATAATAACAAATTCAAATCAGTTTTTAAAAGTCTTATCGCATTATTAGGTCAGTCGGACTGATGGACAAAAGATAGGCATGTTTTAGTCGAAAAACCGGTCGGTATTGAATCCCCTTAAGGGGATTCGATACCGGTTGTTTTTAAGGAGTTGAATATAGGCAATTTTAATAGTGCGTGCGTGAATTTGTGTGTGTAGTAAACGATATTTAGTGTCAGTGGATTTTATGAAACGGGATACTGCATTACTGCCCGCACGCCCAGGCACAAGTCGATAACGCATCATCGCGCGCTTGATGAACATGATTTACTATTTTTTTTTTTTGTCTAAAACATCAATCTTTTGCCAATTGTACAGACTGTTTCAGTAATCGGTTACAAATTTCAAAAACATATTTCAATTCGTCATGAAGATAACTTGAAAACGACTTTCTTGCATTTTTAAATTGATGTTTTTAGTTCAATATTATAAATATTTTAAAATTCTTAAAATTCAAAATTTTTATTTTACATTTTGAAGAGTTCAAATGATCATTTTCAAAAAAGTGGAAAAGTCGTTTTCAAGTTAGCTTCGTGACGGATTCAAATATGTTTTTGAAATTTGTATCCGATTACTGAAACAGTCGGTACAGTTGTCAAAAGATATGTCTATTTCAGTCGAAAACCGACTGCCGAGTCGAATCCCCTTAATAGCAATATTAATATCATAAAATACACTGATGACAGATTGTCTTCGTTCAGAATCGTTTTTCATATACAATTTAATATCATTGAATTCGAATTTAACACATCCACGAAAGTGATTCATTCGACACATACTGTACAAAAGAGCGGTACTCACTTTCCGACCTTTTTTACTTATCAATTATCATTGACTACATTTAATCTTTTTTTAATTTATCTATCGACTAATTGTTTTATAATTACATTTAAATTTATATCAGCTCTTCTATTATTGAGTTATATTGAGTTTTATTATAAATATAATTAAATATTAGGACAAAAATCAATTTTTATTATCAATACTTTCATAGTTTCATTTATTTCTCTATATAGTCTTTTGTCTATATACAATACTTCACACATTTTAATCAAGACTCAATAGGTACCTAGTCAAAACAAAAACCTATTGGCTAGAATATACATACGATAATCAATGATATTGGTTAGGTTAGGAAAGGCAGGAAATAAACTGTAATTCGAAAGAATTATATTTGTAATGAAATTAACCAATGCAATGAAGCGATAAATACCAACTTTGAATTTGAGAAATCTGTATCGTATTATTTAAAAATAAATTGTATTTATAGGAAATTAAAAAAAAAAAATTATAATTATTTTACTAATTTTATGTACTTACCTAGTTTTATATTTATTCAAAATAAAAAAAGATCAGCAAGTGGGTACCACTATGCTGTACAGTGGGCTTAGAGTGGGGCCACTGAAATGGATTTGTTAAATTTGAATTCAATGATATATTATCATTGCATACGAAAAACGATTCTGAGCGTAGACCGTCTTTCAGCCTACATTATACTAAGTATACCTATTTTATGATATTATTGCTATTAAAATAATTAATTTTTGCAAAAAACATTTCATTAGAAAATGTGATTGAGTGTATAAAATAAGATAAAAATATACTTTAAAAGTTTCAAGCACTCACGAAAAATATTAATTGCAACGAAATACAAAACATTGTTATTCTTCATCTAAATATATAATTTCGTCCAAATTTGAACTTAATATGACTAAAAAAAACAACTATGTTAATTAATTATTTTGATTTTTTGGTTACACAATTAACTACTTAACTACTTACAAAAAACCTTGCTTAAAATGTTAGCTATAATAACTGAACATTTTATAAATTTATAACTACAAAACAATTTGCAAATGTTCAATATTTTTAAATCAAAATCAATTTTATATTTTTATCAAAAATTTAATTTGCGAAAAAATTGCCGTTTTTCCTTAATTTTTTTTTTTTCAAAGCGTTTAAAATTATTGGCAATTTTTACTTTTGACCCTTTCAAAGTACCAACTAGATTCACTCTTCTACCAGAAAAGATGCTAATGACGAAAATACTTTTACTGCCCTAAAACGCAATGACAGACACAAAAAAAACATAACATTGTGAAATCAATATATACTTCGTTCCGCTCAGAATCTTAAATGGCTTAACTACATGGGTAATGTAATAAGTAATAAATGTAATATTTTATTCGTTTATTGTTTTACACTTTAACTTAACGTTTTAACGTCTGTGGTCCAATACCAGCGTAATAAAATGTAAACAAATATTATAAGTTAAAATGTGGCCCAATTACCAAACCACCCGAATAATTCTGGGTGGCTCATAGATATTACCTAACTAAACCTTTTTTTTTTTTTATTATAACCGCGAACAGGGAGGGAAGTAGGTTTCCCCATTGCTGCCTCCCTGAACGCATCATTTATTAAATTAAATTAACAACAAGTTATTTACAAAGGTGATTACATATACGTGATTTACAATAAATGGGGTCCTCTAACCACCCTGCAGCGGCCATTCTGCCCACAACAAAACAATACTTAACTAGCTTAAAAAATAAAATTACGTATGGTACAGCGCTCAATTGCCAACGTGCTGTCGCTCCCTTTCCAATTCCTCCTTGCGGCCCATGATGTCTTCAACCATTTGCGCGAACAGCTGCTTTCTTCTGTTGGCTGCCAAAATGATCCTCCGTTTAGTATGAGGGTCATCGGGTAAGTCCACCGGCGCTGGTCCGCAGAGAATGCTTGAGACATCCTCGGGACGTAAAGTTCTACCCAGTGACTGCTCCAACTCCCTTCTCTCCCCGCTCCAGAACATGCAGATGAACAAAGTATGTTCCGCGTCGTCAGCTTCCGCCGGGCACAGGAGGCAAGCTGGGCTGTGCGCCCTATTTCTTGACCACAGATACTTCTGAAAGCAGCCATGGCCCGTGAGGATCTGCGCCATGTGAAATGTGATCTGTCTCGGTCCATGGTGCCACCATTTAGACAGATCAGGGATTAGGGTTTTTGTCCATGCCGCCTTGGGGGTGGACTCCCAGAGGGTCTGCCAACGATGTAGGGTATCAGCCATAATATCGACCTTACTGAGTACCGCTCCTTCCTTCCTTGCCACCGTAATCCTCTTCCTGCCTACAGCCAGTAGGAAGACCGGAGGCATCCTGGCTAGAACAAGCGAGGCCATATCTGAGACGGTGCGGTAGCACCTCGCCACCCTCAAAGCCGCACACCTCTGCGCTTGTAATAGCAGGTTCCTAGACTTCTGGATTTCAAGTACACGCTCCGTCCAAACTTCAGCACCATACAGAAGTCGGCTATGAACCACGCTCATAAGAAGCTGCCGTTTGGATTGGGAAGGGCCGCTGACGTTAGGCATAAGCCTCCCAAGTGCAGCTGCCGCCTTCCTCGCACCCGCCGCCTACCTAACTAAACCTACAAGTTATACATTTAGGTTAGGTTAGACAACAATACTGCACATATCGGCTTAAATCTAGAAATAGTTTTATAAAAATTATCAAGTGCATTACGAGAAATCCTAAAGATGAGAGAGATATAGAGAAAAATAGAAAAATAATAGGAGACGAAACATCATGGATGATGATTGATGTCAATAAGAAACCTTGGAGAGTTAACTAGACACAAGTATAGATGGGTAATATGGAGAAGTCTTAATCGGTTCCGAACAATAGTAAAACGATGCAAAGCCAATCTAAAAAAAATGGGGTTACTTAGAAGACTCATCTGCACTATGTGAGTGTGGTGAAGAACAAATTAATAATTATGGACCATCTACCGAAATGCTGCAAAATGTCCAATCACCTACAATGACAAAGACCTTACAGAAGCAAATCAGAAAGCTATGGACATGAACAAATACTGGTCAAGCGACTTATGATTTGGATAGTGAAGACCCACACTACTAATGTGTAATGTTTTATGTGTTCATTATTTTTTTATTATTTAATTATTTTTTAAATTAAATTAGTTTTATGTTATCTAAATTTTGATTTAAGGGGCCTCGCTACCATCATTATTTAAGGGGCAACATTTAGGCAATTTCTAATCTTGTCATTGCCGACCGGGATCTATGTGTTAGTTGTAAATGATTTAATGTGTAAGTGAAATTAAATGCGGGTATCCTCACTCGTACGCGCATGCACATGTTAATAACTCGATAACCATATCAATTTCACTACACGGATTTCACAAAAACATTCATTTGTTTTGACAAAATTAAAGTTAGTTAACGTTGTCTGATTTTGATACTGAAAAAATATTTGAATTCAGCAGAAAAATGTCTATAGATCGTACGAAACATTTTCCATTTTTAATATTAATTTTAATTTTAATTATGATTCGAAAAAGTTGATATTTTCAAGTTTTCAATTACAGTTCACAATAATATAAAATTTAATTTTTACAAAGTGCTTCGTAGGATCTATAGACAATTTTCTGGTGAGTTCAAATTTTTTTTCAGAATCAAAATCAGACAACGTTAACTAACTTTAATTTTGTCAATACTTTAGGTCTTTCCAGCTAAAATTGAAGGCAGTAGCGAGGCCCTTTAATCTAGACTTTGCTTTACCCACATAATTATTATATTGTGCTGTTGGCTAACACGATATAATAATAATAATATTAATCAAGTAATAAAAGACCCTGGTTGCATATGCAGCTTTGCGACAGTGGTTTATCCGGGGGGAGCATTTGTCTCTAGCCCAAACACTGTAGTTGCTTAGTATCATTGATTATAAATACTTATATATTATAATATTTTAGGCATTTTAAATATTGTAGTGGTGAAATGCCGAAGAGCTAATGCAAAAATATGGCCTACTGTACACCGGTTATTGGAACGACCAGACGTTGAACGGTGAGTATCTTACGAGTTTACGACATCGTCCAATGGTAGAACTATCGAATTTAATACCTAGTTAATAGTTATTTTACATTTTGAGCTGACCAATAAATGTATTGATTTTACAATGTTGTGTTTTTTTAAAATTTTTATTTGTATCTACCATCACGTTTTAATGCAATAAAAAAGCTTCGATTTTCAACGTCACCTTAGCTTTTGGTCATAAAACGCAACTCGTTGGTACTTTGAGTGGTCAAAAGTTTTTTCAAATTTGGACGAAATTAGAAATATTCAAACGAAAAATAAAGAGTATGAAGAGAAAAGTATGAATAAAATATAAACATGAATATGTCTTTGTAATTTGGTAATATTTTTCCAACTTTAGTAATTCCAACTTTTAAAGTACTGAGGTATATTATTGTTATTATCGTATGTTAATAAAAACAATAACATTTTCAAATGCAATGTTTTCGGAAATAAATTATTTTAAGAGCAAAATATCACAAAATTTAATTAGCAATTAGGCTGGCGGATCGTCTTCGCTGAGAATCGTTTTTCGTATACAAAGATTTTATATTATTGAATTAAAATTTAGCTCACCCATAACAATGACCTAAACAACACCTAATGTACAGCAGAGCGGTTCTCACATGTCCATCTTTTAAATGTTTGTTTTGCTATCTTACACATTGGTTTTATAAAAGTATCAAATAAATTTAAAAATGGCCGTTAACATTTAGAATTTATGTAACCGGTTTCACCAGGGAACGTTTAAATACTAATAAACCGTCAAGCTTAATAAATAATATAACTGTTTTAATAAGATATCAGCGTTTTGCCATTGTTGTATGAGTTTTGGTTTTCTTTGTCTGTCTGTATTTTTCACTCTGACTTACTCGCAACATGGCAAAGGTTTGTTTAACAGCACCAACCTCGTGATGTTTTAGTATTAGAGTGAATTTATTGACCTATTATCAAACTTAATTCAATTTTAAATTAATATATTTTTAAATCATAAATTCATAAGTAATCTTGCTTTTTACACTCAGAGAGTCAAAGCTCGCATTTAAATTAAAATATCATAAAAAATCAACAGAAGAACATAAATAATGTTTTTAACTTTAAGTTTGATAATAGGCTATTTCACTCTAATACTAAACTAGCAACACACAAAGATTGTTATGCTGAAACTTGCTATATTGGTCAGAGAGAGGAAACAATATTAATGACATTCTTTAAAATAACGGTAGACAAATACAAGGGGTTCTGTATAGGCAACTCTTATGACATTTAGTTAAAAATTAAAATGTTATACCTTTAATATTATAATTATTATTGAAATACTAATTTAGAGTAACTTACAAATGTTCTCATTTCAACCAGGGGCTTATACAAGGGGGCACGGGGGTTAGACCCCCCCCCCATAGGTGTTTTTATTATCTTAATTTGCAGGTACAAGGTACCTTGGTTTAAAGATGTTCCTTCCGTGATAATTTGTTTGCAACTGATCCTTCCCTTCCCTTCCCACATAAAAGTTATGTATATGCCACTGCATGTCAGTACTACAGTTAGTTGATACATTATTATGAGATTATATAGAAAAACGTTTCACATGAAAAATAACAACACTATAAAGAAGACAATGTTTAACGTTTTTATTTATTTATTTGATATCATTAATATCAAAATAATGATTTAAGTTTGAAAAACATAATAATAACTGATTTGAAGGTAAAGTTCAAGCTGAGTGAAACTTTTAGCTCAAAAACAAATTCAATAGTTAACAATGGTACCGACTTGGGATTGGCAAAACAAAAACTAGAGAGAACTGAGAAGTATGCTACATTGAATATTATGTTATAGTGAACGATTTTAAATATTTTACCTTACCTTGCATTCCAAACTATACACCAGTATTGGCAAGGCTGAAAGTTAACAAATTAAAAAGTCCAAGTGAAGTCACTTTTAACAAGTTACATAACAAATAATTTTTTTTTTAAGTATCTTCTAACTTAACCAGTTGATTTTCTTCCTTGATTTGTAATTACTAATTGATAATCAGTTAATTAATTTTATAGTCAAGTTAAGTTCATTTTTTTTTGTATACCCCTCAGATTTTAAACATACATTAAAAAAAAAAAATCATTGGAAATAGGTACCTATTAATTATGATGTCATTTGTATTGTAGATACAAAAATGAAGACTGCTAAAGTATTTAAGGCATTATTTAAAGATTTCAACAGAGATTTAAATAATGTATGAATAATGCATAGATACAACTATATAAATTTCTATTGAAAATTTCAATCTCACTCAAACATATTAATTTCTAATTTTACAAAGATAACATTATAAGATATTCTCATTTAACGTGTTAACACATTGCTATGTCATCCTTTAAAAATTAACCTAATTAATAACCTTAGCATTAGATAGAGTTTTATCATTGGATATGGCCTTCCTTTCTGTAAATTGTTCTGTCAATATCTATTATATATATTAAATTTACTCTATATTTTTGTTTGTGTGTATAAACTTAAGCCAAATTTACTTATTAGGCACAGGTTTGTAAATATTTACAGGAATTTTTAAGTTCAATAATACTAATATTTTAAAGTTCTTAAAATTCAAACTTTGAAGGGTTTAAGTGATAAATTTATAAAAAGTGGTTAAGTTGTTATCAAAGTTAACTTTTCGACAAATTCAAACATGTCTTAGGAAATTTTTCCAATTACTAGGACAGTTAGTACAGTTGGCAAAAGGTAGGTCTATTTTGGTAACACAGCCGGGTCAAATCCCCTAAAGAAAATTTTTTTGAAATACTTTAATTTACTTAGTTTAGGCTAAACAAACTGCAAGATCAGCTATAAAACTAACCGACTAGCAAATCATTCTGCAAGACAAATCATACACACTACATTCAGATTATGTTTCTCGAATATCATCACTTTAAGCTAATAAGAGTAAAGTATTTATCTTGTACCATATAAAAGTACATTAAGATACCTTTTATCATATAAAACCATAGATGAAGAAATGTATTACAAACTCTGCCTTAAATCATTGAGCAGTAGTTATGTTGCTTTACGCGGTAATACAATAAAGATGCTAAATGATTAGCAAAAATTACATATCATTTAAACAGTTGATCAAAATTAAAAATAATAACATCTCATACAGGTGTGGTAAAATATTTAATTGTGTTTTAAGTATACATCATAACATTCATAACAAAATATTACTTTTGCTTAAATATGTTAAACAATGTAACAACATGGAAAACAATAGATGTATTTACAATTATAAAAAAAAAAAAATATATATATTAAAAAATATTCTTACCGGAAGAAATTTTCCCAGTTAAAATGTTCACTGAAGAAAATAATATTAAGTGCAATATTATTTAATTGAAACAACAACAATACACAATGGTTATTAATTTAAAAATAAAAACAGAAACATTTAATTCTGATGTTTTATAAATTATAATTTTGTTTATAAGTATTCAAGCCATTATTATACCACTTTTTATATGCTATCTAAATTGTAATTTTGAAATTGTAACTCAAAATACACATTTGTAATATACTATATTAACTTCCTCATTTTATTGTCTGTATTATTTATCTGGTCCAAGTTACTAGTCTGACTAGTTTGATAAAAGTTTAAGTTTAAAAGTATAATTGAATTGTATAATAATTATATTAACTACAAGAGTAGAAATTTAAGAGCATACAAATGTAATTTGTGCTTTGAACATTTACCAACTTCAGTAAGCACTTGATCAAATTAAGCTTATTCAGTGAATATTTAAAGAAGAAAAAATCAAATATCAACATTAATCATTGATTCTCTTCCTTGGCCAACTCCAACCCATTTAACTGAAAAAAAAATTATACATTATTAGTATGATAAATATTAATAATGTATTTCAGTCATTAGTCTATACTTGTTTTCATAAGTATAATTTATAATTGTATTAATATTAACTGTCAATAAAATACATTTTGAATTTATTAATACGAAAGAAATAAAACTATACCCAATTCAATTTAGAATAATAACATAATATAAGTATCATTACCTTGTTAAAAATAACACATTTAAAAAAAACATGTAATAAAAAGTGTCTTAATTTATCTAAGTTATTTTGTTGGGATTTTTAAAATAATTTTGCAATTTAATTTATAAAAAAAACTTCAACTTGGCATTTTATTTTATTATGACTAACATTACTTTTGTACATATTTTAAATGTTGAGTGTTTAGATAAATAAAATGTAACTATCATAACCAATAAATAATTTGAAAAAATGAAAAAATTGAATTACCTGGTACTTCGAGGAGTTCAGTGATTGTAAACACAAATTTTCTTGCATTTTCTGGTAGGTTATCGAAATGTCTAATGCCACTAATATTAGTTTTCCAGCCAGGCAAAGTTAAATATTTAACCTAAACAAGTAAATGTATAATTACATTTATTTCAAAAGTTCACATAAAAATGGATATATACTATAATGAATTTATACATACTTCAACAGACGAAAGTTCAGATAAGCTGGACGGATAATAATTGAGCGCTTTTCCATCTAACTGATACTCCACTCCAATTTTTACTTCATCAAAAGTATCTAGTATGTCAAGTTTGGTCAGACAAATTCTGAAAATACAGTTAAATTATTAATTATTTATGTTAAATAAGTCATTAAAATTAAAATAATTTTATTCGAGCGTTTAAGAAATAAATATATAGCAGAATTCATTACAACAAGATCTGGTTAGAATGAAATACTTGTTTTTAAAGCAATACATTTACTTAAAACGAGCAAAATGCTAGGTCCCCACATGAGCCTTCTATATGACTCTAAAAGATATATTTACACAGAGTATAGTTAAAACAAGATATCAGCTAAGAGTAAAATAAAATAAACCATTCTAATGACCTTCCGGTTACTACAAGTGTTATATTTTGTCCATTTTAATTAGTCGTGTAAATATGCAATACATATTACACTTTCATTTAGATTTTGTGTTATAAATAAACATAATTTCTATGAGTACTGGTGTTTTTAGTTCAAAATAATTACAAGTAGCGTCAATTGATTCAATCAACAATGATCAAGCAAAAATTGATCAAATGGCTGAAAAATTGAAGATAGAGACGATTTTGAAGAGTGAAAAATATCTGTATCTTGGATTCAGTGCTTTTAAATGGTTACAATCTTCTAACCGTATACAATAAACTACTGGCTACCACTAGAAAAACTTACTGGCTCTTAAAACATGTTGTGACAGATTTTGACAAATTATATTTAAAAAAAATCAATACATGATATTATATATTTTTTAAATGTATTATATTTGTTGATTACAAATGATTCTGATTGAATTGAATATCATAACAAAATCATAATCTTACTCTTTAAATTGATGTAAAAGTTATTGAGTGTTAAACAGAGAAAAAAACTTAAATATGTCATAGGTCTTAAATGATACATTTTTACTTTTTATTTAACTTAATAATTCATGAATTGATCCAAAATATAAAACTATAGTTTATTGGTTATTATATTGGTGTTTGCTTATAACTGAATACTAATTATTAAATAAAATACTAGTGTTTTAATAAATTACTTTTAAAATATTTATAAATTATTAAATTACAGTCGGATTTGGTTAACTCAGAAGTCAGAATTGAAGGGATCGGCCAAAAAGTTTGAGTTATCCAAGAATTTAAGTTAGATAATAATAGGATAATCTAAATAGAAAATTCTAGGGACCGTGAAAAAAGTTTAAGAGTTTACCAAGTTCATCTGTATTCAATTTTAAAAACCTTAAATATAAAAATAAGCAAGTACACACGAGTTATTATACAATTGTTTTCATAATTTTTATTATTAGAAGTTATAAAATCCAACAATTAATGAATTACTATATATTTATGTTTAAAAACTCTTACTTAGTATATCCATTGACCATCGATGTATATTTAAGTAGAGGTATATCCAACCATCCACACCGACGCTTTCGCTTAGTTGTAACACCAATTTCATTTCCAATGGTTTGTAGCTTTTCACCAACATCCTAAACAAATTAAAAACATTTAACAATGTATTTTGATTTTTAAATTCAAACGAATGTCATCATTTGAGTTTTATTAGTTAGTTAATATACATTTGAATAATAGTAAAAGAAAACATAAGAATATTTAAAACAATTAGAATATTAGAAAATATTAATATTTTAAATACGACAATTAATATTTACATCAAATAACTCTGTTGGAAATGGCCCATCCCCAACTCTTGTAGTATAAGCTTTGACAACTCCAATAACATCGCCAATTCTTGATGGAGGTAAACCAAGACCAGTACAAACACCACCAATACTACAATTCGACGATGTAACATATGGGTATGTACCTATTAAGTTTTTAAAACCATTTAATTACTTTATTCATTAATTGAATATGAAACAAATATATTATAAATTAATGATGTTATTACCAAAGTCAATATCTAACATTGCTGCATTGGCACCTTCCACCAAAATTCGTTTTCCTTCTTTTAATGCGGAATGCAAATATCCAACAGTTTCCACTACTAATGGTCTTAATTCATTAGCATAGTATTCATATTTCTTTAATTCTTCTTCTGGGTCAACTTCTAGTAATGGAAACATTCGTTTATGTATATCAACCAAGTTGTAAAACCTTTAAATAAAATTATGATTTTTAAATAAATTTGAATTTATAATAGGTAGTTCAAATTGATGCTTTTTACAAATACACAATGGTTTTAAAATTTATTAAACAAAAAGTAAGGAATTATAATAGGTAATCATTATTATGATACACAGAGATATTTTTCAATTTTTTTGACCAAATATTAAACAATGTTGCTAAACATCAATTAAGTATTAATGTAGGTACATACAACATAATAAAATGTATAGGTAAATGTATATTATAAATTAAAAACCAATAGACATTTTTTTTAGTGTTATTTTGCAACGAATAAAATGGAAAAGACACTTTCTACAAAATGTTTAAAGGAGCACACAATACAAGAAAATGTTTTCTTCAAATTATTATTAATTATTAAATTATTGTAGGTAGAATTATTAAAAATAATTTGCTCGAAATTCAAGATAAAAAAAAAAAATTATTTAAGATATTGGGGTATTTAAAATGGCAGGGTGAGGTTATTGGGCCGGGCTAGATATAATTGCCTATTTTACACGTTTTAAAGTTGCTCACTTTAAAAAACAATTTACGCACCTGAAAATGATATTTTTGATGTTTGCTTTACATATTAATGTGTGATTTTTTGTTCTTAAGATGATAGAAGTATCAAACTTTAAATAAAATGTTTAGTTTTTTATAATATTACAAATATTTTAAGATATAATGGCCAGTTGTGCCATGTTGTGTTGTGATAAGTGACTGCTGGTTACAGAAACATACGTAATGTAAAATACTTTAATAAGATTTTAAATATTTCAAAAATCTAAACACTTTAGACAAACTATGGTCTCACAAATGTCTTCAATCTACAAAAACACATAATATATGTATAAGAAAAATTAGAAAATATACTTAAAAGGTAAGTAAATTATTGTGTGAAGCGACTAACTTTTACACATATAAGATAGGGATTACAGCGAGTCTGGCCCAATGACGTGATGTGTCATTATTCAATCCCTCATAACACATTGAATAATGTGAGTAGAAATGTTAAGACTATACCATTTTTCTTAAAATTTAACATTATTTCAAATTAATAATAATTATATTTTATGTGTTGTGCTCCTTTGATAAACGTATAAAATATTTTCTGATTTGAAAAAAAAATAATTTGATTAATTAATTTTATAAAACGCGGCTTTGTTTATAGACTTCAGTTAACTATAACATAACCTTGTACATTTATTACTTTTTGTTTAATTAAGGGTTTAACTAATTAAAAACTCAACTAACTTTTCTTTAAACGTGTTGAAATCTCCAAGTAAATCTGCTAATCTTAGACCATTTCTAGTAGCCTTAGAAGCATAAGTTGGGCCAATGCCTTTTTTCGTTGTTCCCAAAGACTTTTTACCCTTTTCCATTTCTTGAAGACCATCCACTTGCTATATTTAAAAAAATATATATATTAATAAATACATTCATAATCATATCAAAATTAGCGTATGATATAAGATGACCCTTTAACCTTGTCTAAATATTTTTAGTTTCATAGGTTATTTAAAATTCATAAACTTGTTTACCTACTATTACTTATAAACATTACAATAATGGCTATAATAATTTATATAAAATAAAAATTTAATATTCATACTCAACATGGAGCAAAAATCTTTATAAACAATTGTCATTTATAAAACATGCAATATAACAATTTAGTTGGTATAGTTTGGTGTCTGGCACATACAAATACAAAATGATTGTAATGGCATAATAAAATAAGTCATAACTGTAGTAATTATTTGAATAAAAGTTATGTAGGTATTACTTTTTATAAATGAAAAATTAATCATGAATACATATACCTAATAAAGTTTAAGAAATTGCATAATTATGTATATTAGCTAGTTAGTTATTATAACGTTTTATTAATGCCTAAAAATAATGACATAGTGGTTTAAGCATCCCAACATATTATGTGTATAAATGTATATAAAATAATATATATACCTTAAATATATAAAATGTAATATAAACTTTAGATAAATATAGTTATAGAATTAGGATAAATATCTTATAAGACTGACTTAAAATATTAAAGGTTGATTAAATTGGCAGATTAATACAAAAAAAACCCCATGATTAATAGTTACAAGTTATAACTCAATAAATGCATCTACTATTCAAATTGCAATGACTTTGTATGAATAAAAATTACTATTATTCTATACTGTATGTTCTTAAATCTTAATTTATAAATGTTAGTTTAAATTACAGTTAATGTACTCATAAATATTATGGCTTTACCTGATGGAAATCAAACACAAGATGAGCACGATCAGAAATCAACAATCGTTTCTTCCAGTCCAATAGCCCTTTTTTTTCATTTTTACTGCACTCCTCGAATAATCCTGGGAGATGGATAACAACTCCATTACCTGTTAAAATGATGCAAATTAATATAAAATAATAAAAATGTAAATTTATAATTTAGACAGTTGTTGTTAGTTGGCTATAGATGTTATTATTACCTATACACCTAATTATAATTTTTAAAAAAAAATTATTATGAGTGTTATTCCTGGCGTTTAACCAATTGACAACTGAATAACAAAATATTGCAGATTTAGGACTTGGCCATACCATGCATTGATGGGTCAGGGTAAAACGAACATTCAACATAATCACATCACTTTGTGATTCGACGGGGTGCACAAATGACAGTCTAACGCTAACAGATGGATATTAGACATACTAGTGTGAAATCTACAATTAAAACTATTTGTTTTTTATACATTTTACCCAGACCCGCCAAAATAAATAGTATGACAAAGCTCTTACTACCTATCTCAAATTTAAAAATTATAAATTATTTAAAGTTTATAGGTATTTAACTATAGAATTTATGTATTAAAGAAACCTAAATATGTACTTTTATTCATTTTAAATTTTAAGTAGGTATCTATATTATAACCTAAATTTAGGATTTTTCATATTACAGTAGAAATTGTTTATAATGACATTCAAAAGACCAGTAAAAATTGGCCATAATAACCAAAGTTATAAAAAAAAACTATATATTATGTACATTATACAATTTCAAAGCTTCTTAACTGATAATTTTTTGTTCTGAAACTCCTGTTTTATTTTTATTTGAGCTTTCTGAATGTTAGACATTTTAAAGCGATCAATGCCTAATTTATTATTTATTATATCAGAATATCCACCCCCTCCTCCTTTTAAATAAGCAAAAAATGAGAATGTACTCTTTTTCTTTATCGTTGGCTACGATAAAGTATACAAATTTCCGAATTTCTCTGGTAGTAAAATTATCAAACAGCGATAAAATTATTACTATCTTTTGTTATATTACCTTCGATAAATGTAATACAGTCATTATAGATGGAATATTTTTCTAAAATAATCAATAACTGTCTTAATAACTGATACAAATTAGTACACACAATATAGAAGTTTTACCAAAACTTAAGATGTAGGGTCATTAAACCGTATTGTCACTATAACCAATGTCATTATAAACGATTTCTACTGTATTTAGTATTATAATACTTAGTATTTTAATAATTAAAATAAAACTAGAAAAATAGAAAAATTAAAAAAATTTTTTTACAATTAGCATTTTTAATATCAAGTTTTACACATAATACTCGTATAGGTACTAATACACAAAAGTCATAAAATTGGAAAATGTCCAAAATTTGTTAAGCCAATAGCAAAAAACTTAAAAAATTGTTCATTTTCAACTAAAATAATAATTAATCGAGCATTTCCGAGAAAAGTAAAAAAAAATGTATGGAATTATTATTACTAGCAAATTTATGATAAGAATAATGTAATACTAGCTTGTAATGAATTAAGCAAAGTGGGTTCAGTCCATTTATCTTTTTTGTAGTACCTACCTACTTATTAAGTTGTTTTATAGTATTATTATCAGGGATCGTAAGTTCATGCATTTGCATATCAATCTTGCTAACTTGTATTTAATGCTAGATGACATAGAAATCCATTTCAAGGTACCACGGTTAAATATGTGAAGTCTTATTTTGCATGTTTTTGCATATTTGGCATATATACATACAATGTTTGGGAATTTGGTCATTCGTACATTATACTCAGTTCATGAAGGCTCAAGTAGTATTTAAAATCTATTTTTTTTAATTGTGACATAAAAAAAAATATAATTATAAAAAAATGAATGGATAAATCATGTTATTTCAAAAAATTGTTTATGATTTTTTTAAGTGCATAGTTTTAGATATTTAGTGCATATTTTTTTTTACTTTTTAAGGCATATTAATTCAATTGTTGGCGTGCATATAACACCGAATTATTAAAATCATCCGGCTTCCATCACTATACTGTCAATCATACATACAATTTTGTTGACCCAACCACAGGAGCACCCACCCAAACAATTGAACGCCTTTGGGGATCGGCAAAGTGGCGAAACAAAAAACATAGGGGAACAGCTCGCCATCATCTAGATTCATACCTGACTGAATTTATTTGGCGACAAAACCTTGGTAACGATCCACCGTTTAATAAGATTTTAATGGATATTAAAACCTACTTTCCTCCTCAAAAAAATTATTAACTACATTTTTTATTTATTTTTTATATTATATTATTACAATTTGTAATTTTTCTATACTCATTTTTATGCCATTTTATCGTGTTTCAAAATAGATTTATATTATTATTCAGAATAGATTTAACCTATATATTTTATATATTTTTATTATTTAAAAAATTGCGGTAGTCGAAATAACACGGTTGATCATATAATAGGTAGTCTTGGAAATATTTTGGTAGTCGAGATAACACGGTTGTGAACCTAAAGTAGTCGAGATAACACGGAAGTACCGATAATTCATGTTATTTCAAAAAATTGTTTATGATTTTTTTAAGTGCATAGTTTTAGATATTTAGTGCATATTTTTTTTAACTTTTTAAGGCATATTAATTCAATGCATATTATGCCAATTTTGAGTGCATAAATGCATGCTTATTTAGGCATTTTTTAGGGCATGAACTTACAAGCCCTAGTTATAATGATTCAATACAACGATTTGTAGAAAATGTGTACAAGAATTTAAGTAGGTGTATTATAATTCTCAAGTATGTTCCTAACTTACAACAAAAAATTAGAAAAGAATACATATCTTACCAATAACAGATTTGCAATTTGGATTTATAATTCCACTTGGCAATAAGTGAAAATCAAATTCCTTATTATCCACAACAACAGTATGGCCTGCATTGTTTCCTCCCTAAAATTAAAACTCAACATTTAATAACAAATTAACCTCAGCTATGATGCAAATTAATAATTATTATTCAACTAATAAACCATTGAGGGTAAGTAAGGCATAGGAAACACCATACCACTTATAATTTGTAGCATAATCATTGAAGATACTTAATCCGATTAGATACAACTAAGTGATACATATATTGAACTTTAATGTTAAAGGTAATAAATTAGAAGTTTATTACAATGACATAGTGAACTAAAAAAAAATTAGAGGGAAAATGTTGCAACCTGTGGATAAGAGGAATAAATGTAATGGCGGTTGGTTGACAGTGTAATTAATAGGTAGTAAATTCAGTTACAGAACACTTAATAGCATGTGTGTTCCTGCGTTGGAGGTAATAAAACTCATTGCCACAGTACAGTGTTTAAAGCCAAGACCGCAAAGTCTTGCACAAACAAAAAATATATATAATTTTTCAACGAAGGCGACAAAAAAAAAAATTTTTAAAAATAACACCTAGGTTGGTGGCACGCAATGACATGAAAAATATTAAAAAGAAAAGAAGGCCAAAAGCATTGGAGATGGAAAAAAATTCGAAATTTTTTTGGCACCGCACGGCGGATTTTTATTTAAATATATTTTTTGGTGTGTCTCATTCCTGTGTGCGAATGCAAAGATGAGCGTTGACCTTATGGCCGCGAAGGTAAAATGAAAAAAAAAATGATAAAAAATGTAGATAATAATAAAAATATAGAGCTGTCAGCCGCGCATCAGCAACCTTGAAAGTTATTATTATGATTGTTGTTGTTGTTGTTGCGATCGCGATGGGACGGCCGTCAAAGTCTCACGCGACCGAGTGAAACTCAAAAACGTACCGAACGGACGGTAAACAAAAAAAAAAATAAATACATCACGGTCAGCGATTTCGGTATCAGTAACGTGCATATGGCTTCTTCTCACCTGACACCTGCACACGAGGTCCGCGTCGGTGGCCAACATATCGACCACCTTGCCCTTGCCCTCATCGCCCCACTGGGCGCCTAGAACGACGGTCACCTTGTTGACGTCGGTACCGTTGACGGCCATGATCGCCGCGAACGAGAAAACGGAAAAGCGACGAAACGAAAACGACCGGACGGCGGTGGCGGCGGGTCGTCGACGACCAAACGAAAATCGGTAATTTATTGCGGGTGTTCTTCGCCGGGGAAAGAGGGTAAAAGACACGGATCGACACCGGACGACGGTTGCCGCGGGTTAGAGTGATGTGCCCGCGCGACGCGAGTCGGACGATTGAGAACGACGTTCGAAAAACGATTCGAGTCAGACGCGATTCGACCGGCCGGCTGTCATTGTACACGAGGAGGGACGTCCCCGTCGACGTAATGATCGGCGGCGGTGGCGGGGAAGCGTCAGGCCAATGTCTGATAAACGACTAAAGCGCCAAACGGAGCGACCGTCGTCCGCGCGCGCAAATCGTCGTCGTCGTCGGCGGCGGCGGCGGCGGCGGCGGCGGCGGCTGTTGTCGGTGACCGGACGAGAACGGAAGCGGCGGCGGCGGCGATAGGCACCGGAATACAGAGTGGTCGTCGTTTTTGCGTGCGAGATGTTATTATTATCAGTGATGGGACGAGTGAAGACGACCTGATCGCGACAACGAGCGAATCGTATACTATATTATAGGTAGCAGTCGCTATCGCAGTTTTTATTTTATCAAAATCGTTGTTATTATTATTATTATTACTATCATCGCCGTGCACGGGCCCGCCCACCTATGAACACTCTGTATTGCACACTCACACAAGCGCACTAAATACGTCAAAGGCCTACGATATAGTACGATCATATTATTATTATTTTAATATTAAAGCGCCCGGGATTCAGGATTGATAACGGAATAACGTATCGGTATCGCATGACATGATGTCATAATATTTTCATCGACGAGATTTGCATAATTTCGTTCAAAGATGGATAGGTCATACAATAATAATAATAAAATATAATAATAATATAATATAGTGTCATTTCGTGCGTCGTGTATATAACGGTATGGAGGCCGCCGCACGTGTCGCTGTCGCGTGAATGACGGCCTGTCGCGTGCGCACTGCGAATTGTTGAGATACCTACTCGTAAAATACACGGGCCATGGGGACTTTTCGATATTTTCGACCGAAAAACGACCAAAGATCGTAATATTTTAAAATCGGCCTAGGGAAAAATAACAGAGTACACTCTACTGTGTCTGCGATTATAATATTATTTACAAGACAGTTCTGGAATTCGGGATGTAGGTATATATGGCATTCGAACTGACAGGCAAACCGAACCCGGGTCGGTGCGGGTGGTCTGGTCGGGTCGGTTCAGGTGTGTAGGGTAAGGGTGGGTGGGTGGTCTGCGGGTAAAAAGGTAAGTGGATGTGGAATTTGGAAAGCGAAACGGCCGATTATAATATTATTGCTCGTACTCGTCGGCATCGCCGCCGCCGCCACCCCCGCAAACAAGAGTCGTACGCCGCCGCCGACCGAGTTCGCAGTGTTACCGCGTCGCGTTTCTTGTACTTGTGTTTCACAGTTCGCATTTGCAACGCTTAGTCGCTCGCCGTTGTACCAATGGGCCATGACCTTTTACCTAAGTTTTTCCAGGGCCAGGGGAAAATTAATGCGGAAACGCCTCAGCCATCGGTACCTATATAAAAAAAAAACTGTCACAGAGATTTGCAGAACCAAATATTCTCTAATTTCTTTTTCTTACATTCAAATTCATTATATCGATGTCAATACAGTGGCGTAATTAAGAAATTGTCTTGGGGGAGGATAGACATTTTTTTTCACACAAAATACTACATTTTCAAAATTTTACATAGTTTAGTACCTATACAATATTATAATAAATTCTTCAAAATGTAAATATTGAATATATTATTTAAATTAAATAATAATTATTAAAATATTTAATTTATTTTGTTTGTAATATAATATAATGTACATAGCTCTTTTTTTGTACTGCTTATATAAGAAATTCTAATGTTCTTGGCTGTTTAGTCAACTCGTCAATCATATCATCAGGATTTAGTACAATTGATTTAGTAGGTATATAAGCTCTGGGGGGATCTATCCCCCTCATCACCCCCCTTAATTACGCCCCTGTGTCAATATATTATCCAAGTCCTCAGTACATTTTAATTTAATAACACCCTGGCAACTATACCCTGGCCTTACGGCACTAAATGTAGTAAAGTACTCAAGTACTAAATAGTAAACATCAAACAATGAAAAAGTAATAACAAAAATATTGAACATTATAACATTAGGTATACAGATATTATGGTAAAAAACTATTGAAATTTGTAAACGTAATTCAAACAAAGAACGGTCATGGTAAACAAAATAAATAATATTAATTAATATAATATCACTACCTGATCCCGTGCACTTCGTGACACGAAGTGTCAGCTATATTAGCTGTCCTATCCTAGCTGTCCCTTCCAGCGTTGCCTGAATCATATGCCCATATATTATGTTAAGATTAACCTCAAGTGATTTACATAGTTAACATAGTTATTTACAAGTTAACTAACACGTCACAACAAGCTAATTAAGTGCAATACACAACAAAGTGCGTTATGTACTTATAGAAATAGGAATGTTACCTATACCAAAAAATATTATATCTTATAATATTTATATTTTATATATTTTATATGTTAAATAATTTACATTTTTTATAAACAAAAGAGCATGTTATTAAAGTGTAATTAACCAAGGTGTGTTATGTATTTATAGAAAAAAGGAATGTTACCTATACAAAAAATATTATACCTTATTCTTTAATCTTTTATAATAAATAAAGTTAATTTGAAAGATTTAATTGAGACTTATTCAACACTTAAAAACTGACTGTCAACTTGCCCCATGGAAATGTCATCTTGCCCCAGCCAAGTTGACGAAATTGACAAACCTACATAAATTATTTTTAAAACATAAGATACTAAATATTACGAAACCAAAAAATTACCATATATTCTTAGTATACTATGAATTATCTGTAAAAAAAATCAAGATAATCTAACCATTAGTAGTAGCAGGATAATTATTCAAACCTTAAGCTAGTCAACTTGCCCCACTCTCCCCTATTTGAAGTTAAAAATAACGGGTTCTCCTCAACCGAACTTTTGATATTTTAAATCAAATAATATTAGTTGTAGAAACTCAAAAAATTCTACTATAGGTATTTACTTTAATTATCATTTTTTGTACCTATCTACCAAATAATATTTTTAAAATATTAATTAATATTCTTATCTTAAGACCTTACAATTGTTATACTCAGTCATTAAGTTATAAAATGTAATGAAACAGCAAGATCCCTCATAATTTGATCTTATAGCAATTTAAAACTTATCGAAAATATATACCTTTATATGTATATAAAGGTATAATGAGGTATAAAATGTATACCTAAAGTTTTTTAGGTATATATAATAGTTTAAGCATTTAAAGTTATCCATATTTTTACAACATTTATCAAAATTACGAAAATTTGCAAATTATTTCATGGTTTAAAATTCATTCAATTTTCAATTTTAATTACTTAAGCTAAAAAGATTCTTTATAAGATTATCGGATTATCTATTATAGTATTATATAAATAGCAAAAATAAATAGTTTAAACACTACTTTTTTTAATTTAAATTTTGACAAAATTTGATTTTTAAACAAAAAACAACGATTTTAGTGGATAATAAATTAGTAGTAGTTATAGTAGTAATAATTAATAGTTAGCTTGTTGCAATTAAAAAAAAATTGATTGCAGGAACTTGGGAATTTTCACTATTATGTCTCTGCTCAGAATCACTTTTCGCATACAATGATTTTTCATTGAATTTAAATTTATCACATCCATTTCAGACTTCAGACTACAGTGACATACTCAATGATGAGGCGCACACAAAACCTACGCTGAGTTAGCGAATTCCCCTGTTTTTTTTTTTTTATAATATTACATTGATTTATTAACTTTAGCATAAAAGCAAACAACAAAGTATAAGAACATTATCTGTGTTTTTTTGTTGATATTTTATTGCAACATTTTAGGATGTAGGTACAAGAATTTGTATGACGCTCTAACCTTATTAATTATTACTCTCATTATTCACAAATCGCTTTATGCTTATCATGCAGTCTTCCATTTTGTGTTGTTTGTTTTAAATGTTTTAATATAACAGTAAATTTACCAATCATCAAATATTTAGGTAAGAATATTATCTGTATAATATTTTAGTTTTAAATCAAATGTATAAAATAAATATTTAAAAATGCTGATAACTGTCACTTTAAAATTAAAATAAAGAAAAAAACGCAGATAATTTTTTTACCTTCTTATCTAGAAACATTTACCTAATATAACATTAAAACTAACAATACATAATGGATCGCAAATGGGCTGCAGTCTACGTTTGTTAGACGGTGACAATATACATCACGACGTCATCTTAATGAGTCATCCTACATTCCTACCTATGACCTATCTTATTGTATTTGACATTTGTATACCTACACACGGCTCTTTTTGAATTAATTTAAATGTAAACATTAGTTTTCTCGAAAAGTATTAACGTTTTTAGAATTATTTTTTTTTACATAATTTGAAGTAAATAGATACCTACTAAATACTGAATACTGTGATAGTAAAAGCCCGTGTAAATTATAAATATAACTACATAGATGATAAATATTAGGTAATATTAAATAAACGAACGAGCGTGCACAACTAATACCAAATAATTAATATTGCTTTTGGTATAATATTGTACATTGTCCGATGTGCGTCAATCCATTTTCTACGTTTTGATAAAATATAACGACCAGCACGCAATTATATCCAATCTATGAGTTCCCCTCCCCTCACCTCCCGGCCATGACGCACGTAGGTTTCCAAAGCTTTTACCATTGACTATAAATATTAATAATACTAAATAATAGTATTTATGATTAATGCTTTTATACGTATGGTCCTTCTTCCAATACCATATTTACTATTTTCAATGGCAATAAGCCAATATATGTAATTTTCAATTTTTATTAGAAGCTTTGCGTTTTTTTTTTTACTGCGATTAGGTGCCTACTATATATAGCAGTTATTATAGTATGTATTTATGATATGGTTTAATAAATTGTATAAGTGCAATATATACCTATAATGGCTAATAGTATATAAGTACTTTTATGATAGCAAGATTATGAGCACTTCACTTAAAATTTATTTTTCTATATACAATAATTATACCTAGATGTTGTTTTTTTAATATAAGTATAGCCGAGTCACGATAATTTGAGGTTTTTTTATTGCACCTGAATGGTTGATTGTTATGTTTTAATGCTTAAGATATTCAACTCAAAATACACATAGGTAAGTTGAATTAACTTTTAACCCTCTTGAGATTCGAGTAATTGAGACTCAACTGTACTTACTTCATTATGAAGTGGATATTGTAGATGTTGTAATTTTATTTAAATTTATCGCTATAATTATAAATTATACTATAAATCGATGATTCACCAACCTATCGATGTATAGTTTAAGATCAAAGACATTTTAGCTATGACATTTTATTAGTAAATACTAAGTAGTAAGTACAATAATTTAGAATCTTTGTTGGCTGTAGGCAATTTATAAAGGTATACACTCAGTATACATATTAATTAATAGGCATATTATTATGATTTATCTCTATATTCAAATATCAAGTAAGTAGTTATATTTAACTATAATAACAATAATTATTGTACCTACAATAGTTACGACTTACTTACTATATGTAATAAATTTAATGATTTATCACGATTCACGACTAGGTATTAATAATGTACCTATAACCTATGTACCTACTTTATTTGTATAATTATATGTGAGTTTAAAAATCCATCAACAAACTACATACTTAGATGTCTATCAAATTTAATTTATGTGTATATGACTTTCATAAGTTTAAAAGAACCGACAGAAATCATAGAAATAGTATATCGCAAATAATAATGTCAAGTGAAAAAATCGTAATTTTGAGAAAGATAGGTTCAAGGTTGTATACTTATATTTATACAATCGAGGAAATAAATTATACCTACTTATTTAATATAGTTAATACAAAAAAAAAGAACAGATAAATTTCCATAAACCTACCAATATTGCATCAAAGACGTCATAATAACTATTGGTTATCAACTCAAGACATTTTCAACTCAACGATTAGAGAATCACAAAATAATTTATCAATATTTATATGAATATCAGTATTTATAAGGCTGTAAACCAAACATTTTTATTTGGTTTTCAGATGATGAGAAATTTAAATACTGAAATAACACACTTTTTTTTATCAACCATTTAAATAATTTGTAGTACAGTACATATTATAAATATATAAAATGTAAATAATTATATAATTTATTTTCTTGTTTTTTTTTTAGAGCTTATTATTTTGGTAATTTTTAGGGCATAACTGCATACATATTTAATAGGTTTTTAGGGCATATCATTTTTTACCCCTTATTGTAGGTTATAATGTTATAAATTATAATCATGAAATGTATTGAACGCTAGAGTTAAAATAAAAATAACATCATGAAATGTTCAGAATATAAGTAGAGGTATATAAGAGCCACTTATCACACCACCCTGCAGGTAATTGGTAATAGTACCCTTATGAAGTAATCAGAAACAAAATATTTTAGTATCTACTATACAGGTATACTAGACTTTATTCGCCTATATTCGGTCCACTTTTAAATGTTTAACTCTGTAATTTTTATATAAAAATATGTGTTAAACATTTTTATACATAAGTTTTATTATTTTATACATGAATCTATACACATGTACTACCACCCCTTGTACTTCGCATTATGAAGAATTCATTAAAATAGAAAAAATATAATAATATTTTGGTATCTATGTACCTATCCCAGACTTTGTGTCTTTGTTGCACACATTTTCACGATCCTATTAAACTATACTAATAGGTTACAGCTTCTGAGGACATTCCTAAATCTCTAATGAAAAAATTGATATCATACCAGGAACACTCTCCATTTATAGAGGAATCAAAATACGAGAGGAGGTAATTTTTTTATTAGTAGGTAGGTAAATCATTTAGTCCCAGCTTTCTACTATTTTATTATATGCAGATTTAGTTTATGCCAAAATATATAACAATGAATCTAAATTATAAAATAAAAAATAAAAAAAAAAATAAAGTTAATAATAATAATGTTCATATTGTACCTATATATTAAATTATATATAATGCTAATTAAATCAAAATGGTGGCCTCAAATTAGAGTATAATTTTCAATGCATGAGTTACATAGGTACATGAGGTTTAACTTATTTTTGAAATAACTCTACATAGTACTTTAAGTCTTTAAAGATATTCATATCAATTCTTAATAAAAAACTTAATATAAACGTATGTGTTAATACATAGATTAATCGATTTTAACAAGATAATATATGATTAGTTTCAGTTTGATTAAAAAACAATAAGAAGTAAGTTGAAAAATATTATAGGTTAACATCAGTTAGGTTAAAAAATGATGTCTTATCTTGTTCAACAAAAAATACTTGGAAGGAAAATGTTCTCACAATTAAGTATTTCCGGCCCTTAGCGTCTAACTATACTGTTAAAAAATCATAAGTAATGTACCTTTCATGTTCAACCATGATCATAATTTTTACTCTTCTGTATGTACCTAGTAGTGAAGCAACAAATGATTTTATTTATCTGGAACTGAAATGAATCATATACCTAGGTATAGTTAAATCCAAATATTTGATCCAACTATTCATACCTACATGTTTATAGACATTATTTATATTTTACATATTTTTATTGGACTATTTTAAATTGTTTTTTAGTTGTTCTTATACAAATTATGATATTTTCATATATTTTTAATAACTTCTCAAAATTTGTGTGACTATGTTTAGACCCATTTATACATTTTAAATTTATTTTAGTTATAATTCTGAGAAAGAATACTATATAATTAACAAATATGTTATAGTTATAACATGTTATGTTAAAGGTTATAATACAAAAGTTTATACAATTCACAAAGTTTAACAATTAAAGATGAAGTAAATGTGGAAGGCTAAAAACAATAAATGGCTTCTATGTCAATCCAGGAGTCTTATAATTTTAGATATTTTCTATACCTATGCTTGAGGTTAAATAGGTTACCACTTTACCAGAATTAATGACCAAAAAGAATTTCGATCAAATACACACTTGAGCTAAAGACTTTTTATAGAGAGTTAATGGCTATCATTGTAACAATCATTAATAGGAATGTGTGACTCAGTCAATAACAATGTAGCCAGTGGTATGTGGCAGTTACAAATATTCAAATGGTTTAATACCTATCTGATTGTCGTTTTTATAAATGTTATTTAAAAGAGAATGTGAAAAAATAGCCAAAAAAAAGAAACATGCCTCGAAGGTTAATAGGTTACCAGTATTAATGATCAAAAAGAATTTTGATCATTTACACACTTGACAATTAGAGCTAAAGACTTTTTGTCGAGGGTTAATGACTATCATTGTGACAATCGTTAACCGGAATGTGTGACTCAGTCAATAACAATGTGGCTAGTGGTACCTATGTGGCAGTTACAAATAATTAAATGGTTTAATATCGGTTTGTCGTTTTTATAAAGGTTATTTAAAAGAGAATTTGCAAAAATTGCCCCAAAAAAGAAACATGCCTCTTAAAGCAAAAATAAACATAAATATGTTTCAAAAAATATGCAACATATAACTACAAATTTGTTTCTAGTTAGCCTTTTTTACGATTTCGTTAAACGAACACCTATGCAAATGCTTCAATTCCTCAGCATTATTATTATTTTTATGAACTATTTGCACTTAACACTTGAGTGCATCATTTTTTTAATAAAATCTATACGCAGTGGTGTAGATGGTATCTATATTTCATAATATGCATGCCCAGATTTAGACAATTTGACGTCAGGAGTAATAAAAAACAAACTATTTGCCGCGTCTAGTTAATTTTACATAACGTTAAAAACGGTAGGTATGAAAATTCAATAATTCAATCAACTATTTAACTGACCTAACGGACTTGACCTGTTATGTGAACCGATATTTTCACCAATGATAAACTTTTTCTTAAATTTATATTTTATAAACAAAAACAAAAAAATGATGAAAAATGATTGGTAAAAGTTCAAAGTATTTTGCCCTGACGCTGATATAGTGGCGTTGGTATGTTACGAACTATTCAAACTCACGAATCTGAACTTTTATCGATAATGACCTTTTTCCGTTTTTATCCATTATTTATAAAATAAAGCATTAAAAAATGATCATTTTTGATAAAAGTTCCAATTCACAGTTTGTACATGCAAGCCGTAAGCGCAATGAGCTTCACAGTGTAAAATCGTGGACTTTTAAGGAATGTATTTTTTTACTTCTTATATCTTATAATTTTCAAAACTACTTCTGTATAAAACCCTCCTCAAACCAATTTGGTTATACGGTATCCAGCTATGGGGATCAGCAAAAAATCTAATATCTACAAAATTCAAACATTCCAATCAATCTCAATACGTATGATTACATGTGCTCCTCCCTATGTCTCAAACCATACCTTACACTCAGACTTAAAAATACTCACTGTTCAAGAAGAAGCCAAAAATTCCTATAAACTCTTCCGTGTCCGTCTTAGAAACCACTCCAATCCTCTAATCATTGCTCTAAATACTGAATTCATTCCCGGAAACCCACCAAGAAGGTTAAAGCGTAATTGGAACCGTGACCTTAAATAACTCTAATTTTAGCCAGTAAGTGTTACCGCTGGGTGATTACTTAATCATGTCAATCATGCCAATATGTTATATAAATCATCATACATGCTTATTGTAAAATTTATTTATATATTGTATGTTTTAAAAATAAAAGTTAAAAAAAAAAAATATCTTATAATTATAAAAATAATAATATAATGATTTTTAAAAATGTATTCATATAAAAAAATATTTGCAGTCTGTAAAATAAATTATTTGTGGTTCACTATTTGGAGATAGGATTAATGAGCTTAATAATATGAATCAATTAATATATTGTTATACATTTGGATTATACCTAATAATATATATTAATAAATATTCAAATCTTTACTGATTTTAACTTAGTCAGGAATACAATTAAAATTTGCATGAATCATGAATGTATATAACTATTTATTATAATTAGTCAAATATAACATCGTAATTGCGCAAAAAAACAATGCGTTAACAGTAAAGTTAATTATTGATCACGGGTCTTCCATAAAATTGTCTTCATATGCTTTTCTAAGCTGCTCCATGAAAATAAACAACAAGACAGTACCTGGTGCCACTCGTAAATAATAAAATGGCAAGCCTTTCCAGAAAGCTGTCACTCCCTCGGTCTTCATTAAAGTCGACGCCACTTCTATTATGCCCGAGTATTCAGCTTTTCCGTCTACGATTTTCTGTTGTTGTATTCTACCAATGTGATGTAAAGCAGTTTTAGTAATATTATCAGGGCCGAAGGGCTTGCAAACGTTAACATAACGTTATGACTATTACTGGTTATTATATATGACAAAAAACAATTGAAATTTGTAATTTATAAATATATAATCATATACAGTTATGGATGTGTTGGATTTAGGAGGGGGGGCCTTTACATTATTCAAACTATGTACGCTAAACATAGTTGTAACATAAAACATATGAGTAACCTATACTATAAATTTTTTGATTATAAATACGTACACTTATTATTGTACATTATAATTATTATAGTGCTTTTTATGAATATATGTATTTAATATTGTTTTGAAAAATGTTGGCCTCCCCACCCACCCACCTACCCACCAAAAGAAAATCCTAGATCTGCCACTGGTTGTAAGATATATCGTTTACCTAGTCTTCAACACGTCCAATGGACTCGAACAGATGGAATATACAATTCCAGAAATCATGCTTGACACAGTATGTAGTTTCAAACCATTCTCCATATTATCTAAAACCGTTTTCGAAGTATATATATTAAAATGTTTTCGTATTACCATGCAAGCCAAATCAAATTTTATGTGTGAAATATTCGTTGTATAAGTTTGGCCTTTTGGACTAATATGTAAAATTGTACACGTAAATCCTGAAATGGGTGACGCGTTAACCAGGTATCTTACAATATTCCATTATATGCACTTTGGCCAAGTCGTAGGACATCAATTGCGTCAAGTTGGCCGTCATCGCGCGGTACACGGTCGCCAACGTCCCTCTCCAGAGCCCCGTTACTCCTTCGTCCTTTCGTATTTTTGCCAGCGCGTCGAACACGTTTTTGTAGTTTCGTCGGCTCTCCTCCGGCAATCTTCCGTCGGCCGTCATGCGGACCACAGCAATCTGTGATCATTTCAAACGGTTTTCAAATCGTTCATGCGCATCGGGAACGCCCGCGGGGAATTAGCTCACTAGGTGCAAAATGCTTTGGGTTCCAATACCACCCCCCCCCCTTAACACTACATTTATTACACGAAATCGTTACACGTCAATGACCAGTAGGTATAATAAAACAAAGTATTTAAAACATAACCATCAAGTATAAAATATTTCAACCACGAAGTGCCAAATATTAGAATAATAATAATATATCATCACATATCACGATTATCTAATTTATTGTGATATGAACGTTTGTAAAATTAAAATCCCAATTGTATGGTATTTCCGTCTTTTTATGTCTGTATATAACTAAGTCAGTACTGAAGTGTGACAGTTTCCCAACTGTATACTTTGATTTGTATTTCAAGTCAAAAAAAAAAGTTAAAATATATTTCTTTAGGCGGTGCATTTGCACCAACTCCTCCGGGCGTCCCTGTAACGACTAACTACATTATAATATTATATCCTACTAAACAGTGCTCAATATTATTGGCGGTCGTTGATCACCGAATAATAATATTCACCACGATATTCACTACAACAGGGTATGATCGCTAAGGTCCAGATTTGGTTAAAATCTACTCAACGTCACTCGTTCAACCCTTTAATATAATATGACCGTATTGTCATTCAAATTATTACTACTAAACGCCGCTACGCTACGACGGAACGTGCCTACCCGAAGGTTTCTGACCGTCAAAAAGTTCCGATCATACCTTGTTGTTTATATCATGATATTCGCGTTGGATAATCAATGATTACATCGGTTGGCGTGGCAATGAACGCAGCGAAAGCTCCGGTGGACATGCTGGCTATTGCGTTATTCATCACGGTGCTTTGCCCTCGCCTGAAACACACAACATTTATCGACTCATTAGTCTTATTATTATAATAATATTATGTATCAGTATCACTTGATTTCTAATGTCACTACTGCAGATACATGACAAGATTTACAATTATCGCGATACTGCGTCCCATACTGCTGATGTGATCGTTAGATTACATAATATGAATACATATTATATGCGATTATTTACTATGCAGAACGATTGACATATTTTAAGACTTGGCCAGTTACATACCATAATAATATGACCATGTAACATAATAATATGATATAGGTACTCAACTATTATGTTATTTATTTTTTTTTTTAAATTAAATTAAAAATAATTGTATTTAAAACAAATTATTCAACTCGCAAATCTCAATAACGCCGTCGTACCTACCTAAATAGATGCAATTCTGTCGTTATGTTCAAATGTCACATTGTCACGTACACACGTTCACACAACATCATTATTACTATTATTCGCGCGACTTTTACATCGGTTTCTTGTTTATTCTTAAGCGGGTAATTTATAATATGATGTAACTAAATGTCAAAAAAATAATATTATATACGAATAATATATTACGTCTGTCGTGTGTAAATGTATTTAATTTTCGAGCACTCAATTCCATTTAAATTTAAAACGAAGCAGTTTATTTAAACTATTCTAAATTTGCGTACCCGACGCATTCGTAAATGTACACTTAAACCGTACCGCATGTATATTATAACCGTGAAAAAATGAACAAATGTAAAATATAGCTCTGTATTATATAATAGATGTATCTTGGTCTTAATATATGTACCTAAGTTTACAGGCAAATCGGCGTCAGTGTACCTAGCTTTGTGAACTAATTCGGCCGATATGGACTATTCACATGTGGCGAATAATTGGTAAAGATCGAACGTGGTTCAAACTATACTTTATAAACTTTATTGATATCTCTAAAAACAATTTGAAATTTTCACGAAATCGGTCAAGCCGTTTTCGAGTAATTAAATAAGCTACAAACATATATTCAACTCTCATATTTGTGTTAATGTATAATTTATTTATTCGAGGCCACAAACACATAATCTGAAAATTGCATCAAATGCGGCAACCATTTATAACAAAAAAAAATTGATTTTCATCGTGAATCTCAAAATCCTTGTGCGTGCGAGTGCCTTTTTAAAATGTTAATTTTGGAAAACCCTTTCTTAGTGCACACTTACATGGTTACATAGTGGTACGAAGGTACCATGCAAATTTCAAGTCTCTAGCTGTAGTCTATTATAGACTATAGTCACTACGTGAATCAGTCAGTTAGGACACGTTCCATTATATAATATACATATAAATCAGTCAATATCAACTCACTTTTTCAATTCATCCACGAACGTGGTATAGCAGCCCACTCGAGTTGACGTAAATACTAGTTGTCTGATAAAGTTTGCGGATATGCCCTTATAAAATCCCGAAAGTTTTTCTTTTTTTGCCATGTTTATGATTGCATGCAACGAGCTTTTGTGATCCGAAGTCGATCCCTTCTCGCCACTTAGCTGCATACGAAATTTAAGTACTTCTAATGGATGGACGAACACCGCAGCTCCCATCCTAAGGCAAACCACGGTTAAACAATTATTTTAAATTACTAACAGGTAACATACGCTTGTTGGATAATAGTTTTTTTTAAAAATATTTTTATTGTTACCCCGATAATCCAGCTATTGAAAAGTTCACGTGGAACGGAAGAACTTTTTTCTGTTTTTCATTTGACATGTTTGAGTGTATAGCTCACGGTTCGTTCACGAAAGCTAATTTTTACTAAATGTACTCATGCACGGTCGAATACAACAAAATGATTTTTATGATTAACAACAGATAAACAGTTAGGTACACCGTTCGTATAATATTAATATTATTGAAGCCAATAGAGGTATTGATAATTATTCGAAACGCTTAAAGTTTGGTTTTGCGGTGAGAATACAATAATCATGTATCTATTTTGTTGACTTTATGATTAGGTACCTATCAATATTTATTTAGCTAAAGTATGCATAACGGTCATCAATAAAATGTAACACGGTTTCCAATAATGCGGATATTAATGTGTATTTACTTACTTATTTTTATCTAACTTTGTTTAAATTCCATTAAAAAATAAAACAAAACACGGTCAAATGCCAATCATCGTAAATATAATAACGATAAGTATTAATTCTTTAAATGTACGAAAACGTACGAATTAATGCTGTGTCGCGTTGTGGTTAAAAACTTTAAACATAAAACAACAACCTTCAAATGACAATTTGTACAGGATTTACATTTTTGTACAATAGTTTAACCTTTAATATTATACACTTCTTTATTTGCTTATGTAAATATTAAATTATAAATATTATAATAGTTGCATATTATGATTTCACATGTAAATAGTATATAGGTTCTAGATAGGTATTATAACTATTAATGTACATTGTACCTATGCAAAGTAAACACGTGCAAAGGCGTCAGCAGAAATTGTTCAAATAAAAGAAAAGAATTTGGAATTCACTTGGCTCGTTCATTAGGTTCTTTACCATACAGGGTGATTCACCAATGCTTGCTAGTTCCTAATTTTTCTTTTATTATGAATGTATTCAAATTCTGATTTTTAAATATACTTCAAGGCCATATTTTCAAATTCTTGAGATTTTTTGTACTACTTAAAGAGTGTCCTGTGGAGATACAGCCTTCTGTTAATCGAATGACACCCCCCCCCCCCTTTCCCTATATTTCTACTGTAAATTATTTTTGTGGATAATTATTTGAAAATGTTGATGTATCTATTATCTAATTTAAAATTCGAGCGAGTAGTTTTTCAGTAAAGGTAATATCTTAAATTATTAGCTAACATTAGCTGTGTGCTAATTATTCTTGTTTAGCCGAAAGTAATGTTGAGTTCTTATACTAAACTAGGTCAAAAATATTAAATTATGCATAATATGTGAAATTCGTGATAATGTTTTGATGGCTAGGGTGGTTCTAAAGTTTAGGAAGGGGACTTGAGCACAAACTACGCTTTTTTTGTGGCTCTGCAGTGACTGCTTTAAATGACATTGTGTATTGTGTGTGGCATGTGCTATTATTATACTGAAAGTATAATTTATTAAAAAATATTATATACTACTAGCTCTGATCCTGCACGGCGTTGTTCGAGACAAATTAAATGCCCGTAGATTTACCCTTTCTTATAAACTCTGTTAAATGTTGAGCTGCGCAGATTTTTAACGCAGTCATTTGGGTGGTTTTGCCCATCAAATACAGGTCTAAAATTATATCCAATTATGAAATTACTATTTTATTTTCTGTAACCAACGGCAGCCCTATAAAAACAAAAATATATTCGTTTTTTTGTGAGCCAACAAATCCCCGTGTCAGCCACTCTTTAAAATGCTAAATTAAAAAAATTGGCGCACATTCTCGGGTATAGGATTACATATGAACCAAATTTCAGAAACGCATGAGTATGATAGACTTGGCCGTGGATCGCATACACGCAAGACGCAAGCATTGCATAATATTATTAATATTGGTATATGTTATGTAGATATGAAAAAAATAACATTTATGTTACCTACTAATATTTTTTTATAATATAAACCTCAACCAAACAATCTGCCTCTAATAATATGATAATATAATACATCTGTAGCTCGATTTTACACTTATATAGTATATATTTATTTAACCTGTAATAATGACAAAATCATATGATATAATACATAATCCAGTCATAATAACTATTTAATTATCAGTAATCAATAGCGACCGTTTAATTAAACCAAAACATTTTTTTTTTTATTATTACCTAAAAACTTGTTTAAGGAGGGTGGTAGAGAGAATATCAAAGGCTCAAATTGGTACGAAAAACTTCAGAAAATTATCAGGAGTAACTGTGCAAAAATTAATAAAAATCGGTCGTGTAGTTTTCCCGGTTAGGTGGGACAAACTAAAAACCGCTCAAGACTTTGGTACTTTACATAATAGTATATAGGTTTAGAGTTTAGATATAATAAGTAAAGTGTCAGCTCATCGCTACATCATTAAATTATTATTAAAATATTTGTAATCGGAATTTATTTTTATTTAACCTTGTTATTAATATAGTTTTTTTTTCTTTGTATCGCTAAACCGTTATCAAATAATGCTAGTATTTGTTTAAACGGAAAAACTTTATTTTATAATATTATTATCCCTAATACATAGTAAAAACGTAACATACCTATGTCATATTATATTTACCATTATCTACCACGCGAGCTGCACGACATAATATTTTACAGTGCCCATACTTAAGACAATTGCAAAATTATATTATTAACTACTACTCGGACTTCAATACGTGAATTTGTCCGTCCCGTTTAATTAAACTAATTATTGTGCAGCGTCAATGCAATGGTCGGTGTATTATTGCAGGTAGGTATACCTATCTAATTGGTAGGTATACTGACAACATGACGTATTGTTGGGCAACTCTGGAAACGAACACGCCTTTCTCGAACATCGGTATACCTATTGATAATTTATATTATATTGTATACCTATTACCTACTATTATACCACCTACGATAATAATAATATGTAACAATATTATAGTCCTTTTACCGACCCTGCTGCAGTAATATAAACAATTGTTATATACTGTATTGTTTTGGTTGTGCGGGAAATGGACAGTGAGTAATGGTGATGTAAGTTGACTTTCATTATTATACGTATATGTTGTGGAGTTATATATTCGATATTTTTTTGTGCATTTGATCAATATAATATTTATAACTATGGCTCGTAAGTTCCTGCATTGAAAAAAACGTTTGAATATGTATTATATATACCTATGCTACTATTATAATTCTAAATAAGGTGCAGGGCAACATTTAACTATTTAAACATATGAATATATGATATAGGTACATTTTTAACTACAAAACAATTAGTAAGTCCGATATTTCAATTAATTTTGTCAACATTTTAACTTTAAATAATTATAAAAAAAATTCATGCTTATACATTTTTTATATTTTTAAACTACTATTATAATAGCTTATTAGAAATTTTGTATTATATTTTCAAAGTTTTTGAACCAACAAAATTTTTTTTTTCGATAATTTTAGAAAACATTTTTTTAAAAAAATCGAAAATGTCTTATGCTTACAATTAGTTCATAAGAAGTCAAAGTATTTTTTTAATTGTATGGTGTACATAATCTCTAAATTCAGTAAAAATTTAAAGTATCTACGTTTATTTGTTTTCGAATTATAACAAAATCAGTAAATCTTTCTATCAGAAACCGTTTATTTATTGGTGAATATCCAATGTTATTATTTCAAACGTTCATAAAAAATTAGTTTGACTTTTCAGATAACTATTTTTTTAGTAAAAGTAAAAAATGTATGGGTAATTTTGTGTTACATTTTCAAATCATTTTTTATGAATTTCTAAATAAAAAAAAAAATAAAAGCATTTTTACAGCCCAAAAAGGTGATGACAAACACAGGAAACAGTGAAACACACATCATTGTAAAAGCATACGCATTCTTCCTTTCATACAAAGCAATATATTCTGTATATTCCAACCAGGTTCTAGAATGTTCAAATGAAAGCAGTAAAATAAATTAAATTGTGCAGTAAAACTCTACAATTTAAAAAAACTTAAGTACCTATTAATTCATTATTAATTACTATAAATTACTAGCTGACCCGGCAAACATTGTATTGCCCATCGGGAATTTTTTTTTTGGCAGCACCTAACTAAAATAAATACTAATGGAAGTAGCACCAACCGAACCAAAATGTGAATTATGCGGCTTTGATATCTTTGGCCGTTTTTGAGATGACCGAGTGTATTAAAAAACGTACAATTATTTATATAGCTTATATAGGAATGGATAAATATAAATCATTTTTGTAATTTATCAAGAAAACATAATCTCACTTAATGTTTTTAAATTCAAACTTATATTTGTAAATTGTAAACATTGTTTTTTGTTTATGTATTCAGTTTATAATTGATTCTCTAATTGACTTGCGTTTCAACTATTATTTAGTCTACTAGACCTTTAACCGTCTACGCGTTGATTACACTGTATGACTATATATCCATATAAAACGTAGACTGCAGTATTTTTAGTTTTCATACAATTTTTTTTTGACAGACATTAAACAAATGCTAGGTATTTACCTACATCAAAACTATTAACAATGTGTTTACAATAACATTAAAAATTTAAATTGTATAAGTACATCATTTGCAGTATATATAATTTCTAACTTATGTTTTTATCATTTATAAATGTTTAATAAATTCTAAATTCTAAAATAATATCAATTGTACTTGTCCTCTCACTAGTCAGTTGTCAGTATAAACATAATATTGTTTACACTGTTCACGCCATATTGATAGGAAACAAGAACACTTGAACCTCAAGATGAAATGAGTTGTTGTAAAGTAAATATTAAATCTATAATCTATATCCATACTGAATATCAAATAATATTAATTAATATATCGTATACTGTATTAGTATATACACATAGGTATTAATCATTATACTCATCAATATACGTACGTCATAGATGACTCATAATAAAAAAAAAATGTCTGTTATGATGTAGGTACTGCTTAAGCTACCTAATAAAAAAAAAAAATATTAGCTGAAGTACTTTACTAATACCTACGTAATACTCTCAAAACACACTGATAAATAAGTATCTAAAATTGTATTGCTTTCTTTATATAGTTATCTTTATTGTATTATACACTTCACCTAATAGTTTCTATCTTCATAGGTCATTTATTTTATATAGTTAAGCTATAATAAGTAATAACTATAGGTACTTAATGAATGTACCTACGCAATTAGATAAAGGTGCACAAAACATAAAAATTCGATTATAATAAAAAATTATTATTTTGCATAAAATATACTGTGTTTTGCGACTTAAAATTCGAAAAATAAATAATACCATGATTTTAAAATCAAGAGTCTAAACTAAACCTTCAATCTAATTATTCTTAGTTTAAATAATTGAGTTAATACTTCAAGAACTAAAAGGTAGGTACATAATGTATAAGTTATAACAACCAGGACCGGTGAGAGGTTTATAAGTGGTCGTTACGACCTATCACTCATTAAAACACATTCTTACAGTCAGCACATTCACATAGGTAATACTATTATAAATTAATAATAAATATTCTGTACCTATTCTTAAATGAAATATTTGATGTTTGGTTGTATCTTATATCCAATAATTGAATGGGACACGAGTCCATGCAAAACCCAAACCAATCTATTTTTTAAAACTTTTCAGCTGGAAATAAAAAAAACTGTTTTAATTTTTGGTGCCATCAGTGTTTGGTTACAATTACTTTGTATTCATTAATATTATTCTCTTGGAGCTATCTGGTTTTTCTACAGAAAACACAAGACCAGACAGCTTCAGCCACCAAGTGAGTTATTTCCTATACGGATTGTTGTATCTGTCTCATTCTCACACAAATAATATACTCATAATTTTTATTTTTTTAAATTTGTTCGATTTGTCTAAATCTGATTTTTTTATGAAAATAGAATTGTCTTATTTTTGCACCGACCTCGTTGAATGATATAATAGGTAAATTTTTTTTTTATATAACTAGTAACTTTTTTATTTGTTTGTTTGTTTTACCTATGCTAAATCATAGGTAGTAATTTGAGGTAGTATAAAATCTCAACGAAAAGAATATAAATTTTGAGCACCGGAAGAATTATTTTCTTCAGTGGCCATTTTTATTGACTCTAAGTCATTAATTACAATAACCAGGACTGCTCAAAAATATTACTTTATACCCGAACCTAGTAACAACATTATTATTATGTACCTATTTTGATGTTTAAGTTAAATGATAAAATAATGAAATTTAGGTACCGTGACTTGTACTATAAGTGCACATATATATTTGACCTTGAAATGTAATTAAAATGAATATGAAATATTGTGTGTCTTTATAGCATTCTTAGCTTTATTTATTGGTTCTATAAGGCGTAATAATAGTAATGAGTCATGACTTCACAAGTCGTAATAAATATTTGCATTATTTTGAATTAATTAAAAATATACACAGTAATCTATATACATATATCCTAAAGTCAAATGTCTTAACCAAACAGTAAAAATATTTAACTATTCAAACTATTATAAAGATAATAATAATATAGAAATATTACGTAATTTGACGTCCTGTAAATATATATAATTTTTCTTGACATTTAAATATTTAATTAAATGTGTGTCATTAGCAACCGACGCTCTTTTTATCGGTTCTAAATACCGGAGGTGTGCTGATCATGTAAATAATTAAATATGACCAATCACCTATTTTTAAAGTAAACGTAATTGTCTGGACTTCAAAGATAATATTGCAGATACCTACCTACTAATAATAATATAGACTAAAATATTCCTTTGTAAACGATGACTGACTGATGATTGTGATGTAAATATGTATTGTTGATTGCTGTCTTACAAAATAGAAAACGCCAACTACGAAGGTTAAGATGAATTTGTATTATTTTTAGGTTTAGTTAAGTTAAATCTTCCACAATTTTTTTCTTTTTAAGTAAATAGGTACTCTCAAAAAACAACATGTATTCAACAAAATCTTTTATGTTTCCTTTGTTGTTTAATTGAAGAAATAATAACTCTGTAAGACGTGTAGATATAGGTAATACTAAATAATTTTAAATATTTGTTATTATTTTCTTCTGATTTTTGTTAATTATTGTTACCAACCATTTCTATTACATCAATGGCCGGTTACCCTGAAGATAAGGTGATGATTTCCATTATTCTTGAGCTAATCTTGCATAAAAAAATATCTTCAACATTTAACTTAACTGTTTGAAAAATGTATATAGGGTTAATTGCTTAATTCAAAACTGTGAAACCTAAACAACATTTAAACTTTTCAAAACATTGTTCTCAGAAAATGAATGACCCTCCCTGTATATCTAACTATGCATTATAATACATACAGTCATACAGATTTGAAAATACATTTGATAAATTAAAAAAACGAACGCCTTTATAAAAGATTTTATGATCGTCTGCATCTCATACAAATTTTCTGGACCAAAATATCTTTTACGATACTTTGTACTTGCAGGTAGTCTTTCAAGTCCAAGTAAGACGTCTGAAGTGGAAGTTGGGAGTTTGAGATGTGATATTTTACAATATTAAAAACACAATATACATACGATACCTATATATATATATTATAAACTATAAAGTATAAAGAGAAAGTGTCGTCAATGACCAACTATTGGCTTCCAGTATTGTAAACTGTAAGTACCTACCTATTTGAGTAAATGTATATTTAAATACTTTTGTAGTATTAGAGTATTTGGAAAATAATTTAAATACTGTCTTCGACGTATTTGTATTCGGAAATCAAATATTTTTAATAATCCTAAAGAATGATTCGTCATTCTTTCGATTGTTTTTTTATTATCAATATACTATTTTATTTATAATTAAAATCAAATCATCAAATATTTTTTTGAATATTCATCTATTTAATAATGTTAAATTAATTTTGAAGTATTTCAGAATTAAAATATAACACATTTTATTTATATTCATTTTACAGTATAAATTACTAGTATAAAATTAAAAAATTAGTTTAAAAGTCTTTAAATACATACCAAGTATTTTAATTTGTTCTTAAATACTTTCTGAATGGATGCATTTGTATCTATATGTATTTAAATTCAATTTTAAATGTATTTTTACAATACTGGCTTACATCAAACTCATTTTTTTCAAGATAAATTCTATCATACGCAAATTACAATGTACATAATTATATACCTACCTAAAATAATTCTCAAATATTTTGACTGGCGTTTTCATAAACTCAGCAGGTTATACATTTTACAGTTAAACAGTTTATTATACTTTGTATAACATTTTAATACAGTTCAATGCGACTATTGAAACTTATTTCCACGCACCTATAGTAGAACAGGTGGGGACTAGATCATAGCTACATAGGTACATATACAAGACTGATCCGTAATATATGGCCATATAGGTAATCACAATATCCACTCAACGCATAGACCCGTCTAAATAGGTGCACAATATATAATATATATAGATAATAAGTAATATATACCTACATAATATGTAGTATTACGCTAATATAAATATGCACATATTTTATTACCATAACGAATAATACTCAACAGCGGCATATTGCGCTATTGCCTATATTGCAGGTACCTAACCTACCTACCTATAAATGTACCTATAGGCGCCAAGCACAGGGCTTATTACATTAATCACGCATAATACAAATAAGCATATTATTTATTGTTATTAAAATGTAGGTATAATATTTGTTTGTATACAGTAAGGCTAGAGATCACAGTGACCTTCGAATATTTTTTTAGTTTTTACACATACCGCCCACGTTCTGCGCGTAGTGCGTACACCGCCGTTTAATCTAAATAACTTTACTAACGTTTACTGTTGTCTGTTATTTGTTAATAGCATAATAAAATATATAGGTAGGTACTATTACTATAGTGTACTATAATATATACATAAAAGTATTATTCGCGTTTATAATATCATGCAAAATCCATTACACCTACATATGCAAAGTTATAGAGACTATATCTAGACAAAGGAGAGCTTAATGCAATAGCGCACGATTTGACGTTCGAATAATAACTATTATGGCGTAGTATTATATATTATATTATAAAGTGGGTATCTTCTATTATATTATATTTATATACCATATAATTTGGAAAAATAAATAAAAAGGCGTATTATGATGACGTCGTGTAGGTATAATATCCGTTCGTATATGTTGGTTCGATCGCCCGATCGTTATAAGCTATATATTTTATGTGTATATAATATAAAAACAATAAACGATTATTGGTGAAATATATTGAAATTGGTTGTCATTTCATATTGTCATTGTACAATAAAAAAACGTATACAAATACAGATTTTATATTATTGTATTGGGTACCAACATATTATAGGATACTTCAACTTCAGGTTCAGATACTATAGTAAGCCGTAAGCGGTAGGTACCTGTAAAAACGAGCAGTTGTTATTATCGTTGTCCCTTGTACTTTTATGTCTAATGTCGATGTATAATGTATTAAATATGTATACATATAAGATATAAAGAGAAATAGAAGTTATAGGCTGTAGATATAAATATATAATAATAGTTATTATAATGCGTGTTGGTTAAAAGTTATTATTTATTAACTAGGTACTTATTTTTTACTTTGTACGAATACCTATACAGATGTACCTACCTACCTACCTCTACAATTAACGGACGTTAATAAAATGTCTGGCTTATTCTTTTTTCACAACAAAATAATACAAATCTGATAGTGTAACATATGGTAATATTCAGGTTGATCATTTAAAAAGTTAACTCTCAATTTATAGAAAAGTAGGTCTTTTTGAAAAAAAATTATAACACAAATCATATTTTTAAAAATAAAATTTGTTTTGTATTGACTTAAAATTATGTGAAAAAATATTTTCGAGAAAATGAGTGTTTATCTCGTATTCTTGTACCCATAATAGGTGTCATTTGCATGCCTGTCCCAGTGTCCCACTACACTTGCACCGTTTTAGTCACCAACAGAAGTTTCTTATCATACCTACCTAAGACACAAATTTAACAAGTATTAATATTATTAGTCAAGATAATATAGGTAATAATATAAACAAACTGTGTGTTTAAATTTTTCGGATTATTATTTTTTATTTAAACAAATAGATGGGTGTGTACTTTACAAGGTGATTCACCAACTTAAGACCATAATATTTAAAATTATTTAGATTTTTATACCATTTAAGGAGTGTCATGTGGCCATTACAAACATCATATTTACAAATCAGGACCAACCTTTTTAATTGTATATTATTAAGCTGAGAATATTTTTTTGAAAATATTAATGTACCTATAACTAAATCAAAATTTGAACGAGAAGTTTCTGAGTTTTAAATATTTTATATTTATATATTAGGATAGTAGTCTTTAAAAATGGTTTCACAAAAACATAAATCAGATATAATATTGAATATTATAGACAATAATTTTTATAAATTAAAAAATGTTGATAAATTAATATTAACTATTCATTTTTTCAAATAATCATGACCTCCGTATCTTCCACACTCATTATCATGAGCTTATTATCCTTAGTAGTTAGTACCTACACAAAGACACAAAATTAAACAACTCGCAATAACTACTAGTTTTAATTTCTATTTAGACACAACAAACATTTTCAAAAAGTCTTCTGATTAACAATATTTACAAGGAAAAAAAGTGATTCTCATTTGAAAAAAAGAAGTTTATATAACCACAGAACACTTCTTAAATGATAGGCACAGAAAATCTTGTAATTGAAAATATAACCTTTAAATATATTAAAAAAGTTCTAAAAATGAGAATTTTTGGAATAAATTCATTATTAACTGAAAAATGAAGTTGAACACGCTTGGTGAACAACCCCGTTTAATGCTATGTAGGTGCGTATCTTCTGCTACTTATGTCTTATATGCATGTTTACGGGTTAAGACTTTTGCTGTTTATTATGCTATATAACAACACCTGCATGGCTGCATCTTTTACTCGTCACTGCAGCTCTGCGTGTCTATAGTGTTGTTCCGGTCCAGATGTTTCCAACACTATACTCTATTCTAAAATTAATTCGATAATTATTTTGGAACATTTCCGGCCTTAGAAACACCTGCTGTAAAAGTCTGGCCCCGCCTATGCTGTTACTGTTAAAATATAACAATGTTAAATAATATAATATGTGATCAGTAGAGGGTTAGAGCGGCGTAGTGCTCATGTCACATTTCCATAGACAATCGTTATTATTATTATAACCATAATATGACACATTAACGCCTTCAAAATTACTGTGGAAATAAATAGGTAAGTAGATACCTATTATATATTTTACATCGCGTGCCTTTAAAGGGAGAATGTTTATCTATAACTAATAACTATATTATAGGTAGGTAACTAAAAACTAATAAGTCTATAATTATTTATCTTAATAAAAATATCTAAATATAAACAATACTTACCAATCGTCAGGTTTCTGATAGAAATGGAATTAATTCTGTTATTTAGAATTGAAACGTTATACAACTTTTAAGTTTATTGTTTATCGTTTATCGTTAAAAATAATATATAATGTCCCATCGGGCATACTAGAATTACCCACTCCTATCTTATGCGTAAAGAGCCCAAACCAAGGTGCGAAACATGCAACTGCGAACTCACCATCAACCATATATTCCTAGAATGCCCCACCTATCATAACGCCAGATCAAAAGCTATCATAAACACCTCCTCACTCAAAGATGCACTCGGACCAGGACAAGAGGTAAACATAGCAAACTTCATCAAGATGGCCGACCTCACATCGAACATATAAGAAAATAGATCAACAACGCTACAATACAACTATCAACACTCAAATTATATTTATAAATTTATAAATTAAATTAAACATGTAAACCATTGTAGGCTAATAAACATTTGTATTTGAAGCCTTTAATTAATAAAAAAAAAATATATATATATAATGTGGGGAATGGCCAGGAGACGGAATATAATAAATTCTTGGATTAATCGGTATAAGCGATTGATTGCCAAATCACGTGGAATAAATATTTCTAAACGAAACCAATATTATAACTTTTAAGTAAATGGATTTTAAATTATTTCGTTTTGTTATTTTTTGTTTTATGATATACTATAGGTACATTTGGTTAATCGTTGTGTTTTATTTAGTGGTATTTAATTATTTTTGTTTGCTGTTTTCCATATTTATTTGATACTTTACACAGTTCAATCGTTTTTTGTCATATATAACTTAATCCCTCAATTCCTGATAGTAATATTTAATAAATAATATTATGCAGCCAAATGAGTATACCTATAATAATAGTGAATGAAAATTGTTAATTATAGGATAATGACATTAATGTCAACCCCCAATAACAACGGCTTTGTTTCTAAACAATTAAAAAACTGTCTGTTGGGGGTGGGGGGAGGGGGGCTAAGACCCCCAAGCCCTTCCGATTTCCGCCTATGATATAGGTAACCTTTTTATATTTTATTGTGCACTTGAATTTTCATTCAGCACTTACAAATTAAAAATATTGGCTGAACAATTGTGGCCACTACCTATCGGTAATAAATTAATTCATAAGCAAAAATTAATAAATATTCGTTTGCATAATATGGACGGCTTAGGTATATTATATACATTATTAGGTTGTCCCTTTCGCAACCGACTCATCTACAAGGATGAACCAACTCAATGTATAACATAAATGTTTACAGAAGCTTAATAAACATTTACGATTTACCTATAGACCAATGGGTATCTATGTTTTCGAATTGTATGAACATAATATCTTAAAGCGTAGGTATGTATAGCTTAGTTAAATTCCGTCGAATGTACATTAAATTGTATTATTTTTGGTTTGAAATGATAATGCCCCCAATGGTTACTACTCATAGCAATCGCGATTATTTTATAGGTACCTAATGAAGGTAGTATTAAATGTAATAACAAAATACACTGCATTGTATTGTTTAAGTCGGTAGGTACCTGTTGACTGTAGCATCGTATTATAGTCTACAGTACGTCCGTCAGTTGTAGTTCCACTCTACCGTAACGATAACAGCGTATCATTTTGAGAACCCCTCCTCCGCCGACCAAACGGTTTGTACGTTTGAACTAGTAAACACTAAACAGTGCCGTCGGCCGTGATTATTATTTAGTATTTACTATATATAACCGATTTCCGAATCGCGTTGCCCGCCAACGACTTGGCAATGGACTACCGCCTACCCCGTCGTGACTAATATTTTTATTACACACGACTCTGCCACGACGATGATGACACCCAATGTATAATTTAGGCATCGTCGATCCTGTTTAATGCGCAGTCGTCATGTTGTACCTCAAGATCATAGCCATACCGTGTTTCGTCCTGTCGAACCATGTCGTTCGGCCGAGTGCAGTACCATTGGATTTGAACGTTCATCCAGAACACTTACCATACATACTGAACTCGGACACCGACCACAACAAAACGGTATGTGAGGGTGATTAGAATTTATCAAACATTAGTTTGGCACGGTAGCTCATACACACTCGATTTGTAGCGCTGCTGGGGCTACGAAAGTGACTGCGATATAGAGCACCGCTATTTGGATCCCTTGTGTCCGGGGACCGAGACTAGCTGGGCACCGACCAAACGCGATCAGATTGACACGTTCTACGATCAAGGAGATTTTGGCTATGTAAAACAACAAAGAGAAGAAATCACATACATGTGTGAGCCAATAAATCAAGTAATTTTTAATTTCATTGGAATTAATGGCTTACATTTTTAATGCAGTCTTATATATTGTATGTACAAGTTATAACCAATTCTAATTATTGCTGCTGCTACTTTGATGCATTGTAGTTTTATTTATTCCAATATTAATAGGGTTTAAAAATGTTGAAACGTGTGATTTATGTTTTAAAATTATAATACATTGTGGTTAATAACATTAATATGTTGATAGGTGTTAACATTTTGACTTGATACTTTTAGGACGATTCTTCATTAGAATGCACGAACCATTTGAAGTTTTGTCGTGGACATAATATTATGATCAATTTTGAAAATATATTGAACAAAAATCACCCGATACGATATCAAATGGATGTTTTGAGTAGTGGTCAAATTGGTGGCAAATGCAAGTAAGGGTAATTGTTATTCAAAAGTTAATAAGAAAAAAAAACCATTTTTTTCTATTAATATTTAATAAAAAAAAAATCAATTATCTGTGTTTTGTGTACAACTTAAATCACAGATTCTGTTTACACGTTTTAGAATATTTTTCTTTTAACACAAGTAAAAAAAATAAAAATAATAATTAACATCATAGGTAATTCACATATAGGTTTCATAAAGAGAAATTGGATGCTCAGTGTGATCATCTGAGTCCATTACAGTCTTGGAGTCCCGAATTAAGATTCTTTACACCAATTGATGATTATCCTGGAAATTGTGATTTAATTATAACTGAACCTACAGTTATTATGAAAATAGACGCAAGTAAATATTTTCAATTGTAATTTTTATTTATAATTTTCCTTTATTTGTATAGTATGTATTTAATAGTGCTTTTAATTTTTATTTTATTAGCTGTGAATATGTACCATCATTTTTGTGATTTTTTGAATTTATATGCGTCTCAGCATTTGAATGGTTCAGGAGCTAGTATGTTTTCAAAAGACATACACATATTAGTTTGGGAGTCATTTGCTTATGAATCTGCATTTAGTGATACCTTTCAAGCATTTACAAAGCACCCAGTATGGAATTTAAATACTTTCAGAGGGCAAGTTGTTTGTTTTAATGATATTGTCTTACCTTTACTACCACGAATGATATTTGGGCTGTATTACAATACTCCTTTGGTAAATATTATTTTTTTTATTTTTTAATCATTTATAATCTGCTGTGGAAAAATTATAATTTATATGTTAGTGAATTAATCAAAGAATGATATATTAAGATATGACATATATTAGTTATAAGAATTGTATATGTTACGGGCTAAGTAAAGACATTTTTTTTTTGCTTCAGATTGATGGATGTGAAAATAGTGGATTGTTCAAAGCTTTTTCCCAACATGTGTTACATCGTTTGAACATTGATCAAAAACCAAATGACAATAGAAAAACAAGAATAACATTTTTGTCTAGGAATACAAAATATAGAAATGTATTGAATGAGAATGAATTAATAACTGCTTTAAAAAATCATTCTCAGTATGAAGTAAAAAAGGTATTTTTGCTTAAATTAATGCACATTTCACAGTTTATGAACTAATCAAAATGATTTTCAGGTTGTTTATAGTGGCAACTTTTTAACTTTTAAAGAGCAAGTACAAATAACATATAACACAGATATATTTATTGGAATGCACGGAGCTGGGTTAACGCATCTTTTATTTTTACCAGAATGGGCAGTGTTATTTGAACTGTGAGTATGGATTTTTACTAATAGAAAATAAATTGATATTTACTGTTAAAAGTGTTCATATTAAAGTAGGTATTCATTAGGATAAGTTGTTAATTGTTATTAATTTTCATTAACAGATATAATTGTGAGGATGAACATTGTTACAAAGATTTGGCTCGTTTGAGAGGTGTTAAGTACATAACATGGCGAGATATAAATAAGTTTACTGTGGAAGATAAGGTAAGCAATATCATATTTCAAAAAAAATAATCATTAGTAAAATCAAGAATGTTGGTTGTGATTTTAAAATGTTGTGTGAACCTTAAGTCCAGATTTTGTGCAAAAATAAAGCTTAAAATAATATGCATTTATGTATCATCAAACCTTGATATATGCATTTTAAAAGCTCATAATTTTTTTTAAAAAATATGCTTTTTACCAAAATATTGCTTATTGTTTCTTTGATAAATATTAAAAACTGAGTATTGGTTTTTAATTAAAACTTAAAAAGATAAATTTCATTTTTTGATCATAGCCATAAACTGGACAACTAAAGTACAACAAAAAAATAATAAAAATAAATACATTTATATTGGTTAATGCAGTCTTTCTTTCAAACATGTACTGGCTAGTGGGAGGTCTAGGCAATGTGAGGCGTGGGGGGTGCGTTTCGCTGAACGGTTTTCGTGAAGACGCGGCATCTTTCTTCCATGGAATAGAGTATAAATGAATGATCTTTACAAAAAAGATCGATGAATATATAGATATGAATTTGCTTACAGAATGATTTAATAATCATTGTGACTCATTTTTTCAGTTATTATTAGTTAGTTACATTAAATCTTAGTTTTTGGAATTCTTAAATATACCTATGGAACATATTTTCAATTATTTAGATTTGTTATACCATTTGAGGAATGTTCTGTAACCAACTTTTGTTTTTCAAATGAGAATCACACTTTTTTTCTGTAAATTGTTAATCAAATGACTTTTTTTTAAATGTCGATGTATCTAAATTAAAATTGGAACGAGTAGCTTCAGAGTTATTAAAATATACAAAGTATATTAGTCTTTAAAAATGTATTTAAGTATACTTGAGAATTTCAAAAACTAGGATTTAAATAAATAAATTATTAAACAAAAAATTGGAGTGATCATGCTTGGTGAATCTTCTGTATGAACAATTTTAGATTCTGAGCGATAAATCATAAATGTATTGATTTTACAATGATGTGTTTGTTTTGTGCCTGTCATCACCTTTTAGGTTGTAAGAATTATTAGATTTTCTACTTTAATAACCTTTCTTGTTGAAAAATGAATATAATTGGCACTCGTTGATTAAGAGTAAAACAATTTTTCTTATAAGCATTTGAATTTTGAAGTTCAAATTTTGGCAACATTTGTCAAAATTACAAAAATTAGCATATCATTTTGTAGTTATAAATTTGTAAAATATTCAACTGAACATTAAATACAAGGTTCCTCTTAAGTAATTTGTTCTGAAAGAATAACAATTTTAATTATAAAAGTAATATTTGTTAGGACTTGAAACATTTACATTTATTATTATATTTATATTTATTTATTTTGTATTTTTTTGTGCGAATACACAATGATATTTTCAAAACATTTAGATTAATTTAAAGCTATTACCCATAACTATAAACCTTTTCATACTCTTCTATAGTAAGGCTGGAGTGACTCAACAATAATATATCATACTAATATAATAATTAAATATAAATAATACAATAAATGCAATGTTTTTAGCAAAAAACGTACCATAATATTAATAGTAAAATTAATTATTTTAGTAGAGATAGCAAAAAATATACTTAGTAATACAGGCTGACAGACGGTCTTTGTTCAGAATCACTTTTTGTATGGAATGATTTCAATTCAAATAGATTTAGACTCATACATTTTAGTGTCTTACGCATGGTAAATACAACTAGTACTAACGATTTAATTCTGACCAGCATGTTTGAATTGCAATCAATGCAATTAAATATATGAAGCTATATTATTCATTTTTGTATTTATCGTACTTATGTAGGAGACAATATGACAAGGTGTACTTGTCTTTATCTATTGTTCTGCAGGGTGGTTACATACTTTACTCCTTTATTGTCATTGATTTTAAAATATTTTATTTAAAATACATAAAAATATCAATGCATAAAAAGTAAAAATAACTTTTCTACAAAATATATTCAACTATGCAATGTTCATAAAATGTATCATTATTCTTAAACTTTGCATTTTTATGCACAATAAACAGTTTGTTTCGTATTCTCTAATGAACAAATAGTTGTCATTTCTTCAGCTTTTTAAAAATGCACTCTCAAAAAAAAATGCATATTGATCTGGACTCAAATATTAATAAATAATAAGAAAATTAAATTTAAAAATCGAATCAAATATTGTTGTGTTTTAGGGCAACCATCCAGACCAGGGTGCACATGCCAAGTTTACCAATTATTCATTTGATAAAGATGAATTCATAAGCCTAGTGGATGAAGCTGCTACACATGTAAATAAATATAAACACGGTTATAGTCCTAAATTACATGATGAACTTTAATGTTAGCTTGTTGTGCTTCATTATTAATTCACTTTTATGTAATTTTACTAATTATTAATGTTAATTTTGCACGTTAAGACATTTTTTTTACTTTTTACCTAAAATATGTTGTTTGGTTATTTTTTGTTTTTATTATGTCATTTTTCACTTTTTTAAATAAATAATTGTTTTTTTTATCGTTTACATTTATTTGATTGTGTATGATGATAAATTTCATGAATTAATCGGCAGTCATTGATTGTGTACTTGGTGTACTTATTTGTTAATTTCATTAATATTAAGTAAGTAAAATGCAAGTATTATTCCATGACCTAAAATGGAAAACAGTTGAAAAATACTTTTTTGCTAACTAACTTTTATCATGAACTCAATAGTCTATACATTACAACATAAAACCTTCAGTTAATAATAAAAGAAAACAGTGAGTAAATTTAATATCTACTATGAAAAATAAAAATCATTTTTTGAATTATTAAATTATTGTTATTATTATTCATTATTAATGATTCATTGTTTAAGCCATTGAGTATAGATAGTACTATCTATACTCAATGGTTTAATCTTAAGAAAATAATTTTTTTAAACAATGTTTATTGTATTATATAGATTAGATAGGTAATTAATAAAGGATTTATTTTTAATGAATTAAAATACAAAAGCTAAGAAGCTAAGCTCCTCCAAGTCTTCCCAAATTGTGCCTATGGATATATTATATATTTTGTTTTGTGGTATTTTATTATTTTTGTTTACCGTTTTCTGTTTTAATTACATGTACAAATTTTAATAGTTTTTTTCATATATAACGTTTTCAAGTCCTGGTTTAAGACAGTTTGATAATGATTTCGATAATAAACATGGATTCTTCTTAGAGTAATTTTTAATTTCCCTTTGTGTATATTATTTTGTATGCAAAAATAAAAAGAAGGTAAATAATAGATTGTGAACCAAATCCTGTTCTTCACTCAAAATTGTTTTATCAAATACAATGATTATTAATTGATATTATGAATAAATATTGAATAGGTTAAATGATCCACTACATCACTATAGAAATCCTATCACATTTTTTAAAATTAAAATTATTTTGAATAATTTATGTTGTAACGATTTACAGAACGAAGGAGGTGTGTTGCAATGTAATTATAAGGACAAGCATAGATTACACCCAGCACGAGACAACCAAAGCATTATATGTGTTGAGTACTCGATAGTTGACACTAACATTGTTTGAATTCTTTTTTACACGTCGATTACTAGGGACACTCGTTGTCAGGCCCCACACCCGCATGTGTTGTCTCCATCTTACAAGTGCGTAACATAGCAAATTTTACGCTCAGCAGATCACGCGAAGCTCCGTGAATTTAAAATTTAGAGTGAATTGACCTCTTATAAAAATTAAAGGTAACATTATTATCGAGGGCATCTCATTGGCTTTTTATTATATTTTAATTTTAAAGCGAGTTATGAATATTTTAAGATAGGTATACAAACAATTCACAATTTTAAAATACTCATAACTCTCTTTTAAATTAAAATATAATAAAAAGCCAATGAGATGCCCTCGATAATAATGTTACCTTTAATTTTTATAAGAGGTCAATTCACTCTAAATTTTAAATTCACGGAGCTTCGCGTGATCTGCTGAGCGTAAAATTTGCTATGTTACGCACTTGTAAGACGGAGACAACACATGCGGGTGTGGCGTCCTCTTAAGGTAACACCACAGACATCAAATTAAATAAATATTTCTACTAGTAAATAGCAATCCCACGATTTACTAGTTTATAATGTAACTTAATAATATTAAATAAATGGATAACTTCGAATTCGTACATTATTAAATAAATGTTGTATTTGAAAAGACTATGAATGACATCAGCTATCGATGTATGGTAATTGGATGCCGGTAGGTATTTATTTGGTTTCGTTGACTGTGTACTTTGTAAAAAGTTAATTTTGTTAACGGTTCACGTCGTTCTTGCGAGTTGCGATGTATAATATTATTATATTCATTTACTTTGTGATCATCGAGATTATAAAGAAGTTCTTTATAATCGTGTTTGTGATACCATAAGACAGTGATAAAGGTTAACAAGTGTTAACCACGAACTATGATAACAATAATATTATAATCACGGTTGTAAATATATCTTTATCGGGATGTAAACACAATATAAGCATTGTGATAACAATAATATTTGAAAATTGAAGTAGATAATGAGTAAAGCACGTGCACGCTGCACGGTACACTGATTTTCTTGTGCTAGACTTGTGTTAAATTTTGATTTTGATTATTATTATTTTTCATCGCTTTCGCTGTCTTGAACATATTTTCATAAATGTAATTTACGAGATATCGAATTCAACAGTTTAAGCGAGTTGTAAGGAACTTGATCGCTTGTCGTTTCGCGTACGTTCAGTAACAGTCTCAAATTTTTTAATGTAAGTATTAGAAGTTCGAACGAAGGAAGTACTTATGAATAATTATCTGAACTAAAACTTATTGTGACTGTGTTTGATAGATGGTTACCGAAAAGCCCGAAAAAAATATGAACAAAAACCACGATAAAACCACTGGGCTATATAAAATTGCAGCAAAAATATTAAAAAAAGTCAAAACCGGAAGCAGCTATAAAACTCAGCTTTATCAAGCACAGTATCCAGTAAGTACTCATTGACCTAAAAATTAATTTAGGAAAGCAAATTAATATTACATCTGTTGAAAACCAGGTCACACTAATGTACGTATGTAAACAAAATGTTGAGCTTATCCTATTTGAAATGTCTTTAAGAGGTAATATTGTATACATTTTGGTTTATAATATTCTGGTAGCTTGTATGGTACTTTTTGGATATTGTACTCCAGCAGACAGCGTGAAATACCGATTCTGCTATCGTATTCCCTTTGATGTTAAATTGATGGATGTGGAATTGTATAAAAATCTGTGTAGAGAATGTGAATCACAACACAAAACATAAACAACAACCGAGAGAATGCACTGTCCAGTTTTTTTTTGCGATCTGCAAGCAATTGATACCATTGTTTACCTCAACATCATTATACATTTCTATTTTCTTTACTCTCTTATTTAGATGTTCGTTTCTTTATCGCTCAGAAGCTTCTGTAGAAGTGAAAATCATAATTTCTCTCTCCTTTATGTTCACCTAAAACTGCTAAAAAAAATGGTTAGTAAAGATATGATTACCTATCCATATGTTTAATTGCTATGCATACTCCACGCTGTTATACCTATGTGAGGTTAATATTTCAATTCCTTCAGTATATCGTTATTTAAGATTCTTTATAGGATAAAAATACATTTCAATATATGTAGGTCTATCACAAATATAACTTTGTAGACCTGGGAATTTTCAAAATTGATTTTTGTTTTTAATTAAGTGATTGAAATTTTTAAGTCAAGTTAATGAAATTAACTTTACTTCTAATGAGTATACATCTTTAAACATAAAATTTTTTTTTTCAGAATAAATTATCATTGAATGCTGTACTGATGAATGTTTTTAAATGGGAAAAAGTAATAGATGAGTTAGTAGAAAAAAGTAATATATTGGAAAGAGAAAATAATATGGACCGTGATTTAGTGTACATACTTATCACTGAAATGATGTGGTCAAAATTTGGATTAAAAGGCACTGCTAAAAATATATTAGCAATAAAAAAATATAAAGTTGAATTTTTAAAGCTTATGAAAGAAAATGATTTAGAAAAACTATCTACTTCTACACTTACTAAAGGTACAATTTTAAAAAATATATAATTTACTTATTAAATTTTTCTAGGTATAAATAAATTATATTTGTTAGTTAATCGAGTTAAAAGTGACATAACTATTTATTTTTAACTTAGTTCTTAAAGATGTACCTGCTTTCTCTTCGTAATGCACATAATAAATTTGAGTTCAACATACCAATTTTGTGTGGTTAGCTTTAATATTAAAGTTTATTGACTGATTATTATCTAGGTATGATTTTATTGACATCTAATTTTAAAGTGAGTTATAACAATATAAAATATCACAATTTTAAAATGCCCATTACTCACTTAAAAAATTAAACGTCAATTAAATTCTATAAGCTGTTATTGGTAATATTCTTTTCTTTAAACTTTATAAAAAGTCAATATTGACTCTACTATTAAAGCTAACAACACAAAATTGGTTTTACTGAATGAAAATTTGCCGTGTACATTTTTAGGACAGAGACCTATGTGTAACCCCATGTGAGTGGTGTCTTTTTAAAAATAATATTTTTGTTCTTCCTATGTAATGTACATAATATTTTTTTAAAGCGTAATTTATTTATATTTTTCAGTTATGAAACCTAGGTTTTTCCGTGTTAACACATTAGTAACTACACTAGAACAAATATTAGAAAAATTATCAAAACTTAAATTTATTAAATTGGAATCTCCAAAATCTTATGCTGAGTTTTTGGAATTAATCAAATCTGATAAGTTCAAAGGAAGAAACATTTTTGTTCAAGATGTTCACATTAAAGAATTGTTGGTTTTCAATTCAAGAGTGAAGTTCTATGAACTCGAAGAGTATAATAATGGATCTTTAATTGTTCAAGATAAGGTAAATTTTGTAATTTTAAATAACAATACTAAATATGAATAGATAAATTAAAACATTATTTAAACAAAAATAATTGGAATATCCATTGTACTCAACTTACCCCTATAAAAATAGTTGCATATAAATAATAGGTACATCCTTTAGTTATTATATACGTGAACAGGGTGGTAAATCATTTAAGTATTGATATTCAAACACTTTTTGAAGTATTAAATATATATTTATTTTACTATCAACAAAAGTTTTTGACTACATTTTAAATTGTATAATATAAGTTATTTAATAATAAACACCATATTTTTGGTATTGATTACTGAGGTATTGAATACTTTATTTAAAGTATTATTTTGTGACTCAATTAAAAATATTTAGATTTGGTTTAAAAATCCTTCGGGATTTATCAGCAATGCAAATCCTTGCTCTTTAAAAAATATATTGTGTTTATTTGGCTATTTCAAACAGCTTCTTAATTTCGGGTTCACCAAATTTAGTTCTTAATTCAAAAAGCTCTCTTAATAAGCAACTAGTGATTGGAAAAGTCACAAAAAGTTGCAACACCCTATGCTTATTGAAACGTTTTTGTCTTTTTGATAATACTTCTTACCATTAATGTTACAAAATCTGAAAAATAATATAAAACTGCTCCAATATTTATCACTATTAAGTAAAAACTGTTGAGATAATAAATCAATACCAAATATGATTTTTAGTTATTCACATCGTAATAACATCACTTAATGCTTCCTGGCTTAAGAGATTTTCAATTATTATAAATAGCACTTAAAATACCACTATATTTTGTTAGAAAAAATAATAATCCTATTTGTGAAATGGTTAAAATGAATAATTATGAAAACAAGAATTTTAAGTTATTGACATCTAATGATTAATTCAACTCTATGTGTATGAATGCTATGGTATACCAGGTATATCCGGTTCGCATTCCTATAATGTATATTATAATATAATCCAATAAATTCCAATGGTTTTATTGTTAAATGTTTGTGAGGTCCTAATGTAATAGATGTTTAATAAGAATAATTGTTTACAGGCAAGCTGTTTGGCTGCTTACCTATTAAATCCAGAACCAAATAGTACTGTGTTAGATATGTGTGCTGCTCCTGGTATGAAGACATCTCATTTAGCTGCTATTATGCAAAATACGGGGTGAGTTTATTCATACACATTGTACAACATACAATTGCATATAAATTGTAAATTTGATTTTTTCTGTTGAAAATAGCATCAGTGGTTAGATTTCTTGGCTATTAATTATATGCTATTTAGTTTGTTTTTCAAAATAATATAAAATATTGTTGAACTATCTTTTAATTACCCAGTTGGCAGTTACTTAAATACAGTTAATTTTGGAAAAAAATATATCTTTAAAATATAAGATACCTATTTCATGAGTTTATTATATTTATATTTTTGTACTTTCTTCTGTCACTAGTATCAGCACAAATTTAAAGTTTTGTTAAGTTACCCATAATTTGTTTTGTTAGCAAATATTGAAAAAAAAAATTATTTAGCATGAAAGCTTATTAATAGTAATATTTTAAATAGTTATCACATATTATTTCTAAACCATTGTAATATAAATAATTCAGTAATAATTTTTAAATTTTGCTTAGGAACAATAATTTAGTTGTGTACTTTTATTGTAATTATTCCTAATACATCTATAATAATATTTTATAGCAAACTCTATGCAGTTGATCGGTCTAAGGAGAGATTCAATATAATGCAAAATATGTTGGAAAAATATAGTGTAAAAAATGTGGAAACATTTAATATGGATGCATTAACTTTTCCTTATTACGATGATGTAAAATACATACTGTTGGACCCATCATGTTCTGGTTCTGGTAAATAATATTTGTAATAATTTCTTCTATTTTTTTTATTTAATTGATGTTTTTTAAAAGTATCTTGATTATTGAATTATACATTTTATTAAATCTCAAATATTTTATAATATTTAATAATTATTTTTCAGGTATTGTGGATAGAGCTCGGAATGATTCATCAGGCCAAAATGAAAATTTTCAAACAAGATTAAAAAAATTAGCTAATGTACATGCTCAGTTATTAAACCATGCATTAAAAAGCTATCCTAATTTAGAACGGTTAGTTTATTCCACATGCTCTGCAAATCATGAAGAAAATGAAGCTGTTGTTGATGAAGCTTTATCTATTAATGGAAAATTTAAGCTTTTAGATTGTACTAAAATGGTGAAAGGCTGGACTAATAAAGGAGCTCCTGGTTATGATTGTTCAGAAATGTGTCTTAATGCTGTTCCAAATGTTGATTGTACTAATGGATTTTTCATTTCTGTGTTTATTCGTCGAAATTTAGAAGAGAATGAAGAAGAAAATATTGAAGATAATGAAATTACTGCAAAGGAAGAAAATATTGAAGATACTGAAGAAAAAGAAGTTGTTGAAGATATGGAAGTTGATAAAGAGGAGGAAGATGAAGAAAATGAAGTCGTCAAAGAGGAAGAAGTTATTGAACACAACAAAATAGTTGATAAGAAGGTTAAAAAAGTTAAAAAAGTTAAAGAAGAAGAAGTTATTGAACACAACAAGATAGTTGATAAGAAGGTTAAAAAAGTTAAAAAAGTCAAAGAGGAAGAAGTTATTGAACACAACATAATAGTTGATAAGAAGGTTAAAAAAGTTAAGAAAGTCAAAGAATCAATTATTAATACTGATAAAAATGTAAAGAATAAAACTCAAATTAAAAAAAATAAAAGTGTTGAAAGTACACCTTTAGTGAAAAGTAAAAATGCAAAAAGAAGAGAAAGAAGGCTCAAATTGGAAAAAGCAAACAAAACAAGTGGCAAACAAACTACTAAAACTAAGAAACAAAAAAAAGTAAAAACAGAAGAAACTTAATTCTTGTGTTATATTATTATTGATTTTGACTTTTATTAATTTCATTAAAACGTATAACTATCATACTTTGAATTGATTTATTGCTTAAAATGTTTAATAATGTCTTCCCTAAGTATTTAATGGTGTTTATAAGGGTTTGATCTGATAAGTAAACCAACACTTACGTTAAGGGCAAAAAACTTCTAATATTTGTTGTATTGCAAAACATTAAAAAAAGGCTGACTAAAATGAAATTTGTTTCATGTTAAAATTTGGCAAATCTGTAATTTTAGGTTGCACATTTTTGCATATTATTTATAAAATTTTTTCTTTCAGATGAAATTTTTTTTTTAAATTTTCTCTTTTTAAATAATGTTTTAAAGAAAACATTTAGGTTCTATTTCATTATAATAATAATATTGATTAGAACAAAAGTTTTACATAGTTAGGTACTTAATTACATTTGTCAGCTATTTCTGTTAAGCCATATTTATTTGTCTTTGCTCAAAACTTGATGTACTGCAGATCTAATTTTATGATTTTTATAATTATATCGGACAGAATAAAATAAACGAAACCTAATGAGTATTGCAATCAAGAGATAACATACATTATAACATATTTAAAAAATCTAAATTACATTTTATACTATCTGGGTTAGAACATCTTTTACTTATAAAAAAATGTATAACAATTCATCAATTCAGAACGGCTGGGCCTATTTGGTTCAAATTTTTTTTTCATTTGTTCATAATTGCCAGGAGAAGGTTCTTATGTAAAGAAAAATCATGAAAATTGTGCAGAAAATTGTAAAATTTGAATATCCTATGTCTTGCCAGTGGCGCCATCTATCTATTAATTATAATTCTAACCTAAATTTTAGGCCACCTTCGAAATGTTTTTCATGTAGGTACCTACTTAAATTTGATTTCACTCACACAAATCATGGGGTCCGCAATCCACCACATGTGGATTGCCTACCTGATAATTTACTACTCTCATAATAGTTTACATAAATTATTCATTTTTTTAATGTGCAACGAAGTGCGGGATTAGCTAGTATAGAATAATAAATTATACTATTTAATATATCTTATACACATTTTACCACAGTTATTTTACGTTTTATAACCTCTTCATAATATTATAATTTGATTTTTGATATTAAATAATAAATAATAACAACTATGTATATTTTACAAAACCTAACTGATGATCAACAATTAATGTCAATCATTAACTGCTAAATACTAGCTTTACAGCTACATAGCTTACATAGCTTTGTTATGCCTTACATTGGTACTACTCAAAGAATATAAAATTAATATTAATGTCTTGTATTTATAGTTTAATCAAAAGAAATAATTGTCTCCACATTATCTTAATATTCATATTTCATTGACAACCAGTTTTTTGTATCCCACTTGCCAAGGATTAAAATTTAGCAATTACAGCATTGACAAAGCACATTGGTTTTGTTGAAGAATTTATATTGTTAATATTATGTGTTAATGGATTAAATATTTAACTGTGTTTACACGAATATATAAAAAAAAAAAAATTTTATTCTTGGAATTCTTTTTGAGAAACAACAATTAACTACTGAAACATTTTAGTATTTGGGTAAAAATAAACATCAGCATTTAGCAAATATAGCAGAGATATTTTTGAAATCTCCCATCATCTCCAATCAGTTGGAAAAAATTGTTATGTTGTTCATAATTCCTTTCAAAATAGATTACGGGGAGAAAATCACAAACCAATCTTTTACAATACGTTTAAGATTCAGTATGAAAATCTTTCAATGTAACCAGAATATACTAAACACAATTAAAAAAAATTACACTTAACATTATATTGACTATAAAAATTACAAATGTAAAAGAGTAATAAATACCTAATTAATTAAGCCGGTTCTAAATTCTAATCATTCATAATATTCTAATGGGAGTTAGATAGGCAACTCATTATGCTTGACGCAATCATATTTTATTGTAAGTGTGTGCAAAGTAAATTAGTTTACAGACCGCACTTTCGACCTGTATCAGTTCCACTGTTATATTTTACACAAGTGGTGCTTATCCCGGAGACCACGTAATTTTAATCGGAGGTCGTCGATAATTTAACACAAAATGAAAAAGTAAATTAAATAAAATTGTTTTGTACCCACCGTCGTCGGTAATCGTGCAATCGAAATACTACACAAAGCGACGACTGCACAGACATAACGGTCGTGTCATATTTTAATTTCTGCGACAGCAAGTCTATTGAATCTATTAAAGCTATTAAACGCCTTGAAGTCCAGGCTTTACATTTCACTCATTATATTATGGGTTATTGTCAAATTAATTTTTATTTAATCTCGTGGTTAGACAGTACCGACTTGATATTACTTTATTACGAAATAGTCACGAACGAGCCGTTGAGCATATTATTATTATTATTATTATTATTTTGTTAATTAACTATTAGCTACTAATAAATTGAATAAACCGATAATGATAGATTTTTAATCAAACGACCTAATGATAGTGATGATGGTGTTATTGAAACTAAAGTTTGCAAGTTAGCAGAAACTTCATCCGATGCGAAAACAATCCACAAAGACAATCAAAAGGACCGTAAATACCATGATCATTTTATCGAGTTTGAATTTACTTTTGTAGTTGAAAAAGGTGAGCACCATCCAAAATGTGTTATTTGCTTAGAAAGATTAGCTTCAGAAAGTATAAAGCCATCAAAGTTAAAACGACATTTAACGACTAATCATCCTCAATTCCTTCATAAAAATGTAGAATTTTGTAAAATTAAAAAAAAAAAATTATTAAAATATAATAACTAAAACATTTTAAAATAAAACTAGAAAAAATAAATAAAAAATAATTAATAAAAATAAATTGGTAACATTTTTTAAAATTATATAAATTAAAATTAGGATATTCTAATTATTCCTAAAATAAAGAAAATTAGTAAGAAATTTAAAAATAAAATGTTTAAAATAAAATTGTAATCTGCCTATTTAAGATTATTCATTTTTGAATTCACAATAAAATAACAAAAATGTCGAAAGCGATCTTGCGTTGTCCCGTGTTTCCCTATTTTTTTTATTTTCGTTGCTCTCAATAAATTATGAAAACAGCTGAAAAGTAATGGAAATTCTCTACTTTCGACCTTACATAGTACTTACCAACTAGATTCATTTTTCCATCAGTAAAGATAATTTTACTGCTCTAAAAGGTGGCATAACAGACACAAAAAAAATGAAAAACACACATCATTGTAAAATTAACACATTAATATCGCTACGTGTAGAATGAAAAAAATTATAAATAATGAGAAATAACTGTACGTCATAATAATGTGATTATACGGGGAAAGAAATACAGAAATATTTTTATTATATATAATAATTATAAGGTAAGATTTTTTGAATTTTGAACAACGAATATAATTATTTGGTGTTTTATCGAATGATTATGATTTTTTTTACATTGCAATTTAGTGAATTCAGAATTGAAAAAAAATTTTAAAACCTAAAATATAATAAAAAAATAAAACCATAGGTATTCATATTTCATTATTTTACAAAATAATTTTAAAATAAGTTGGTTGACAATGTTGACATAATAAAATATAAGATAATGTGGGTACTTACATTATGATTTATCACCTATACAGTATATACATTATGTATATAATTATTTTTATCTTTATACAACCATTTTTTAATCCCACACAAATATACATCTAAATACCTGGGAATAATATACTAAATTTAGGTACCTATGTAGGTGACAAATATTACAATTAAAAGGGTCTGAATTTTACTGTTCGAGGAAATAGGTGAATAATTATTATTTTTGTATTGTTGTTCTTGATTGAAATCTGTATGAAATTAATACTACGGCAATATCGGTTTTTAGAAACTCGAGGTAGTTTTAACTATTCTGTAAGTCTATAATAGATAGCGTTAAGTATATTATTTCACATTGGTTAACAATGCAGTCCCCGTTGCCCTTGTCAAAAATGTGTTTATCTTATAAATAGATTTGTAAAAAAAAATGTATACCTAATATGCAATATTTCCATTACTTTTTATATTAATATGATGTGTAACCAACGGCAACCATATAAAGTATAAATAAAAAAAAATGTTCTTTTTTCGTAAGCTGAAAAAAATGCATGTTTCAGCTACCCTTTAGTCATAGGGGTTGGAAAATAAGCTATAAACACCCTCCTAGTGTGTAGGAATGTATTGATATAACTTTTATTGAAAACGGTCCAGTAGTTTTTGATTCTCTAGCTCAGTGGTTCTCAATCGGTGTTACTCGGAACACTATAGTGTGCCGCGACAACCCTATATAGTAGCGTATTGTATTATTATTAAATATATATATATTAATATTATTCATTGTAATTTTGTTCAATATACTATAATACTATAATCATCCGTCAAAATGTATTGTTATAAAAAATGTGTCACTAACACAAAAAGGTTGAGAACCACTGCTCTACCTAACAAACATCCTTTTATATATTATAATATTATGTAGGTAGGTAATTTATAATTAAAGTATAACTCGTAATACTATAGACAACTCGATAACGATAACTCAAACCTCGATAAGTCAAAAACCTCGACATCTCAAATTTTTTTCTTGCCCCTTGAAGTGTTTTTAAGTTGTGTTTGAGGAATATATAACTCGAAAAGTACATACGTCGAATTTATGGTTATTTCCCTTGAGATTCGAGTTATCGAGACTCGACTGTATGATATCATCACATTTTAATTAAAATTGTATACCACGAGGCGTGTGCTATTAGTTTATTATTATTTATTAGTCATTACGCTTTCATACGACAATGTTTTTTATTAATTTGTTGTGATTGATTTATTATTTTTTAATACTTAAAAATTAATAAACACGGGTTAACCAAGGTCAATATTAAACTGTTATTCAATTGCCTATGTATTGATTAATAATATGTGAGATTTACTATTTTTTTTTCTGAATTTATCATAATTTTATTTTGGAATACAATAATTAATACATTTATATTTTTTAAGTTACACTTGGTATAAAATAAAAATATAAAAATATTTAGATGGCCAATTATTTTATTTAATCGAAAACAAAAATTTACTATATTATATATTATATTGAATTGAAATAAGAAAATTGTGTGATTATTATGGACCATTGACACTTTTGGATCCAACTTCTAAATGAGTTAATTCACAAAATTGGATGTATTTTCCCAATTCCCAAACACCTCACAAAGGTATAGCCTGATTTTTATTTTCTACAATTTACCAAAACAAAATATTCATTAAACGGTGCAGAAAATAATTTCAAATTTGTATTATGTTGTAAACCAACTCGGTTTAACCATTCATTATCATCAATCATCATACATAATATAATGTAAGTAACTGGAAAGAGTGGTGTGCTACTTTTATAGGTACCCCTTTTTCAGAATATTATTCAAATGTAAAAAATCGTACGTAAAAAGTACTGACTGCAAATTACAAATCGTTCTTATTCCATATCATCGGATGAAATCGATCAAATGCATTTACTTTAAAATTAAATTGTTTGAAACGATTGTTTAAGGGCGTAACGTCATTTTAAGGTTGACGGTTGTATGAATAGAAATACCAATCAGTTTACTCGAGGAGTGCGCTCTTGATCGTAAAGTTTATATTATTCGTTATCAGATCAATATAATGACAATATAGGTGATAATACGAATAATAATATGATTTATATAATACATCGATGCAGACTGGTCACGGAGGAGGAGCAATAGTGTATTTGTTGGGAACGAGCAAACTATATATATTGATCAATCGTATATTATATTATTTATATCCAATAATACTTACGTGGTTAAATCCGAAAGTAGGTTGATAGCTGGTAAACGTATTATATACTAACAAACTAGTGACAAATTATATTTGTTAACAAGCACATATATATATATATATATATATCTGTTTGCGTGGAATTTTTTTAGTTTTGGGCTTAATAAAAGTATACAATATATAATATATATAATATATAGGTACCTAGGCTCGAAATATATTAGTTTTACTATCAGTGGCACGCCTAGGAAACATTTTTTAGGGACGGAGGGTAAAGTATTAAATACCTTACTATGAAATTATAAAAAAATCCGCTGGAAAGATGGGAAAAGAACTATCGCAGAAACACAATTTTTAACGAGGAAAAAACTTAAGGCATTAATCAAACACAGTAATCATACTCGTTGACTTGTATGATAAAAATTTAAAAATCTAAAATATATTTTTTTACATACTTACACCGTTGTCTGTTATAAATACATTTCGATAATACTAAATAGTAATATTAATCATAATATTAAATTTAAAATTAGTATTTCTACTGCAGCAAATATATATTATCTATTATTAATTCATCAACTCGAATATTTCTATAGTTTTATGCCTATGAATATTAAGCAATGCTAAGACAACTTTTCGTTCTTCGCTTTTATTTGTTGACTGAGCAACACTAGTTAATATAATAAATTCGTACATATTATGCACAGTGGGCCAGATAACTTACTTACTTTTATGGCCCAAACTATATATTTAATAAAACAATTTAATTTTAATTTTGTGTGTTAATTTAATATAATATAAATAGGTATTAAAAGTGGTTTTTAATATTTAATGTACATTTTTAAGAATCAAAATGATATTTTTTGCCATACATACCGTGTTCGTTTCCTGTAATAGATTTTTTTTGTAATATTTTTAAAATCTCTGTTTTGAAAATGTATTATATTATATTAAAGACTGAAAATTAATGAATATTAATTAATCATTATTACAATAAGCATGTCAAATTTTCATTTATTTCCATAATTTAGATATACTTACAAAACATATTATACTACAACCGTTGATTAAATATACATATATATATAATATATATATTATAAAGTATATTTAATCAATGCTACAACTCTAAAAAAGGTATCTTTTAAAAATTGGCAACCGCCAACCACAGACAAAAACCATATTTACCATTGTTTTTCAATTAATACATTTTTAATAAATTCAATACATTTTTAAAACAAGAGTAGCTTAGACTAAAAATATAATATACTGTATCAAATAAAGAATACTGGTAAGAAATTCAATGATGTAAATTTATAGCCAAAACATAAAATTAAAAAAGGTCGGCAAGTGGGTATCGCTTTACTGTACAGTATCTGGTGTCAAGTGGGTCACTGTAATGGATGTGTTAAATTCGAACTCAATGATGTAAGATCATTGTATATGAAAAACAATTCTGAATGAAGACAGACTTCCAGCCTACATTACTAAGTATATTTTATAAAATGATTGCTATTATAGTTATTAATTTTACTATCAATAATAGAGTAGGTTAAATTAATTTTTTTTTGAAAACATTGAATTTGAAAAAGTGTTTGTGTGTAAAAATATAATAATAAACTTAAACGTTCAAGCACTCATGAAAAATATTTTAAAATTACAATGAAATAACTAATATTGTTATTCTTTATTTAAATAGCTAATTTCTAATTATTATAACTTAAAATATCTATAAAAAACAACCATGTTAATATATTATCTTAGTTACACAATTAATTACTTACGATAAACCTTGTTTTACATTTTCAATTCTTAGTTATAAGAATTGAACATTTTATACATTTTTAACTACAATAAATTTGCCAATGTTCTATATTTTGATGAATTTTGGTTAAAATTTGAATTTTAAAACGGCTATTTCAATACTTATGAGGAATCTTGTAATTTATAGAAAATAAATAATAATAATAATTTTATCATAAATTTATAGTATATATTTTAAAATATTATATATTATTTATAATGTATATTATAAAATATACATTTTCAAGTATTTGATAGAGCAAAAAATAAATAAGCCGGTAAAATTTCTACCTATGTATATTTATAGCTCAAAAAGAATCAAATTTTATCGACAATTTTATGACGTGTAGAGAACGATTCTATGAACATTTGATAAATATATCATATATCTACAGTTAATATTTTTTGTGTTACACCAAATAACATTATCGATTTTCTCAAAAAATGGCTTCTTTCAAAATTTTCCATTTTCCCTTAATTTTTTTCCCTCCGCGTTTGAAAACTATTGTTTTTTCTTTTGACTTCCTAATTTTCCAACTAGATTTACTTTCTCATCAGAAAAGATGCTGTTGATAAACATCAAAGCACTTTATACTACCCCAAAAAGTGTTCTCAGACACACACAAAAAAAAACACATACATTGTAAAATCAATACATTCATTGTTCTTCTCAGAATTTAAAATGTCTAAAATTGTTCTAAATAATAAAATGTACGTGCTAACTAAAAAATAATTTTGTTTAATTTAAACTTTTAACAGCTCCAAAAGTACGCAACAAATGATAAACAGCAAACTGTAGAGTCAAACGAGAAGAGAATATACTTTAATAATCATTAATGACAATGAACAATATTATAATATAATAAACGCAATGGGAACTTATTTTGTAATCTATAATAAGTAGATAGTCGAATAATATTATAGAGAAATTAATTGCTTAGTTTTATTTTGTGTTTTACCAATATTATATTGTTGTATTGTGGCCCACTGTGGTATGTCATAATGCACAAAAGTGGTCGATCGTGGGGCCGAATCAAGAATATATAATATATTTTAATATTTTCGATTGTGATTATTTGGATAGGTACGTGCATAATATTGCAGAGAAGACACGAGAGTCAAGACTAAATCCAAAGCGTATCATCTAATTAAATACATCTCGACTACGTCGTGATTACAGATAGAACAACAATAATTATTAACTTATCGAATTTGATGAGTGATACCTATATAAAAAAAAAAAAAATGTGTACCCAACCGATAACGTCGAAGAATAAAAACGAACAATTTACAATAAAAACGGTCCGTGGGTGTGTGTGTGTGGGGGGGGGGGGGTTGGAAATGCCTCGTCCCCCCGCCGGGACGCCAAAGTTTACTCCCATACAGCGTACAATACCCACGTCACATTTCCATAATAACAACGACAACGTAGCACGTCATAATAATATATTAGTTTGCCTAACAGCTGACAGGAGCTACAACTGAACAGCCGAAGACTATAATAATATAACGTTGTACATAACATTGTAATACTTTTATCTACACAAATAAGATAAAAAATAAACTCACGTTGTGCATTGTGTGTATTCCATAATATTATTATAATATGTATCACGTGAATATTAAAATATGTGTTACCTTTTAAAAACATTTTATTTACACGCAGGTGCCTATATTGTCCGGGTGGTTTTAATTTATCTTACCTACAACTGCTATATATTTTGAAGAACACACAATCAAATTAAATTCCATATTGTATACCCTAATATTATACAGTTATCAGTGGCGTGCTCAGCTTTTTTGAAAGGGGGGGGGATATTCATTTTATTCAAACAATTTTCCATTTGAAAATACATTATATACATTATGTATATAATATACAAGTTTAATATATTAATTTAAATATTATACAATACATTAATTAGTTTTTAACGAAATGAGAATATCTAGCTTTACTTACTCTTTTATTATGAAACAATGAGTGTACAAGTACAAAAAATATGGTACTAGTAAAAGTAAACGATTAATGAAAATTATAATCGGCAAATGAACGCAATTGCGCACACGAAGATAAAAAATTATTCGAATATTTTTTTTCACTCAAATAATGTTTGAAAATTATTCGAATCATTTCTTACTCGAATATTAATGTTTGAATATTATTCGATTTTTACTCAAATAATAAAGCTAAGACTATGTACTATGTAGTACTGAAACAGGACTATTTACTAGGTACCATAAGTAACGTCTTCAATATTGATAAATAGACAATCGTTACTACTGAGGTACATACTATATACATATTATAGAGTGTAGACATACTAGAAGAACTATAATCATTCTATAAAAGGTACATATTTTATTCTAGTATAGAATAATTTTTTATTCTAATAATAATATTTTAAGATTATTCGAATAATTTTTTAATCGAATACATATTTATTTGATTAATTATCTAGATAAAATGTTGCCCAACTCTGCCGCCCTTGTCGACTATGGGTTAGGTCGCTCTGCTTTATTATTATTTTTATAATTATACATGCATTCGAGTATTCGACTATAATATATCACGCTATAAACATGTATATCATTCTAGAACCTATTAATATATTTGCTTATAATTTATAAATAATATTTTAATTGAAAACTTCTATATTTAATTTAGTATAATTTATTAGACGATAATAAGCAAATGCAATATAAATATGTTATAAATACTAATAGTAATAAAATCAGCTCCGTCTCTACATTTCGGGAAAAATTGAAATTACAATTAACAGGACGTTTATTTTTAGAACATCATATTGATACGTGCCGTCTTATGAGTTATGCTGAGTGCGGAGACAATAAACAAGACGCACGTGAATATCGAATTTATAATACAGGTACGCGATCTAATCTACGACCAAAATCTTGAATTTTAAATATAAATTTTTATTTTCATGTTGATAATAAATCATTACAAAAAAATCCAATGGGGGGGGGGATATGACACCCCGATCCCCCCCGTGAGCACGCCACTGACAGTTATACGTTCTTGATATTATGACGTGTACTTCACGCAGGCAAAATGTGGACGAGTTAATAAAATTAATTTACTCGAGTCAGATAAGTCCATTCGACGTTAAGAACGTTAGGTTACCCATGTGTTAATATAGTTAACAAACAATACATTTAACACAAAACCTTTAAAGTTAGCGTCGAAAAAAATAATATCAACTTAACCCCGTTTAAAATAAGTTAATTAATTGTGTCTGATTATCACTTAGACGATACGTTGTATTTATAGTGATTGCCGTGGAACTATTCATTTAGTATATCAGTAAATATTTGTTCGTTCGTTTTATTTAAAACAACACTGTATACAGCGTAATAAAATAAAAATAAATTAGTTTTAATTAAAGTTATAGATATGTATAAACTTGATTTAATTATAAGTGCAAGATTTACTAATGTTTAAATATACATATATTTAAAAACAATCAAATTTGTCGAATCCTCCAGGTCCTGGTACGTCTTAATGATATTCGATATTAACGAATTATAATATTAAAATAATATCAAACCAATTTTCGGAAATTGAAATTTGTTGAAGACAATAAGATTATGATCAGTTTATAATGCGTTATACGTGCGTGACGCCATATAGTTCATCATAATATTATTCACATCATAGACCTCTTTTAAGTGTAACTGATGTAAATATTACTATAAATAACAATTTAGTTCAATTACAATTATTAGACTTAATTTTTTTAAAAATATTTGTTACTAGGTAAAAAACTTGACTTGTAATGTAGCACTCGACGTCTATCCCTCAAAAACATATTATATTATATGATTCATACATTTTCTTTCTAGAGGAAAAATATCGAGTAGAGTGCTACGTTTGTATAACAAAGTGGAAATAATAGTATGATTTTTCTGTAAATGTCGATAACATTTTTATAACTTGGACAAAAAGCTTAAAAATGTAATTTTAAGAACTTTGTGTTCCTTATACGTTATTAATACAGGAACTAAAAACAAAAAATGTTAACGGTAATAATTGGGCAACCTACATTATTATATTTAAAACTGTGTACTTAAATTATAACAATTTTCCAATTTAATATATTATTTTAGGCTGCTATTGAGCATAATATAGGAAATTCAAATAAATTTATCTCGGTAATAATTAATATGCATTTATATCTATTATATAAAAAAAAATGTACTTTTACTTCAGTATGAGTGCTGAGTGTATAAACGTTTTCCTACATCAATTGATTTTACCATTGTTTATTTATTTATTGTTTGCGTTATGTCTACAATACTTACACTAACTACTTTTAATGAGTAGTTATAACAAATTATATTGTACTTAGTTTTGACACAAAAGCATAAGTCACATCTGTTTATAATTGATAAATAATATGTTTTATTATTTAACATGTAGGTATATTTTTTAATTTTAGTTCATACAGATATTCACAGTCGTTTAATTCCTAATTAAATAATAAAAAGGTCGGCAAGTCGGTTACCGCTTTGTCAGCCTACGCATTACTAAGTATATTTTATGATATTATTACTGTTAGAGCAATTCATTTTACTATGAATAATACAGCGGGTTAAATTCATTTTTGCCGAAAACATTTCGTTTGAAAATGTCATTGTGTGTATAAAATATAATAATACACTTGAAAAGTTTCAAGTAGGTACCCACGAATAATATTTTTAAATTACAACGAAATAACTATTACATCATTATTCTTTGTTTGAGTATCCAAAAGTCCAAATATCAACTTAAAATGTTTATAAAAATCAACCATGTAAATATATTTTTTTGATTTTTCGGTTACACTATAATTAACTACTTACGAAAAACCATGTTTTAAATTTTCAATTCTTAGTTTTAAAAATTGAACATTTAAAACATTTTTAACTACAAAATAGTTTTCCAATGTTCGATATTTTGATGAATTTTGGTCAAAATTTGAACTTATAAAATACTCATGAAAAAAAGTGTGCCTATGTATTTTTAGTTACTTTAAACTGCTGTGATAACAACTTAAGAGGAACCTATTGTATTATATTTTCATTATTTTTGACCCAACGAAAATTTTTTTTATCGATATTTATAGAAAAAAACTGATTGATAAAAGCGCGTCGCGTTCGCATTCGCATAACGGATTGTATGCGATATTATAATCGCCACTGCAGTTGACACCACTGCATTCCATTTCTTAATAAACGTCCGACTTACTTTGCCGTAGTCTACCTTGAGGTCGGTATATCATATATACCTACACCTAAAATCTATAAACGCGTGTCCGGCATCTTAAATTCAAAGCGGGGGGACACGTTCAAGAGGCCCAGGATTCTAACACTGGAGTCAAAAACGTTGTCGGTAGGTATAGGTAGGTAGGTATCCGAAACGGGAAATTTACATATGAATTTATTGCTAATTTTCAAGGGACGATTACACTCGGAGTATTTGGACGCTAATGACCCGAAAACCCGCCCTTACAGAGTTGGCGGGTCAACGATAGCGTTATAATATATTAGATATTTAGGCGTAGTGGATGGGATTTATTTTAAGCGTGCATTTCGGTAAAACCACCACATTATATTATTATATATTATATTGTATGAATAATCTTATTTTGTAGCATGTGGGTATTTAAATTTTGTTCAAGAATATGAAATCGCCATGAAATGGATTATCTACAATTTATTACAGAAGTATTATGTTCATTACGCCGCACACATTGATTCGGCCAAAATATACAGAAAATATAAAACACCCAAGTATGATGTCCCTTTCTTGGCGAAATAATAAAACTTTATCTGCGTGTGTGGTTTTTATGGCTTGTCTTACACTTTGAGCAATATACAAACAATATTGTTCCCCGAACTTTCTATTACCTACCTATATATAGTCACAACCGATAAAATACGCAAACTCGTTTTGCTGTCTTCATAATATATAGCGTGTTTTATAGCCACAACAATATAACCACCCGACCCCAACCTAACGCTTGCACCAGCATGGTCTCATAGTAGAATTTTGAGTTCTTTACGTAGAGATTTGTCGATCCCAGATGGGCTGTCGTTTACCCTAAACGGCGGAATGGGCCGATAAGAATGTGTGGAAAATGCACGTATGACTCTTTGGGGATTTGGACTTTTTCGCTGCTGTCTCTCATTTTCTCTAGTATTCCAGTTTCTAAACGCATGCCAAACACGCATAATATAATACATGCATGTTTACCATACAAAACGTTACGAATAGGTCAATGTACATTTTTTTCTTTTCTTGTAAAACCACGTAAACGAAACTGTATGCCCTGAGTAATATTACAAAGGACTGATTTGGATAAATAAATAATACTCCTTATTATTAATTGACACGATGCTGTATTGTATTATACACTATGTCATAGGTAAGACATTATGACAAGACTTGTAAGTTGTAATAAGTGTTAAACTAAATAGTAAATACTACCACGACTATCATATTAATAACATTTGAAAAACAAATTGTTTTCAATAACTCTAAAACTCATTCTAACAATTTTATTGTCCCAGGACTAGTCTCTGTTGTTCTATACAATAAAAGTCTCATTGGTTTCGGTTAGTCTTTTTTTGTCATCATTAACACTGTAGAACGAACTCCAGTCACACAATGTTTTGTACTATTATATGATAAGATAAAATTACAAATGTTAATATTAATATCCGTATTTCTTGCAACATTTTTTAAAAATTGTTTGAAAGTTTTAAATGTTTTTTCGGTTGTTTCATTTTAAAATGGATTGTATGGAGACAATTTTTATTTGTAACTATGAAACACACTATTTTACATAGAAATTCACGAAATTCCGTCAATTTTATTGGTAGACCATTATTGGTAGTCGGTACCTAATATATTTTTCAGGAATACACCACAATAAAAATATTCATTCAAAATGTTAATTTTCATAACTGTAATGATATTAGTCATGATGAAGTCACAAAATTTTCCTGATTAATGTATCACTTTAATATTTTGATGATTTATACCTACTATAATATTTTCTTGACTCATCACATCAAAAAGTATTACGAATTCAAAAATATTTATTTTACATAATTTAAAGTCATTATACAAATTAACAATTATAATGAAAAAAAAAAAATATATATTTTTATTGTTACCAATATCTACATTTGTTTTCTTTATGAATCTAACATATATTTAAATACATATATAAATGCATAAATAAATACATAATAATGTACATTAATTATAAGTATATAGCTAATTTTATTTATTAAAATTTTAATATGTATATATTTTTATTTTTGGAACTTTTGTCATATCGACTAATTACGTTAATAGACTCAAATACTCTTGTCCCAGAGTGAGTCCATTAAGTGACGACTTCTGTATCATGTTATAATTTTTATCTACTAAGTATCGAAGTTTCTTCTATATTAAATTAATTTAAACAATAATAATAATAATAATAATAATAAGTAACGCTCGAGAGCATTAACACCAGACTCATATAGCATTTAGAAACTCCCAACCTTCTCTCATCACAACGATTCGGCTTTCACAAAAATCGATCCACCATAGATTCTCTAATAACAGTTCACATCAATATCTGCGACGCGCTTGAAAAAAAAACCACTTATTAATGGTATCCTTGGATATCGTGAAAGTATATGACACAGTATGGAAACACAAGGATCTTTCAACGCTCTAAAAATGGAATTTCAAAGGCAACATTCTAAAATTCAAAAATAAATTCTTAACAAGTCGAACATTAGAGGTTAAAGTCAGACAAACCTTGTCATCAACTTTCAAAATTGAAAACCAATTGCCACAAGAGTCTTTAATAAGCGTAATACGTTTTCTTATAGCCATCAATGATATCAGCAAACATATTAAATCATTAGTCAAAACTATACTTACGCCGAAGACTGTAGCATATAATGGTCAGGATAAACATCAAAACTCTCTCATACAAAAAGCAATTAAGAACGTCTGTCAATTGTCCACAGAAACATGTTTCAAGTTCTCTCCTTCAAAATTTAAAACGATTTTATTTTACTAATAGAAGAAAACCAAAGCCCCAGAGATTGAAATGCAAGAAATAATACTCCCTAATACAAAAAGTATCGGTCTTTTAGTCTTAACATTCAATGATAGACTTAACTCGAAAGAACATATTAAAAAACTGAAAGCAACTGCATCCAAAAAAATGAATATAATTAAATCCGTTAGCTACTTTAAATGGGGATCGTAAAACACTTATAATCCTCCATCACTCTTTAATACAATCAATATTAGACTACGTATCCACCATTTATACCAACTCTAACACCCTAAAAATACTTAACAGTTAACACTGTAAAAAACGATGGCATAAGAATGGCCATTGTAGTTTTCAGATCAAGTCCAGTATAAAATTTGTTGTGCGAAGCTGTCTATTACTGGACATAAGACGAAAATTCCTCATCACGAAGTATGTAACCAAAAAGATGTCACCCCACAAACACGCATGATAGAGATTATTTCAAAACCCTATCATGACCACCCGCTGAAACCGTACTATATAAAGCTTCACGATATTCTTGAAAATCTATAGAAATTATCACAACAGTCCCGCTATGGAGCACTAACCACACAGAAGCCAATATAAAACTCATCCAATTCAAGAAAAAGTTAAGTGACTTGATGAGCGCAGTGCCGCAGTCATCTCAATAGCTAACATGCACACAAAATGCTACCTCGCCAAAGCATTCAAAACATAATTCACACAACCAGCAAAAGCATCAAACTCATGTGAATTCCATCCCATCCCAGCATTTCCGGAAACGAACTCGCCGACGAATTGGCAACGAAAGCGGCACAATATATATACGTAACATACGAATACATGATTCATACCCTTAAAATCAAATGTCTCATTCCATGAGGCAAAATCGACGGGAAAAACAAACAAACTCAAACTCAATTAAACAAAACCATCAACTAAAAAATGGCTAGATTCCTTGATCAATCAATCATACATGGCACGAGGAGCCGAGGAGGTCATGTTCACCAGAGTGCTCATTGAACACGCAAGACTTACAAATTCATATATGATATACCGGAACCAATTTGGCGGAATTTGCTTATGTACAATTTTAGCAAAACAAATATTTTTAGAATGCCCCATCTACTAGCTCACTTGATTAGAATCAAAAATTGACACAACCTCACTCATTAAAGCATTAGGTCCCACACAAAAAACAAAAATATTAAAATTTAACAAGCTAGCCAATCTCACAGACAGCATAGGTATACGACAGCGCATCAAAAAAAATCTTAACAACTATATTCATTGGAACATAGTATTTAGAACATGTTCAACTGTACAATCATATAAAACCTTAACCTATTATATTCTGATAAACCTGTACTTAAAGTCTTAAATAAATAATAAGTAATTTAAGAATGACACTAATATTATTATGACCGTTGAGTTTTGGATAGAAAAAATATTCATTCAATTTTAAAATCGAAATATTCAGAGTAGGTACGATAAATGAAATAACCTAAGTAAAGAACAAACCGAAAAATTCATAGGGTTCATATTATTAAAATAATAATAAAGATTTTCCCTTTCGTTTTATTTCTTATTTTCAAACACAAAATGATAATACCGTTGCTCTTTTTAAAACGAAATGTACAAAGTATAAAGAAATGTATAGTGCAATAATTGTATTGGTGGGAAAGGAATCGTCAGAAAATGTGTCGTAAGTGACGTCTCTGGTCTCATCTACCCTCTGTTTATGTCTTACATCATGTGCAACGATCAGGTGCAACTAACCTCGGGGAATTTAACAAAAAAACTCGGTGGTGGCAGTGCAAAAAGTAATATGGTCGTGTGTAGGCAACATAATAATATTATATTATATTCACATGCCTCCATATGCATAGCCATGGTTTGTGAAGTGAAAATGACGCGACGCAATCAGAACGAGAAAAAATAAAAATTAACACTCAGTATGTGTTCGTATTAGAACGATAAAAATTGGATTACCGAAAAGCCTATAATATCACTCTATCGTGTAATATTGAATTAAATACAGTGAGTCTAATTTAATGGATATGTCAATTGATATTTTGTTTAAGTCGCTTTATTAATATTATAAACCATCTTCCAAACAAAGAAATCATTTGATTTGATTTTTGACAAAAAAATTAGTTACCAGAAATTGTTATTTAAAAATTACAATATAATATATTAAAATGACGCCACTCGTTGATTCGCAACCTACGATTATCATATTACGTGCCTATTAATTATTATATTTCAGCAGGGTTATCATCGTGGGCTCTGGATCGATATCATAGTTCTCTCATTAAGTATTAGATTATAGTTATAGTTATATAAGTAATTATAGTTAATTTATTTATTGTCACAGGTTTTGGATGGCTCAACATCAATTGTATTATTATTGCATCGGTAAATTACAATTTATTTATAATTTATTTTTTACGTTCATCAAATATGTGTATGATGCAAAATATCTTATACAAACCTCGTATGAGGTGAATAGATGATGGGGTATACATTTTCATGAAAATATTCAACTTTGATCTTTAACTACGTGTTCACAACCGATTCTTAACTGCTAAAAAAAGAAAATATTTAAAAAAAATTCAAAAGTTTTAAGAAAGTTACAGTTTTTCTTTGAAAGAGCCAATATCCATTAGACCCAGACTATGATCTTAGTCTACACGTGATACGAATATAAATATGTTCAAACTAGTTAATCACTGGGCTCATTTGTAATACATAAGTTAAGTAGTGCTGAAACTTATACAACCATATATCAAACCATACAACATATATCTAGGGCCTACTTAGTGTGATATCTACATTCACTAAGTTCAAAGTTGCATAAAATAAATCAAAAATTATTGAACACAATACAAATAAAATTTCAAAAACATTTATATGTACCAACTGTAGTTTAACATAGAATAATAATTTATATTTGTGTCTATTTTGTAACATAATATATAAATGATATAATAATATGATTTTATATCATAAATTAAATTAAATTAATAAAATATTTATTTAATTGCAATTATGAGTACAGGGCGTTTAAGATAGGCAATTTAGCTATAACACTGTTGGAAATTTTATAAAAACAGGTGCTTGATTACATTGTTTTTCATATTTTCGTAGGTTCCAACAGCCTTTGAAAAGATAAACGGGAAGTTCAAGAAAATACATTTTTAATAACAATATCAGCTATTTGTTTGAAATTTTCAATCTAGAAAAAAGCTATACAAAACTTTTTTTAAACTTTCATAGTACCGAAAAATGAAACGACACAAACAAATTATTAAAAATAATAACTTCCTTGTTGTACCCTCTATATAAAATTATTCCACTGTATAATTTTCATTCAGTTAGATAGACACCGAAAACACACTTGTTTTAATATAAACACAAAATATAAAAAACTACAATACTTTATTTTCAAAAAGGTATGGCGCGTATGAACATTATCAATTAGTAGTTGCATTAATATTCAAATTATTTGTCGACCATGTTCATTAGAAGGCTATACAGTTCAGTATTCATTGATTGGCACTATTATATCAATACCGATATGAATATCATAAAAAAATTAAATTAAAATGCGTATTCATTGAAATTGCGACTACCTACGTGTAATAATATTCAGGTTATTGAAGTATTGTGTATTACTATATAAGTTTTTGACACGATTCGACATAATCCATATAGCCGACGTTTTTTTTTATCGGACAATATTTAAAGTCTTATCACCTGCGTATAATATATCGTTTACTCTTATCGAACACAAATGTTACGACATACGAGTAATTTATTGTTTGAACAACACATTATTTTGTAAAATGTGTTTTCTCGTTTTTTTTTTCCAACATGTAATTTCTCCTCTTCAAAATAAATACTCGAATACAAATACCAAAACAAATATGTGTTGAATATATTTGTTTACTGCAAATTGTCGTCGTTTCGTGTGTTGGCTTTTTCTAGGGAACGTCGTCGATACAGAACAACTTACGAACATCTCTCGAATTGATGCAACGGTAGATTTCGTGGTCGTAACGTGTCTTGTGCTGTCAACGCTACAATTTTGATGCAAAAGACAAAATAGAAGTAAAATAACGAACATTAAAAGACAATAATAATGGATTGCGTGTATTGAGACATTAAAATATTAATGAATCACTGCGACTTATATCGTGTACGTAGTTTTATCGTTTTCGAAGTTGAAACGTGCCATAAATTTTCATATTTTTGTACGAATTATGATTTATTGTCGATTGCTTTTTTAAAATTTTTATAGGTATTTTTTTGGTGAATGCAATTTACAGTGCACATATACATTGTACCGTGTTAAATGTGTTTTAGGTGTACCCAGTAGGTAATGAGTACAGTGATTAGTAACGAAAAGCATATCTTTGGCCTTCGAATTTAATGCGTCTACAATACCTACGTTTTTCATTTGCACGCTTATTATATTTTATAGTTATTCATTGGTATTTCGTATTATTCTCATGAAAAAAATATATGATTGAAGTTAATTGTAAATGCCAATGGCCATTGTCTAGGTTAGGCAGGTAAGTGCTATTAGGTGCGGATGATTTTTCTTTTAAACGAAAAAAGAACACTTTTAGAAGATGATCAAAATATATAGCTAATAATAAATCTTACAACCAGAACAATTATTGTATACCTACGTGATAGAGTTTTTATGTTAAAGTGCTAAAATTTAATTGATTTTAATCTACCTTCATTTAATGAAAATGTTGAACGAAAATAATGTGAAACAATGAACAACTTTACTATTGAGTAGTTACACGAGTAATTATTTCAATCACATAATTATTAATTGTCAACGAGTGAGAAAGGACGAATAAAATAATATGTAATTTTGTATAAATTTCAATTCTCTCAACTAACTATGTGGTTTAAATGGATCACTTCAGCGTTGCGTGTTTATAGCCAATAATTCTAACCCCTCCTTTTTTATTTCATGATTATTGATTAAAAAGTAAAGCTAAGATTATTAATACACGTTTATTATTAATTGTTATATTGTAATTAAATGTAAAAATTGTAAATTGGGCACATGCCCGTATTGTATCAATTGTTATGACTTAAATTTAAACTTACAATTATTTGAATATCTTTTTTCTCTGATACACCTTACCAAAGAAGTTAATTGTTGATAATTATTGGAAAAACTTATTGTAATATATCATTTACTATTTTAAAATAAATTATAAACTACATTACATCTTCAGTTTTAATTTTTTAATCTATAAAATTGTATTTTTAAAAACAATTTTTCTGTGAACAATTTGACGATATATTATTACCTAATGAAATGCTAAGTAAATAAAATACTACAGTAAAATTATTTTTGCTTCTTAATGAATTTGAACCATAATAAATTAAAATAAAAATTAACCTATAAAAAGTGTAGTATTATTCATTTTTAAACATAACAATAAAATGATATTATTTTGTCATGATACCATCGTACATAATATTTATATTATTATATTTAAATTGTTAAGCAAGCAATCTTATAAGAAATATTTTTAAAAAATATTATCATTAAATAAACACAAATTAACATACTATGAACAAAGTTCATGAATACAAATAATTCACAAGAATGTACCATTTATACATTAAATTAATATTGAATCATAATATAAAACTGTAGACATATTATTCTCAATAAAAAATATATGATACGCTAGAGACGATTCTACCTCTCTCAGTCTTCCGTCTTCCACTGACACACATGTGGTTTTTTGCCTACCCAGGCCTACACACTCCATAGGCCAAATTTCATGGCCTATATGCTCAAATTCGTCTCTACGCGATCGTCACTAACTGTGTAAAAAAAATTGTAAATTTATTTCAAGTATATGATTTCTGATTCTTCCACATCCTTGGAGCTTTGACGCTGTCGAATATTGAATACTATATATATATATATGTTATAGTTCGCGACAGGTAAGAAATTATACCGTAAGATCATTTATCTATATCTACAAATTAATTATGAATCTTAACTGTGACACAGTCGACAACGTTTACTTTTCAGACTTTCAGAGGAATGATTATTGTATTCTTCCTAAATAAATATTATAAGAAATAATATTATAGAATTCACGACCTATTTAATAGTACTTCCTCCAACGGGAAAAGGTAATATACATAATAAATTAGATTAACTCCTCTTAGAGACCATCTTAGTTAATTATTTATATTACAAATTTGTATACGTACAATATATAATATATTACTATGTTCTTCATTAATAAATAATTGAATATTGTGAAAAATGTTTAATACCTACAATATTTAATCATTTAGATTAAAATAAATAAATAATATAATTAATATGACTATGCATTTTTCAATATTTGAATATTATGTTTAAAACCAAGTCCCATAACGCCGTTCTATACACGTTCGTAACATTTGAAATAAATCGATGTATATAGGTACTATAATACGGCTGTATATACACTTGATATTTAGAATAATATTAAAAGTACCCACCTACACAAATTTATCGTACACTCATGGGTCATATGGGTCATCTTATTTAATGAGTATCAGTAGATATCAACGCGGCATCAAATCAAACTAATGGACATTCGTACAATGTATAGGTAGGTATACTACGTATATTATTATCACGATGTTGATTATTACAATGATACGTCATGTTAAAATGGCGGCGATCGACAGAAGTATAATATTTGAATCTTATGGATATTTATTATCCGTACATTTCAAGTACCACTGATTGTCATTTAAATAAATGTTACTTATTAGGTATTAATATAATATGACGTAAACATTTGTCTGCACGTTAATGAAATATTAATTATTTTGTGGTCCAGTAGAGTTATATCTATGTTATTTGCATTAATCAATGTAAACATCATGCTGTTGAACATTTTCAAAATAAATCCTTGGACGATGACTTGTTTATTATACAAATAATAATATTCATTTTACACTAAAAAATGAATACGAATTATGTGCTGTTAAATTAAATCCATACGAATTTACGATATAATATATTTTGAGTGTCTTATAAACTCTTCAGAGTAAACTGAGCTCTATTCGGAATTGTTTTTCCAATAATGTATATCGAGAGTACAATTCACGATCCCGTTTCACTTCTTTACCAATTTAAACAATAATATTTGTGTCTCGAGAGCTACTTAAAGCCCAGGGTTATTCGAAATTAGATTCTAAAGTAAGCTCAGACTTAAGCCCGATGACACTCTGTATACAATTGTCGTTATTAATAAATTATCAATGGGTATATCGAAGTTGTGAGAAGCCTAGTGTAACCATCAATACCGACAAAATTTATCAGGATCCCTGAATATTTTAACAACAATATTGACAAAACCGTCATAATAAACCTAGACATCCGTTAAGGTTTTCAGTTTATAATTTGGTTGATACACGTTAAAGCGTTCAATAACAATAATTGATAAACCAAATTACAAATGAATGTAGAGGTGTGTAATGTAAGAGGTACCTCAAATTCTACACGAAAACACAATATATTTAAGACTGCAATTGACTGCTACCTGGTTCAAATTATGTCTAAAAATATTACTCCAATAGCTTCTCAAATATTAATACAATAAGCCAAATGCTAAAAATATACTTTTCATAGAAACGGATCCTCCATATTTTATTAATATAGATATCAATAATTATATTATTTTGAACATATTTCTTTGGGCATTGATTACGTAACTATACAATATCTTGTAATGGTTTTTAATACAAATAAATTACTAATTTTTTGCCTGTAACCTTTTACATACTAGTAGAATAGGCATATAAGAAAAAAAAAATTAAATTTCTGTATTCAATTTAAATAAATAAAAAAATGTACAAGAAATATTGTAGTACATCTATAATGTGTAGCAATATAGTTATAACCATAGCAATAAAAAAACAAAATAAAATTGAGCATAATATTGTAGTTATTTGAGGAATGGGAGTGAGTACCATTAGTATTATTTTTATAATTTTGTAAATATTAAAAAATTAAATCACAATATTGTGTAGGATCTAAAGGCAACTACAATTAAAGAAGCCTTAGCCAAATGGCAGGAAAAAAACAAAACGCCTCTTGCAGAAGCTACATATGTCGGATTGCAATTCCAATGGCCACCAATCGAAAAGATGGATGCTAACCTATCAGTTTTAAAGAATTGCGAGTAAATTAAGTTTAAAAAAAGGAATACATAGTTATTTATTTATTTTAATAAGACATTAATTTGCAATAACTTGTGCTTACAATTTTTTTTTTTTGAACTTATTGTGACGTCAACTTATTATCACATGTTAGATATAATTCGTATTTGTAATTTAATTTTAAATATTATATATAAACAACTTTCAATTTATATTGTATTTATGCGTATTTTGATATTTGTTGTAGAAAACTATCACTGAGTTCAAATTGCATTGACAAAATAAATAGTATTGAAAGTTTAAAAAACTTAAAAGTATTATCATTGGCACGAAATAACTTAAAAAATTTCAATGGAATAGAAAAATTGGCTGATACTTTAGAAGAATTATGGATATCTTATAACGAAATTGAAAAAATGAAAGGTATTTTGGAAATGAAGAAACTGAAAGTATTATATATGGGTAATAATAATGTCAAAAGTTGGAGTGAGGTGCAAAAACTTTTAAAACTGGAAACTCTTCAAGAGCTAATATTGACTGGTAAAGTTTTTTTTTATATTCATTAATTCCTGTGGTCAAAATTAAAAGTGATTCATTTTTTTTTTAGGTAATCCATTACAAGAGTCTATGGAAGAACAAGCTTGGCGTACTGAATGCATTAAGAGACTGACAAATATATCAATATTGGATGGAATTCCTATTATAAGAGAATAACAATTTTCAATATTATTACATAATTCAACGTTTGGCTTACAAAATATTAAATTAAATACATTATTATATCACAAAAAAAAAAACACGTATACATATCATCAATGCGATTTATAAAAACAAAAAAAATTAATTTTTATTAAAGGTTTAAAAATAAAATATACATACTCAATAGATTTGAGTTAGGTACTTGCCTGCCGTTTTTTGGCGGCACTGATTTTAAAACGTATTTTATTCTATACAAACGAAAGCTTATTTTGTTTTTATTATCCATACATTCGAAAACATTATACATTTTAATTTTGATTTGTGTTAATAATAGTGTTATAATAGAAATATGTACCTTATATTACATTATCAGTGTTTGCATTTTGTTTGTGCTTGGCATAAAACCGTTTCAAGGTTTTTTTTTATTATTTCGTCGTAGGTACTAATAGTATTAAACGCGTTAACGTTATTAAACATGTAAAATATCGAAAAAAATTAGATAAGCACATTAGAAAATGTTCACCACTAATTAATGCATTTTATTATAATAACGGTTTTATAACCATCTGCAAGGTTCATTGATTAACGAGCTTAATAAATTTATATTACTGGAGCACCATTTACACATTCAATTCATCGACGAGTGATACTTATTCATATTAAGTATATTAAATATATTAAAATATATTAAAATATGTTTAAATATATTATATTCATATCATGGACCATTAAAATCAAATAATCAACAGCGGAATTGGGTAGTATACATATTATTATGAGCCATGACTATTGTCAAATACAAAAATCTCACGAATTAAATGACTTATTATAACAGTGAATGGTATTTCATTTCATTTTATAATATAATATGTATTGCATTATATTATACGTACCTAGTCCATGTGATGTACTCATATTACAACATAGGTTGTTTGCAAAAGGTGTTGTTTGCACGACTTGCACGTTTTATTATCAATATTACCTACCTACCTATCTATGTTATTAAACTGTCGTCCGTTAGTCACACGGGTAAATTATCGATTGTTATAAAAAAATATTGTCGAGTTGACTATTTAAATACAATTCAATAAATGGTATATGAGTTAGAAGTTTATTATATTACCTAACCTATGGATTTAGATGGTGACTTCAAAGTATAGTCGAAAAGAAGTCGTTCTTGTGAGGAATGATAACTGTAAAACGGTACACACGTGATTGAAGCAATACAATGTTTGATACAACACGCAGAGCAGTAAAAAATAAATATTAAATACCGTTCTGTGGGCTGTGATTAAAACAACTTGGTCAATAAAAGAAATATCATATGAATTTCATTGGTTATTATTTTATTTTATTTTATTTTTTGTTATCAGTAGGGCTAGAAAGTTATAAAAAAGCAAAATATGTAAATTGTAAATTATGTATAAAAAATGCTAAATAAAAACAAATTTAATAAATATGCATTTAAATGATTTAAAATTAAAAAAAAAAACATCTCATTAATAATATTATGTTGTTATTATCATGCACAAAAATAAATTTAAAATATGAAAAGTAAAAATATATTACATTTAAAAAATACAGTGGAAAACATGTTGACATTTTATCGAACTGACAAATTATAGATGTGATAGATCATGATGATAACAATAAAATATTACCTACATTAAATAATATTGGGTGTTCAATATTCACTGTTATTTCAAAATACACTACCCGGTTGGGTAGAAAAAAAAATCAATTTTGAAACTATTGAATGTGCACAACACGCTTGTCGCCGCCATTGTAACAAAACAAGTATAATATGCACACTCCTCTGCCCACCTCCACCTGCCCATCTCGTATCGCTTATACCGTCCACCGAAACGCATCCTATCATTATAATTGGTATCCGATATTTTCGTAAAACTGATTTTTTTGTTAGTAATTATTATTTTTGTCAGCTGTGAACTATATAATAATGTAGATTCTGCACGACGAGTAATCACGACGATACTAGAAATATTTGACTCGGCTGCCGTAAATTGTTTGTCCCGTTGTACCGTACGTTGTCGCGTCGACCATTTATTCTTTAATAGTAAAAAAGGGCTTATGATGTAAATATTTTTTCGTCGTCGCGGTGACCAGGCTCGAATTATATTCACTTTATGCTTATAATTATTTTTTCTATTGTAAGCCATAAGCTACTATAACATGAAATGTGTACGAAAAGATGTGTGCTCAAATCGCCACTAAAATATTATCTTATTATTTTATCTACCATACTGTTTTTCGTGTGTGCGCTAATCGCCGTGCTCATTTTTTTTTATTCTCCGCGAGCGCGAATCGCACTGTGTGAAGTGTAATATAATATTATTATTGTTTATTTATTATTGTGTGATATAGGACCAGCTGGCCAGTGACAAATTGTGGGTTTTATTATTTATTTGTTATTCACTATTTCATACCTGCGTGTGCCCTAATCACCGCGTCCCCGTTATTTTATTTACGTATAACAGCTCAAATAGCTGTCCTCGTGTTTTTAAATATTTGTATCTGCTGGCCCAGAAAGACTTTATAATAGTTTTATATTCACACCAACAAATCGTTACCAACACAGCTCAATTATTGTTAGTGAATTATTGTATTTAGCTGATTTTTCAAAGGGCTAAGATCGTATGTTGCTGTGATTTATTTGTGATTTATTCGACATTTGTTCGGTCCCATTAAATGCGTATGAAAATTGAGAAATATGCACTTTTCCCCTAAAATTGACAAAATATGCAAAGTATGCATTTTAAAATTTCGATTTTTAAACTTTTTATTGTATAGCTCCGATTTCTATCTTGGTCTGCTATAAATCAAGAGCATATTATAGAACTACATACCCACCCTTAAATGGGTATTAACCTAGGTATTTATTGACATTTACATGATATGCTTTGAGGAATGGTCCCCACTCCCTAAGTACCCGCTGGCAATGGCCGCACTTCACTGGGATGTGACTCACATCGTGTGAGGACATACGCTTCAGGTGTGCTGAACTCGATCAACGAAAGAAGGCAGGAGAGTCGAATATTATCGTGTCAATCACTCAATCGTCAACAGCATCCCATCGGTTGTCATTTTTTCTTCCAAAAGCCAGGTCCACGGAAGTAGTATCAACCGACCACCATCAACCAGGACACCAGGATCAATGCAATCTTAAAATCACCTCCAATTCAACTGTCGCTTCTGGGTTTACACGAGTATAGTTATTTTTTCGATAAATGGTATATTATGTTATAATGTTATGACTATATTATAATAGTGCTAAATCCACTCTTAATTATTTTATTTCTGAGTTCAATGCTTTTAAATCCAAATCATGTCTTGTTCTTCAACAATTTAAATTATAATTGTCTTAAGTTCAGTATATTTTATTCACCAAATTGTCTAGAAATCTACAACCAAAATAAAAGTGGTGTATAGGAATACTAAATTATTCAATGTACCAATTTTGTAATGCTATTATACCAACTATTTTAACCAAAACTTTGATATCCAGTGATATCTTGAGTAATGAGTTTGCCTTTGAGGGATATACGATTTTTAAAACTGATAGTAGTGTAGTGATCGCTGTGCAGGACACGACGACCGATATCACAATTATTATTTAAACGACGTAGCACGTTCGTTGTCGTCTTAAGATGTGATGGTGAGAAGATAGGTAGAAATAATTTAACACTTCTAAATTATTTAAAATAATATAATAAAATACTTTATTAATTTAACTTTGATTTTAAGCTTGTTAGACTTCCGACGAGTGCTGACTATCTTCTAACTGTCGCAGTCGTAAGCGCGTTACGCTATCGAACAGTGTTAACTATCTTCTAAATAATGATAGGTGCTCTACCCGTATTTATGCGAGTTCTAACAATGACGTATAGTGGCGTGATATTCTAATATTACTCCCTAATAATGCTGATTAGTATTATTATGTAAAATAGGGAAAACAACTTGTTGTTTTCACCTTTGATCTATATTTCCTGTTATTTAGGCTTTTACGAACATTGCATATTTATACCTACCACATATATATATATCATAAATTATACCTCGCGTATAATTTATCACTGTAAGTAATATATTCTAATAATAATAATAATAAATAATATACTACTACTTTTGGGTTTACTACAGTAGTGTTTTTACTAAAACGCCGCTTGAGTGGTGGATGTGTTGATTGTGGTAAAAAATATAATTTGCAAGTGTCCTTTGACATTTTTAGGTTTTAACAAGAAACTAAAAGACTAAGGTATATTTTAATTTATTAGTTTCGAACGAAAAAAAATATTAAATCATATCTACGAGTCTGGTGGTATACTTACAGATTAACAAGTTTCAGATAAACAATGATTTTAGTCAAAGAAACCGATGACAATGTAAGAACCTGATTCCTATTATAAGTCAATTTAACGCATGAACAAAATCAGACAGGAAGGAGAAAAAGATTATTTTAACTTCAGTGGAAAATATAGTATTTAATTCATTATGAACGTTCATAATATGAAATTCGGGAAAAACCCTACTAAGTATTTATGGAGAAAATTCCAAGATTAATTAATCAATTTGTTTCAACAAAAAATGTTTAAATCATCAACGTAAAATATCTTGTATGTGAAATACTGGCGCATCCTCTGAATTTAAAGTAAATACCTAATTAGTTATGATTTAACAGAGAGTTATCTAACTTCGAATTTTTTAATACAATTTATGATATATTATTATGTTTAATATTTATACATATTCGATAGATAGGCCAATTAAACGACATTTTTCAGATGTAATTATAATGTTATAAGTATTATAGTTAAGACAATTTTTTACTTCATACTTACTAATTTCGTTATTTCCAAAAAAGAAAAGTTCACTCCTCTTTCTTTCTCTCATTTTTTAGACTTATATCGTATTTATTTTCCTCCAAATATTAAATCTTATAATAATATAGTACAATATGCTCATAAGTTATAACATTATATTCGTTATTTTACCTATACTTTAGACGACATCGACCGGTATTAACAGTTAAGTGTACTGAATTAAGTATCGCATTAACATTTGGTAGTCTCGTAACTTTGACTAAGCATTATAGTAATATTATTATTAAGATATATATGCAATGGGGATACACTATAAACGTGTATACTTTTATAATGACTCCATCAAATTTATTACCTACATAAAAGTCTAAATCACCTAGATTTTTTTTATAAAACTCAAGTTTTCAAAATATCTATATTTTATTGAATAGTTATTTGAAATAAAAAAAAACTTAACATATTGAATAGAGTAAAAGTAATTTTATGTCTATGTCAGATATTTACACTACACCCATGTATTATTACTAGGGAACGGATTTTATTGTAATAAAAAATCAAAATATGTACATAAATATGTACTTATTTTTAATAAAATATGTAAAAAAAAATTAAAATATGTAATAACTGCTTAACAAAAAAAATAATATAAAAAACAATATATATATATAAAAAATTATCTCTTATCTAATTCTTAAAACAATGTGAAACTACATATTCTCTAAGATTTAAAAATGTAAAATGGCGGCGATTTGGACGTAAAATGTTTTTGTACTGACTAAATGAACGTTCCACATCGACTGACGTAATGCTAGCATACTTCATATTAACTATATCAAGTGGTGTGAGTTCGACATCTAATAATTCTGTTGGATTTAGTCCTTGGAGTATATCTCTAATTATTTTTAAATTTTTCAGTCCTTGATTTTTTTCTATCACATTTTTACATTTTTCTCTAACTACATTTCCTATGTGACCTTGACATTTTTCTAATTTCTTTTGCGATTCTTCAACAATGCATAAACTTTCTGATAAGGACATATTTCGAGTTTCCAGTTATTTTATAGTATGAATTAAAAAACCAAAATTAGCAGAAATGTATGTTAAATTATTTTTTAAATTATTATTTTCCATCATATTATTTGCTTTATTGATAGCGGTGGCAGTTTCAGTATTTAGACTTGAAATTATATTTTTAATTTTTTCAAAATGTTCACAATAATACAGAGCTGCTTCTAACCACGTACCCCATCTCGTTAAAATAGGCTCTGGAGGTAAATTGAGATCGGGGTACAATTCTTTAAATTTTAAAACTCGACTTGGTGCTTTAAGGCGCCCGGTGCCAATGCGATTTTGTACACAAAAATACGCTCTACGGGAATAGGGATCCTGTGCGGTAGAATCAACCAAATTCGATAATTTTTTTTTTAACTAATAGAGGGAAATATTCTACAGGCCGCATCGATCTTAGTTTTATAATATTTTAATCTCAAACTTTTAAAAAAGTCTTTAAAAAAAGAGACAATTTTAAGCATTTTTTACAAATTTTTTTTTATCATTATTCAAAATAAAGTAAAAAATCTGAGCTCGATGCGGCCTGTAGAATATTGTTGTGTATCAATTAAAAAAAAATTATCTGGAAATATTCAATCGACAATGAGTCATCCATATTCCCGTAAAGTCATTTACGTCAGTCGAATGGGCAACTAATAATTCGTCTTTTGTTAATTCTATGACATGTGACTGCGAGTGCGTTCGCGTCTTTCATATGCGGGTAAGTAGAGGGTCCTCTTACACTAATAACCATTTACGATCCAACACATTGACAAGTTCGTACGGCGCCGAAACAATATGTGATTAAGGTTGCCAATAATTTGCTCCTTAATAAATAGCCGGCACCGGGGGCCTTAAGAAATATTTTCTTAACCGTTGCTATTAATTGGTCTACGTCAGGGTAACTTGATCTTATTGTTTCTGCCACCCGATGAAAACCATGTGCTAAACAAGTGACATGTATTAGTTTAGGAGAAAATGCATTCAGAACATTACCTGCTTTACACATATACGGAGCGGCATCGGACAAAAATAAAAATACATTTTCATATTTTACTCCTTCGGGCCATAATAAATTCATTGAATCGTTAAACAACTTAGCAATGGTTTTATGATTGCATTTATCTAACTGCTCACAATTTAAAAGAAACGAATTACAAGGCTCAGAACTAAGTTTACCAACAATAACATTACCCACATATCTACCATCCGCATCAGTCGACTCATCAATAGAAACCCAAATGGGTCCATCCTGTATATTTTGTCTAATTGATGTTAAAGTCTCCTCATAAATTACATTCACATATTTTTTCCTTATTGTACTTTCTTCTGGAATTGTTTTGCCAGTATATTGTTCTAAAAAATCCTTCAATGCTGGATTTTTTAGTTTAAAAATTGGAATGTCAGCACGAATAAATGCTCGGCATAAATCAGTATAAAATGTTGACGAATTATCATCAGAAGATGTAGAAGGCGAAGATGTTAAAAATTGTTGCTTAAATTTATTTTGACGCTCTTTATTTTGTATGTGTTTAGTGGTAGAAATATGTTGACTTACTTGAAAGCGCTGGCCTATTGATACCGATTTTTCACAACATTTACAGTATAAAACTTTACCATCGCTTTGAAACGTTTCATTCGGAAATTCTTTTAAATATGCGGCTACTTTATTATTGATTGAACTTGCAGCTTTAGGCATTCTAAACAATTTTGCAAAAAAAAACAACAAAATTTCGATGTAGGTACAAAGAAAAAAACAGCTACGATACAAATAATTACATTAGATTAGTAACTAAACATACACCGAAGACTGAAGAGTGAAACCGTAACATTGAATAAACACGTTATCTACCCACTTGTCCACGGTGTATAAAGTACGTAAGTCCATTTATATAATGTAGATAATGTTTATCATATTATACCACTTCCTTATTTTATACTTACATCGTCCGGTATTTCCAAGATCGACAAAAAATGAATTAGTTCTAATGTATATTGTGGCATGTGGCGTACCGAAAATAGGTACGTAAATGTCATTTAGATAACGTATAATATTTGGTCGTCGGAAGGAAAAAATCAAAAATTACTAAAATATGTACAAAATATGTATTTATTTACCAAATATGTAAAAATATGTATTTATACCAAAATATGTAAAAATATGTAAAATAAATTTGGGTTTATTTTAATTAGAATGATCTAAATCGTACACATTTTTTATCAGATTAAAAATATCTCATTTCAATAAAAATATGTATTTACAATAAAATCCGTTCCCTAATTATTACATATAAACACCGAATATATATATTTTTAAATAGATTAGGTTTAAACATTAATTTCTTGGTATCATAATAAAATAATATTATTATTGGTAAACAATTTCTAGTGAAATTACAGTTTAAGACAAGTATGATTTTTTTTTTTGTAATTCATTCTTTTATGTATTTTATGTATGCAATTATTTGAAAAATTGTATGATTTGTATTCTTATGTATAAGTATACAGAATACTCCTAGAATATATTATAGGCTCCTAATTAAACAATTTACAATAACAATCATTTAATTTGATGTTATTATAGTTTTAAATTATTATAACATTTAAATTGAAAACTATAATAACATCTAATTAAAAATACAAGTTAATAAATTCAATCACGAAAGATAAAAAAATCTTTAAGGGTCTTTAATTTTGATTTTTTTTCATATTTTATGTTTATAATACATACAATTAATGTAATATTATAGAACAATAATTGTCTTGGACAGAAAATGATAGGTATTCAAACAATTAATAAGAGGTTGACAGTTGCTAATATTCTGATAGCATATAGGGAAATAATCTAGGTTTATGTTTATATTTTGAGGAAAATGAACAGTGAAGGAAAGGTATCTCATTTTTGGAGGCAAATGGATACTGTCCGGAAAAATATCGCTATTTCGCTGTGGTGTGAATTACATCGCTTGGCCTTTCCACATTATACCTGTGTTATTGTAGTGTAAGTATTTTCCGTTTCAAATAGTGTAGGAAATTAATGTTTTTGTTTCATATGTTCTGGGCTGAGCGCAATGCTAAACACTAAGACGTGATATTATTAGTCATCACTCATCAGTAGGTAGGTGTTCGTACCTACGACATTATTTACTTACCAAATTCTATTATGGTTGATAAATATCGATAATATTATGTTGTGCATAAAAAAAGAGCGATTACACATAAACTGCGGGACAACAATCTGATCTCATAGTGACAAAATAATATACTCTTGCAGTATAATACACTCGTTCACAAACGAAAAACTCGAATGTATAATATATAATATTATTTTTTATTTTATTATGCGCGCAATACCTACACTATATATACGGTGGCCAGTGGGGCATACCTTTGTCCTCGTGGCAGGTACTTACGTCATATTTTATTCCTCACACAGTCATTTCGAGTTCAATTACGACGAACAATAGACAACGCAGGTATCCAGCGGTGTCATTTAATTAAATATGGAGTAGGTTATTGTTTGCAGACCGACCGTACACCGGTAATCGATTGAAAAATAATAATAAAATAATTTCATGTTTACAGTGCTCATGGTGTTTACACGGTTTACGACGAATTAAACGACATCAGTAATAATATTTTGTTTGCTAAACATTCCCAAATTCGATAAACTGCACATTGGGCTTACCGCTAACGCTGGACGTTATTATATTTCAATTATTGCCGAGAGCGACTTTTCGGATTGCGGCCACAACAACTGCCCAACAACTGCGTCTGCGGTTTAATTCGGCTTTCCGCGGTCCGAACACGAAATTATTATGTTTTTATCGCATCCCCGAAATCGTTAATAATATTGGACGTGATGTGTGACGTACGGCGTCGCAGGGGCGAATGCCGAGACTGGCGGATTTGTCTGTACGACTATTGCTGAAGTCTATCATACACATTCGTCCTGGATAAATCGAAAACTCGTTAAGAGCCGAATGGGATTTGTTTAGGTTTTTGGCATTAGCGAAAGCGTCTTAACGAAACAATAATAACGTTAGCTCGGGATTTTTCCGGGGACCTTATATGACGTACTCCCTTATATGCGTCCGGAAAATAATAATTCGCCATCGGCGCTGTTGTATTGCGTGCACACATCAGTCATACCATCTATATAAACGTCGCGTCTCGCCTATGGGTTTCGCGTGTAGACGACGAGGATGAACCGTTCAAGTCACCGATGACGTGTCGTACGCAATAGTAAAAATAAAAAAAAACAACAATAATAAATAAAATAATAATAATAATAATATAATTACATAAATAATATTAATAACAATAATAATGATAGCAAAAATGATCATATTAGTACTAGTAATATACAATAATAATCAAATATATTTGGACGTTTACGCGTAATCCCTTCACCCGATGTGTTTGGAAGGGTTCTACGAATGACAATATTATTTACAAATGAGTAACGACTAATGACTAGATGAGCACAATTACACTATAACAATGTTATCCCGCAGATCAAAATAATATTATTATAGCAATCGAAAACGTTTCTAGAAACTATTTTCGAACGCATATAATGACATTTTTTTTAGAAAAAAGCGTTCCAGAAGTATTTATCTGTAAACGCGTGTCGTGTATTCTTTTTTTGTTTAAGTCTTTTGGGACGGATTTGAAACAATTTTAAAATTTTTTTATGAAAATGCTCTGTGGGATTGACATTGGAGGTGTTGTTAATATTGCGATCGGCGATAAATTCGACCGAGGGTTAAACTCAGTTGGGCCAGGTCAAATACGGACGCCATGGACGCCACTACCCGATGGACAGCCGGACCTTGATCGGCCGTATTATTTCCTTGGGCGGACGGCAGACGTTCCTTCCGGTTTCCGGGCAACAAAGGTCCGGCAAGCAGTCCACGGTGGTCCGGCACTTCCGCGGGAAGAGGTCGTAGCGCTTGGGCGGTGGAGGGCTGCACTGCAGGTACGGCGGCCGGCTGGACCTGAGGCCTGCGAACACGATCATCGTAATAGTATTGTGACTGTCGTTTCTGCAGCGGCGACCAGCGACATGACGTGTTTCGTACCTCGTGGTCGCGACATTTTAATAAACAAAAACGAGGGGAAAAACAATCGTAATATGTATATGCTAGCCGAAAGCGTACAATAATGCAATATTATAATGTATAGGTGTATTGGCCTGTTGAGTCTATCAGGCCCAATAATTAGGATTGGGCCTATGAGGCCTATTGCGTACTGGTACCCAATTTCGTAGCGATTTTTTCATAGCAAACCGTACTATCCTATTTTTTTTTTTTATGAAATTATTGAAATTATGACTGTTTGAAATTTCTAGTATACCTACACTAAATAGTGGTTCTTCCAAAAATATCTATGTACTGAAATAGTACTTTAAACGAGTATAGTTGCCGAGTTTTTCTACTCAATGCACTAATGACTATTTGGAATTTGATTATAATGTTTTAAACATGATTTGGAATACCTACCTATTATAGTGAATGGTTGTAGTTAAAATAAAAATAAAATTTTTAAAGTATTTATACTAGTTTAATCTAATCTATAATATTATGTTTTACCTAAGTTAGGCCGTATAAGATGTTTTAAGTTAAAATTCACGTCTTCTTGTTTAATCACTAAACTTCATTAACGAAATATAAAAATAATCAGCTACATAGTTATAGTTAATCTAGTTGAATATCTCAAAAACTATTAATTTTCATCCATCAACATTTTCCAACGACTCACAAACCATTGAAAAGATCAATTTTTTGACTTCAGCAAAGTTCTTAAATGTTGTAGAAACTTCAGTTGATATTTGAATAATAATAATATTTGGTCTTTTTTACTTAAACTTAAAAATTCCAAAAATCAAAATGTATATAATAGCGTAAATATATTATCTGTTAAGCAACGAGTACCAATGCTTAAAGAAACATGGTCTATACGACTAAATTATACATATTGCAGCAGCATAGGTAAACTCGGGGGGGGGGGCTTAGAATAGGGATGTGAGTTTTGAATAAAGACAACCGCCTTAAAAAAATTCAACCAAATGCCCGCATTTGTGCAGCAGGGCGGAGCGGACGAGTTGTTCGGTTTGATAAATACAGTCGAGTCTTACTTATAACTCGTATCCTAAGAGGAATAAAAATAAATTCGACTTATGTATTTTTAGAGTTATAAACCTCGAATACAACTTAAAAACATTTCAAGGGGAAAGAAAAAAATTCGAGTTTTCGAGACATTACTGTGTATATTAATTTAATGCATTACATGTCGTTGAAGGAATATAGTCTTATTATATTATTATAACGGTTGTTGTACGAACGCGAGATGAATAAAGCTATTCGCGAATAGATTAAGATAATAATAATAATATATAAAATGGGTGAATATTGTCTACGTCTTGCAGGTCCCACCCAACAGTATTATGTTCCAAAGCTTTAACGACTATGTGTAAATAAGTCATCATTTTAATAAAATCAAATTTTATAAATAAAAGTTTTTTTATGATAATTAGAACATACAGGTGGCATGTCGCATGCGCCTCCCTGAGTGCTTTTTTTCTGAGACGCTTTTAGTAGCACGATTACCATATTGTTTATTTTGATTAAAATTCATTGAAATAGATGCCCGAGAGCTTACCTACATTATTATGCACCAAACGATTTTGGAATATGCATTTTTAATAGGGTCCAAAAAATTAACAAAATACCGTCCACGAATTAAAATAGAATATTATAATAATTTATGTGTGTAAATATACAGTGAATTATTTCCACGGTGTAAGGTTTACTGTTGATTTTTTTTTGTTAAATGACAATATGATATTATGTAAATAAGCGAGGTTTTGACGTACGGATTAGTGAATAATAATAACTACGCTTAGAGTTAATTGTTTTGCTTATAATGAGTAATGACTATAACGTCGTTATTATTGGTGCTTAAAAAAGTTACGACCACGCTATTTTGATTGCCGCGCCGATTTACGTCCCTCGCCGTGAACGACGATTCTTAAGTCCCGACACGCCGGCGGCGGCGGTCGATTTCACGGCGAAAAGTCGTTAAAGCCGTTTTTATTTTTTCGTTGCATTTTTAGAACCGTATTTAGACCGTATAGCTTATATTATTACATATTATGTTCGAGTCAAGTCACATGCATTAAGGTTCCACAGTCCTCCAAACGTACTGCGTTGGGGTTTGAGGGTTATTTTAGAGTATATTCCTAAAAATGGTTCATTATAATGAACTTATCATTCCTATAGAAAGAAAATATCAGTCACTATATGATTCGGGTTGAACGTTGTTCAGTTTAGTTTGACTTGACGTACCTGCCACCCACATATATTAATGTTATGCATTTATTCTAGAAGGCTCTGTTGTGACTCTTGTTTGACAATAGATAATACTCTTTTAGTATCTCATAATACGATTGCAGTGAAAGTCTGGTGACGGTGTGCACAGTTATAATTGAGTTCGAAACAGAACAAATGGGTACGTCGAACGCGAGTTTTTTTGTTTTGGAATTATATTTATATTTTAATTTAATTCTATTCGAAAAGTTATAAATACTATTGAAATATTTCGATTTTAATCTTTTCTGTATAATGTATTGAGTGGACATTTCGTTTGACTATTAATCATTTTAATTACGATGTACTTTAAATTGAAACATCACATTTATATAAAATATAACGTGAATCAAAGAAGAGAATTCGATCGCTATTAATTGAACGCATTGAATTCCTTAAAGGCTCCGTAATATTATTTTGTATATGCTTTACTTAATATTGAATCAATATTTCTTTTTAAATGAGAAGAAATGTACATCTCTGTTAACTTAATAGAAATAATTTGAATATAATACGGAAGAATTCCGATAAGAAAGTGCGTTGATTGTTAAAACAAACGCAACAATTAAAAAAAATAATTAAATGTTTTAAAGTGTGCAAACTTTGCAGCACAATTTATACGTAATTAGTATTTTGAGAAAACGTTTTTATTTCATTTAATTAAAAAAAAAACTTTGCTTAAAATGTGGATATCAAAACCCTAGAAAATAATAACTCGTAGGTACAGACTACAAACAAAATATAACTATAAGTAGGTACTATTGGTTAATTTAATTTAATTTTATTGTCATTATAATAAACATATACAAAATAATAATAATAATGATTTTGCACTGTATTATGTAATAAATAATGACACATTTTTAGAAAACGTATAAATATTATTTAGTAATTTTTTATTTAATTTTTTTTCACGAAAACTGATAGAACTTAATTTATTAATTTTTATATTATTTCAGGCTATGGAGAAATATTATAGGTAAGTACATCATAATATTATTATAATAAGAATTTTAGGAATTATCGTATCTATGCAAAGTTTTACATTTTATGGGTTGAGTTGTTTCTTTGATGTTTCTTTAATATCATATACCTACGTTTACTCGGATGCAATGCTTTTCGAAAATATGGATTCATAATAAACTTTATGTCAAAGTTTGAAAATGGAAATGGAGCTTTATTCAATTTAAATTGGATTTAATAGTGGGTAAATGCCATTACTCAGTTATCGTTTTATACAGAAATGTAATTAGTATCAAAGTTCTAACGGTCTAAGGCAGCACTCCATTTATAACAGGTACCTATTACACAGCACGAGAGAATATTATTACAATACCGACTAATTTATTGTAAGCACTTATTAATCAGTATTTATTCTTTTTAATTGATTGATATAGTCTTGCAATTTCAAGACGTATCGGAACTTGAAAGTTCAATATTTTTAAAATAAAATATAGTTTAATTACTTACAGAATCATGCATAATATTGTGTAGATATTTTATTGGAATCTTTTTTTATTTACACGTTTAATTAAGGTCAGGTTAAGAATTCTCTACGGTTATTATGAAAATTTGTGTACATCCATTTCCTCCTTCAATGAGGTTTACATTTTTTTAAATTCCCAACTAAGTGGGTAGTATATATTTTTAAAATTATAAGAACGAATAAATCACATACTTAAAAATGTAATTATTTAAGATACAAAATTGAAATAATTTATCAAGACATTAAATATCTTTTAACGTTGTTAAGGTATATCTTATAAGAATGTATGTAAAAATACGATTTATTTTGCAATAAATTTAATTTATTTTATAACAACAAGTAAAAATTAATAATGTTAAATTTTGAAATTTCAGAAGTATAATATAACACTTGATATTTTTGTATCTGATTGGTGTAATGTCAAAGTGCAATAAGATAAACAGTGATTTTCTCGTGCCCCTTTTACTGCGGTTGAGCTGCTGGTAGTATTAGTCGAGTAGGTACTAAAACTAATCAAAAATTCATATTAAAAAATATGTAGATAATATGTGTTTATTTATTATTGCGTTATATAATGTAAATATAATAATATGGCCATTTGAGAGAAATTGTACGTGTCAGTTTGAGATTGTTCTGAATTTATTATTTAACATACAATCAAACGTTTTATCAAGTATAATTACATCAACGTGAAATAATTTTCAGTTTTAATAATCATACGAGTTATAATATGATTATGTGTGTACTTACTTTTTGCAATGGTCTTCAGTAAATCGTTTCGCCAACTCGGCAAAGGGATTCGACAATATTTCTGACCATTGAGTCCACCGTACCCACAACATATCCTCGGCCAGCAGTCTCTGTCGGAGTCACAACGTTGCCGAGGGAAGACTGGAGGCAGTTCGAATCCAGGGCACGATTTACTGTTCAGTTGAAAAATATTTGCTGAAATGAACACACACGTGAAACAATGCGTATCATTGATTAAAACAATGATCGTTTAAACAGTTTATGGTTCAGATTAATTATCAACCGACATAGTATTAAAGATAATCAATCCATAAAAATAATAAAGTTGTCGTTTGAGTTATTTTTTTTACTATACGTTTTACGAGAAAGTGATACCTTTTAGAATTTGTTTCGTTTAATTATAAATTAACATTAATTTCTGTTCACGTTAAAGTACCTTCACTGCAGGGTGGATCTTCCCCCACACATTATACATTTTTTGTTGTTGAGTAAATTGATTAATTTAATCACGTATACTAATTATTGTACCACATACGTACACACTGCAGAAGTTTTAAATTAAAAAACGAAAAGTTCAACTTTTTTTAAAATATCATGTGTAATTCAGTTTTAGCAAAAGTGTAGGTATTCAATAACAGAGTAATAATAAAAATTGTAAATGTTGAATGTCAAATTATTTTATTAGAAACAGCTCTAAAGTGTTTTTTTTTTTAATATTCTTTATAATTTAAAACGATGGAAGCACCGAAGGTAATTCTATGGAAACATTTTCACTTTTCATACCATATTTGAAAATTTGCTTAAAAAATATTTGTACAGTATTATGTTGTTATAAACTAATACATCTTATCTATAATGTAATATAAAAAGGATAATAGAAAAAAAATAATATCTTACCACTGATCCGGGTTTTTATTGGAGGGCGAATAATATGTTAGAATGTTGTTATTGTTATTATTTTTTATTTGTTATGAGAATTACTGCAAGACCGAGTTTTTAAGATGCCTAAAGTAAAGAACGACGCAAACGCTTTGAGTAAGTACTTTTAAATTTGTGACTTCTAACTAAGCATAATGCTTATAAAAATCAGAATAATCTAAACTGTTCTAATTATTTAAAAAAAAAACTAATTTGACTGAGTATATTATACTTTATAGAATTATTTTAAATTGCGAATGCACAAAAAGTATAGTGTTCATCACTACATACTATTAGATTCGAAATTATTAACTGAGCACAATATTGATTATATTGACTATAATAGAATAATTTTATCTAATAAAATTGCCCAAATAATGTACGTTAACACCTCGAGTTAATGTACGACGGTCAGTTTTGATTTAGTACACAGTTAGGTATCTCAAAGTTATTATTTTAAAAATCGAATCAATTAATAATCTCTACTTTGTATTTTTAATATATCATTTTGTTCATTATCGTTGCTTAATATAACTTAAATTTCATTATTAATATTGATTAACGGTTTTGTTAAAAGTTATACTAAGAACAAGATAGATTACATACATGAAGACTATTTTCATTATTACATAAACATGAAAGTAGTATTAATGAAATGTTTGTCAATATTAACAGTTTAGATTTTTGTCATTTAAAATATTTGCTTTCATAAAATTTCTTTCAAATAAATTGTTTATTCAAAATAATATGCTGGAAATAAGCAATTAACAGATAATTGAAGCTTCTTGGTAAGCCTATTTCATGAGTTGAATGAAAGTGGAATTTACTATAATATTCTGAACGGTAGTCAAAAAGCGATTGTTTTTAAAACGATTTGTTGTCAAAATGATTTTCTCGGATATTAATTTTTAAAGCGGTAAATGCGATCCAAAAGTTTTATACAGTTATTATATTAATTGAAAACAGATTATACTTTTGAAGCAGCATTTGTAAGCTCTCGGTAGTTTCTGATAAAACAACAAAATTCTACAAGACTTAGTGAAACTTATGACAAAGTACAAACTATGTCGTAAAAAAATTACACGAATTCGCTATAAAATAATAATTATTTTATTTTAAACATAATTTTTTATAATTTTTACCTGATTATTAGTTTTTGTTACTGTATTTATGTCAACATGTGTGATGGAATTTAGTAAAACTTTTTACTTCCTATTTGACCTTTTGTACATAATACAATTTTAAATTATTCAAAAAAATAATCTAACAGATATTTGTTCATGACTAATCAGATATGAAATATTAGACTGAAAAATTGTATTATTGTTTGTAGTTTAATATAGAAACGTCAAACTTAACCATATATATTTATCATCATGATCAGTGGCATACGTGGCATATGTTTAACGGTATTTGGTTTTTGTGGTTGTTAGATTGATCTATCCTACTATTTGACTGGTTATGAAAAAGGAAAACAAAAAGTATTTTTATTGGCAATACTAAATTCACAAGTGTATATTATGTCAAAATAATAATGTATGTATAAGTAATGTATGTGATTTTTAAGTTTCATTTTATAGTAATTATTTAAATGCCCGACGATTTATATTCAGTTGAAAAACGTTTCCATATTAAGCGTGCAACATTTATTACCCGGAAAGTCTGACATATTATATTCAAGCCTATCATATTTTGTAATATCTGTACATCAGGAAAAAAATATTTATTACAACGAAGTAATGAATTGAACCTAAGTAGTGATAATATGCACATTGCACAACGTTATTATAACGTTTGATCGAAATATTAAATTAAATACAATAATCCAGCATAAGATTAACAATACGTCTGACAATGTAATCAATAATTCATTTTTGTAATATATGATTGGCTGTGCCTCAGTCAGCTCTGTAGTTAAGTTTAGTTTCTGATTACATTGTGTGGGCCAGAGCAATTGCTGGATCTAGTGGATAATATTATAATCTGATACGTAGATCAATAAAACGAAATTAAGTCGGCAATAAAATAATATATTAAGTATTAACACTACGAATAATGACTTTGTGGTTTCGTTGCATAACCATCACTTTTTAATTTTTTAAAGATATTAAATTAATATTTAAATGTGTTTAAAATATTTTAATTCTTAATATAAGTTTAGATTATCAAATTTTTTGCATGCGTTTTTTTTAGGTTTATCAATAATGAATTTCTGGAGAAAAAAATCCACGTAAAATAGAATCATTATTATTGTAAAAACATTATTTTCTTGTTTTTTTTTTCAATTCATAAGCAATCAAACATTTTAAAACTATAGGCACAGAACACAGGATGTAATTACATTTTTATTAATTTATGACAAGGGTATGATAAAAAATAAGTTATTCCGAAGTATTATTATTTATAATTTAATTTTGGGCAAATAATTAAATAACGAAGCCTGTTGAATTTGGTTAAATATTTCGTTATTATTCAACAAAATGTAACTAGTTAAAAATTAATTATAATATATCGTTTGTTAACTCAATACATTGTTCAAAACGTGTGTTTACAAATTATATTCAGTATGTGTAAGGAGAAACGAGGCAATTATAATTTACGGATTCCTTACTTAAATTATGCTTATTACTTAAATAAAATATCAAATTAAATTCAAACGAGACATGTACAAATGTTATATATACTATACGAATGGGAAAACCTATTCAATAAAGAAAATCGAAATCCCATTATATTTTATGCTTTTAGCTGAAATTATTTCTTGAATAATATAGAAGTGCACATTAGATGTGGAGACATTTGAAAAGTTTTTCTTTTAAAATGGTTTAAAATTGTATAAAGTTTTGTATTTTGAAGAAAAAAAAACGTGTAAATGCAGTTCGTACAGACAAATTACCATTTGTTTGAACCACTATATTATTACATGTATACCTACTACCAGTAACAATATTTAACATAATAATCAAGTACCTACCTCCCTACCTACAGAGAACCGACGGTTAGCTACATCGGTGATATTTAGACAATACATTTTTTGACTTCACATCCCAGATGAAAAATAGTCCATATAAAACCTTATAAGTCGAATCGAAAAACATTTCCTGTATGCTCCGCATAAAGGAAATCGAAAGTAAAATAAAATGAATGGCACAAAAAAGTATTCACCTAAAAGAAAAAGGTTTATACGATAGTGCAGAAGTGAGGTACCAGATTTCCGTTTTTTTCCTACTGAAAACTACGTACCATTGAACACAAGAAGATGGATATATATCGGTGGAAATTGTTGAGAAAAAAAAGTGTGCGAAATAAGTGAAATACGTAATACGGGGTTGACACGATGAACGGTGGGGGGAGGGAGAGGGGGGAGGGTCGTTTGGTCATGATAGATCAAAAGGTGACGGCAACCGTCGCAAAAAAAAAATCGTTGAAAGTCACGGAGGTCGTGAATTCCGCGGACTTGTGAAATCTAACTATGCGTATATTATGTTGATAAAAATAAAACTTTTCCGAGCTCATAGAATATTCACGAGCTTGTGGACCAACAAACAATAGTGCGGGTAAGATGTTTTCACCTTAGGTCTTATAAACAAAAAATGCATCCGAGTTCGATATCACATATTTTTATTATGTCGGTTGATTGCTTTCAACAAACGGATTAATACACAGGAAATATTCGTTTGATATCATTTCAAAAACTTCACGAAGTTTAAAATCGCGATTTTAGTTGTTTCGATCCAATCACAAATACTACAACACTACAATAAATACTTTAAAATGAGAAGTTTGGGACAGTATTTTCAGTCAGAAAACTAATAAGAACCTCTATGATATACATCATGTTTTGTAAAAAAAATAAGTTACTTTATCGACATACGTGGTATGTTGATCGCATTCAATAAAATTATTATTTTCAAAATAATTCGAATAAAATTATTTTATTTGTCAAAAATCTATCAACCATAATAAAGGGATATTTAATTCTTTAACTTAAAAATACTCAACTCAAATGTTCACTCTTCATTGCATATTTTACTAATAATATAAAATTATACAATTTGGATTGCGTAAGGTCTTAAAAATAAAAATAAACAAATCATTTTATTTTAAGTAAGAACTCATTTTGAATGATTTTACGTAATAACTGTTAAAAAAATTAGAAATCTGAACAAATTTACTCAGTTTGAGTATGGTGAACAGAAAATACTTCGCGAATTCATTATTTTAATAGTTGTTTTGTACCTTTGTAAGTTGGTTGACCTATAGGTACATAGTTTCTTTAAAATGTTTTCAAACTAATGGATTTTACCCGTAAAATGACATGAACTTTCAAATCATCTTAGAAAACTACGAGAAAATAAAAGTGGTTTTTGGCTGACGGTTTTTTAGGAACATTATTATTCTGTTTCTGTACGACGGGGTAGTTTACATACGTTTCTTGGTGGTAGTCCAACTCGACGGCGGGGCGTTTGGTCCGTCTGGTTCGCATCTACCTCCATCGCAACTGAGATCCACATCTTCCAGGCTGTTTATCGAGTCGTCGTCATCTGAAAAACGTAAAAGTGTAAAACACGAATAATAATAATAATAATAAGAACAGTAATAATGGTAAAATCCAAAAGAGTAGGTTTTGGCCAATGTGAAATTGATCAATCTAAAACTGCATTAGGCACTTTACCCGAATTCCTGAGGGAAATTAATATTTGATCGAGTCCTTTAATGTGTGTATTAAGAGGACGCCACACCGGCATGTGTTGACAAGGTCTTAAAACTATCTATACTTAGCATGGCAAGATTCAGGTATGAGGTAGCCTATTTGAGCAGAATAAATCGTGGGAGCCTTCAAAAAATAACAAATTTTTTGCTTATTAAAGAACATTAATTAATATTGTCCGTAAAATATTTAACTCTATATACCTAATAAATAATTATAAAACAAATGAAATCGGGAATGTATATAATATCATATGTTGTTGCGTTATAAATATACAAATTGTTTAAACGTAATATTAACTTAAATTATTAATACAAATAATAATTAAAATTAAATGCTTTAAACTTTTCTTTATTTTATTTTTCTTAAGATTTTAACAAGTTTAATTGCTTCATTTTCAAATTGTTGATAGCTTAATTGCTTTGATTTTCAAAGAAAGCAAAATAGCTAATACATATAATACAAATTTATAGGCAGACAATCGTATATTGAAGTGTTCAATAATATTGTTACGATCGACGTGCAACGATGCACAGCAATTTATATTAGAAAAGTAAAGTTCTATATTTTACGTTTTTAATATTATATGTAAATTCAAATAAAACTAATTTATCTGTGTTTACAGTTAAATAATTAAAACATTGGGGTCCAAATTTGTGGGAGCCACTGGCTTACAGCCCGTTTAGCCACCATAAACCCGACTCTGTTTATGCATAGTACAAATGTGAGATTACAAACAATTATGGGAATAGTATTGATTGATGGTTTTTTTTTTTTGGTGGTCAACATCGGCTGTGATAGTTTGTTGTTGCTGATTTATTTTAGTGTTACTTTATAGACTTTGGCGGTCTCGATCAGAAAGGCCGTTTAAAATAAGACAAAATGCGAACGAGATTATTATTTTTACTAAATTAAGATTTCAACTTGCAGTTATTTGTTATCGATACCTAATAATTTTTACATCAGTATAATTTTCAAACCCGCACGTTCTTGGACATGTTTTCCACATGAATACCATCTATCGTGGGTTCTAAACTCTGCAGTGTCTACAAACATTTTATGAATAATTAAGATTATACCTATACTGAGGACTATTAACGAAAAAAATACAGCAGATAAGAAGTGACAACAGACAAAAATGATGTGGAATTTAAAAAAAAAAAGATTAAACAATTACGTGAATAACTTGATGAGGAGTGCATCATCGCAGAAACGCGAATGAAATATATACGAATATAAAATTGTTTTTTTTTTACACAATATAAAAACAATAATAATATATGATATAATATATTATAACTTAATACTCTGCAGTGATGACGCTCATTACCCCTGTTAAAAAAATTATATTTCCACTGTCTTCGATAATGAATATGATGGGACTAAAACTAAAAATATATATACCATGTTTGAATACGCGATTATAAAAGTTATTTTTAAGAATTTCTGTTACCTATCCTTAATAAATTGTTTTTTTTTTTGAAATTTTGAATGTAAATTATCAAGCATATTCGCAAATCAAGATAACCCTGGGCTTCCACACGAGTAGTTCTCAGCGAAGCCCGGCAATCGTTTGGCATAAAATTAAACAATAAAATCATGAAAATAAAACGAAATAATATTGACGTTGTAAATTAACGTCGTGTAAAATTATTGTGCTTCAATATTATTTTTTTTGAGAGTGGAATAAAAAAACTCCGAAAATAAGTTAATTATTATACCTAATTAAATACGCGTACTACAGTGCCCGCGGACAAACAAAACCGAATTGCACGTCGAATATTATACGCCTCGATATTATATTTTGTATTATTATTAATCGGACTCGCATAACCGAGAGTTTTCCTGCCCCGCGACCAGACCGATTTCTCGCGCTGCAACTGTTTTCCACCACCGCCGAGGTGACACGGCAAAGTCGTTAAGAAAAAAAAAAATTTTAAAAAACCCATCAAAGACGATTGAAATATAAAAACAAAAAAGTACATTCCATCCATGCGCATGTGTACCGTACCGTTTTTTCGTAGCGTTTCGCCTCCGTTTTTCGCGCCGACCGCGATGGCCGGCAGCAAGAGCAGCATGGACAGGACGAACCGGTGGCGCATCGTGTCGGAGTGTTCGGATGTCACTGTGCCGGCGATCGCACGCGTACGAGCACGACTCGCCGGCCCTCGGCGGTTACCGTAATATTATTTCCCTCCACCCGGTCGCCGCAACAACAACAACAACAATAATAATATTACAATAATTATTATTATTATTATATTAGAATAATATTGTTGTGTAGTTATCGCGGTGTGCCGCGGCCGCCGCCGCCGCCGTCGTCGATATACGACCACGTTACTACAGGGTGATCGTTTTTCAATCACTATACCACGATTCGGCGGGGTCATTTATTTGGAAAATATACCCACGACGTGTTTTTGAAACAATTGTCATAATCCGTCGTTACAACACATTTTTTACATTTTTGTTTCTTTTTTTTAACTACTTTTCAAAGCTATTCGCCGTTGTAAATCACGACATACGTTTTAAATTCGTTTTGCGAAGCTCGGCGTTGTCATATCGATCTGAGAGTTTTGATGTATACAAATCGAAATCGATTACAGGTGGTGTGAGCGTTTCCATTTTAGGCGATCAAAGTGGACTGGCACGGGGACGATAATATGAACTGGCTGCAAAATTTGTATGAAAATCTTTTTCACAAATTGTATTTACACCTAGAAAAGGACTACAACGGTTCACCATAAAACAATCACCTTGTATATTATCATAATGCACCGCGCATATACATTACGACGTCATGCATTATTCGTAACGCACTTCATCGGTCAGGTACACGCGGTATAAACCGTGGTGGGGGGCGACCAGGGTTAGACTACGACCGAAGTTGTGTCTCTACCGGGCCATACCAGTCGTGGGTCGCGGTCATCCAGAGGCTTATTCAAGGAAAAACGATAATTTACACTATATAATATATATCACAGCTGTTTCAGGTAGTTGAAAATTTAATTTGTGGTCTTATTACTCAAAGAGTCTAAGGTGCGCGCCGAATTGTGACCAGAGCTTACAATTGTTTAAAATACGTGATTTTCACCATGGAATTGATAATTCTGATAGATTTTATCGATATAATAATTGTGTAAAAATGAAATGTATGTGCGTATAATAAATATTAATTATTGTCCCCGAGCATCGCTCGACGATAACGGGGTTTAGTATTATGTTTCCACCAAAAGTGTATCATTCTTTTTTACCGTTTTCACTAAAAGTTGCCCTTTTCAATCAACACTCTTTTCCACTAAATGAGATATTGACCAAATTTCCACAACATCAATTTATGTATTATTAAAAAAAAAACTGTTATAGGTACACTATACAGTGAGTTTATTTAAAATACTAACAAATAATGAAAAAATGTATAATGTTATACAATTTAATAAAATCATTTTTATATAAAATATATATATAATTTTATTGAATAATAAAGCAATAATAATACTTTGTACCGGTACCGAAGTCGTGTAATACAATATAATATAGACAATAAAGCATTTGTAAAAAGTAAATTATATATTTCTTAAATATAACAATATATTTTACAACGTCAATTTTTTAAAAATAAAAATAAATGGGCTTATTATAAGTTTTGCTTTTTTTTATTTGTAGAATAAACTCTCTAATAAATTTTCTTTAAATATTACGTGAATAATTGTACAACAAAATAATGTTCTTAATAAATAAAATAAAATAAAATATGAATGTAGAAATGTAATGAGTTTACTTTTTATTTTTAACTGTTGAATATAAAATATGTACTTATCAATAATATGTCATTTTCAATACAGTGGAACCTATAGTTAGTATCTCAAAATCTCAAGGAATCGAAAAATAAATTCGAGATACCAAGGCGCATGATTCAAAAAATGCGTACAATTTAAAATAAAAATTATGTTTATTTTTGAGAAAAGTTTTTTATTTAAGCCCTTTACTTACTTATTACATACATATTGCATATACGTATTTATTTTTATTTTTAATATGGACACATTATTTTCTATAGATGTAGAAAATCTGTCTGTTTTTTTGCTGTCGATTAATAGAAGTGTTTTCAATAAAACTACCTAAAATATCAAATTCAGAAAAAATGTTGTCAAAAAACTACCGACTATGTTGCTGGGTGTATCTTTAATATCGATTTATATAATTCTCCGCTTTGGCTCTACGTATTGAAGGTTCAACTTCGTAAGGTTATACTTCATCCCTTAAACATTGTATGTACCGTATAATTTATCCAATGTGTCATATAAACATTCAAGTTAGTGAATCACAATGAGCGGTAGGTACAGGATAATGACTTATAGGCATAGGTAGTTGAATAAAACAATTTGGCATACAGAACAAACTAACACATAAGTCTGATGCTGTATTATGATGATAATACTCGAGATATCGAGGTAATATTATTTTCAAATAATTGTATACGCAAATAAATATTGGACTTAATTTGTAACAAATGTAATATTTTTTATTATTTCAATAAAAAAAATTTTAATTCATTTGATTTCAATAAATTTTCATTATTTTAATAATGCTATTTACACACATAAAGAAAAACACATTATTTGCCTACAATGAGGTACACGAAGACAATAATGTGTTGACACTTTGACAGGAAATACATAATGTTATTATGACTATATAATATTGTAAGAAGCCACCCACTGTTGATACTATACTCATTAAAAATTAAATAAATGTAATTAAAATAATTTATATTTTAATGCTCTTATAATTCAATTTATAAGAAGTGTATGTTTGCAAATAACAAATAAAGTAAAACATACTACGCAATAACAAAAAAAATGTAAATCTCTTCGTTGAACCCTCGCTTCTCCGTGTAGACACTACAGCAGTACAGTACATCATATTATAATAATACGTAGGTATAGTAGGAAAATAATATTTGAAACAATAACTGCAATAATTACAAAATTATAAAATTACAAAAGTGACACAGATATTGTATTTTCTTTTCCTTATATTTTATTATTTTCCATACCTACTGCTCGAGTCAGCCATCAAGTCTCACACTCCACTTTTCACGAAAACCGCAGGAAATCGTACGGGATCATCGGTTAAATTTTGTGGATTCAGAGCAGTGAAATCTATACTCGTGTTGGTGGCGCGTAGCCGTTGGAATAATACGGACAATACAAACACTGCAGTGTACACATTATGTGTGCAATAATAATATGTGTACAGAGCTGATATATTATTATTTGTAAGGCGACGTATTCCGTTCGTTCCGAAAACTTCCCTCTCGATCACCCCCTCCCCACCAAAGTCATTAAGAACCCCTATGCCGGATAATATAATCCGATTCACCGCACGCTGGATGGGCTTTTATCGACACGACGCCGCGGCAAAAAGGGAACGAGATAATATAGTCTATAAACGACTGTTGTTGTAGGTGTTGTAAGTGTAAACGGGGTTTTTTTTAATCGTTCAATAAATAAATAAAATATATTACTCTCATCGGTTTTATTTAACAATAATGCCCACCACGGACGTCAGTGAAATCGTTCGCAATCGTCGTCCAAATGGTTTTTTTTTGTAGTTATAATAATATATTATATCATTTCTAAACAATACTGTGCTATTTTTATTGCGTAGACGTGTCTGCGCGGATAGCTATGGTGTAGATAGGTTTTCGATTCAGTTTTCGTGTTTATAAACGTCATTTTTAATATCTAATCGGCGAACTTTGAAACATTCAAACGAGGAAAAATAATTTACTTTTGTTCTCGCGGCTGCTTTTCACACCTATATGTATACACGAATATTAGAAACATTCACGGTGGATACGATCATAAGACTGTCCGACTAGGATACAACAATATCGTCTCTATCTCGTAAAAATTACAAGAGGTTTTGTTTTTATTTTTGTAACAATACAAACGTCGATTTTCTTATTATATTAATTCGCATAGGCGCAATTTATTGGACATAAAGGGGGTGGGGGTGATTAGCAACTCCCTGTTTTGAAAACAGTACCATCATAATTCAAATTTATTCGTGAACTGACTGAAAAATGAGGGGCTTCAGCACCCCCTCACAGTACCTCCAATTATTTCATCGAAATTGGGTCACTGATGCGAAGCGTGTAACTACTTCACGTCAAACATTACATCTTTTATACATGACCGCGCAGGTACCTAATACAAATGTATACTGATTAAAACTAATAAAATTATTAATATTATCTTATCTGACGCGATTATTGAGACACCGTGACTATAAACCCTATTAAAACTTTAAAATCTTAAAATTCCTGAACGCTTTTCGGTGAACTTGAAAGTTCGTAATGACTTAAAAGTCGAAATCATCTCAAACGACTGTACAACGTCTTCTCTGCAGTCGGCCGATATGGTACGACGTGGTCCATTATTATACCAGACGCGCGGTAACGGGGTCAATGTTGGTTCGGCGTACGTCGTGTGTATCTAATCCGCTCGCGAGATGTGTACAATAATAATATAATGTTCGTGACATTTTCGTTATTATGCGAATTTGCAGTGTGTTTCGCGGGTGTGGCGATATGTGGCATTTAAAATATTATATTATATTCTAATTTTGTTCTTGAACTCGACGGATGTGATGAATAGCGTTATTTTTACTCTGTCGTTATTCTGAAATCACCACAGGCGGCCCCTCGGGTACGAAGTTTTTGAATTTTTGGGCTTACGTAATTTGTGCCACACAAAACTAGATAAAAAGGCACTGTATTGTAACCCGTGCAATGTTTTACCTACGAAAATTGTAATTTGCGCCATTAACATCTTATCAAATTTGTAATTTGAGCCACATTAAATACAATTAAATACATTTTTTCACACTTATTCGTACCTATGTATTTAAATTTATTCTATTTTATTCGTCAATCAAGTTCATTTTAATGGATACATTTAAGAAAAATATTAAAATAATAAATGCAAGCTAATTGTAATAACTGTAGATATATAATTATATATTATACTTGCTGATTTTTAAAAAAATAATAATTTGTTGTATAATAGGCTTTATATGTTGTTGGATAAACAGTTATTATTTACTATTATCTAGTAATGACTATATTAATCTTATACTTAAACCCTTGTAAATTAAAAATATTATATCAAATTATTTATTATAATGTTTTATTTTCAGATCAATATTATTATATATCTATTAAATATATTTTGTATGTTTATACAATACAACAAACAAAGGCGTAATGGTGGTCTAAAATTTTCTTAAAATTTACAATCAACAGTTGATTATAATATAATGGTTATTTGTATTTGGAGAAAACAAATTCTATACAACCTCTATGTGTGATGAGGACTTGGGTTTTTTTTTTATTGTATTTCATTGATTATTTATTTATGTCATGTAGGTATAATATTTTAACATAAATATACAAAATTAACAACATGTCTATCGCCGCCGTATTAATTTTGTTGGCGATGTTGTTGTTAAAACTACAACAATGAACATATTATTATTGATTTATATTCTACCTTGAATAAAATTAACACTAATAGGATATTTTATTGTTCAACTATAAAATTTTTTCAACAGGCTAATAGATTTTGATCAAATTGTATACTTGTCAATTAGACTCACGTCATAAATATTTTACACGAACATTAGACACGTGCACATACAATTAAGTTGATTTTCAGTAGGTAAAAGTATTGGTTATTTAATAAATAAAACAATTTTATTGAATTATTCCTAAAATATCTTTCGTTTTTTCTTAAATCAAATAATACGCATATAGTATAGTATGTTACATTTGAGAACCGTGTTCACGAAACTTATTTTATTACATTTAATATACGTAACATATTTTGGATACCTATAATATGTAAGGCACATTTTTATATGATTGATTACATTTCCATTGAATTACTCTCGTGCATATGCCCTTCGTATCTTATTAGTCGTTGTTTATTATAGATAAACAATAATTTTCAAGGATATTTTCGAATAAATTGTTTTTTAAGTACTTATCGAATGTCAGAATTCGTTACATTTAAATGGCCTGGATCTATTGCGGCTTAAGGTAAGCCGAGCATTTGGTGTTTCGTCATATTATTATACCTATTATTAAAATGAATGGTGTATTATTGATAAATGATGGTTTGAAATACGGATTGAAAACGGCCAGGGCAATATTATACCTAGTTGAATTGTATTGTATATTATGTATTGTGTATAATAGCCGACGAGCAAGATGTCTTAACCCTTTCATTACCATTGATGCACATAGCGTCAATGGCGAATAAAAATACGACGAATATGACGATTGTAATAATAATGATGGGACTACAATCGGATTATAAATCTTTGTTTCAATCATTATTAGCCAACAAAATGAACACATAGTATAAGTGCCCATAATAATCTACGGAAATCAATAAAGATTTAATATGTTGTTTGTAACCAAATAATATTATTACGTTCCAATGGTCCATAAATAGTTACCGAGATCATGGTTAAAGTTATTGTAGGACCTTGCCTCGAGCATTTAATTGCATTTTTAACATTCTCGTTTGCCGTCACCCCGATATTATTCTCTGCGTACTATTCAATTGGCTTATATAATATTTTACCTACTTTGTCTTCTTTTTTTTTTTTTTAATAATGTATTTATTCCTTAAAATCATCATACTATCATATTTTATAAAAAAAAAAATATAAATGTTCTATATACATTCTAATTTATGGAGTTTACGCGTGCTATACGATATTGCTATAATGATGATATTAAAGGTTCTACACAAAGCTTATATAAAAAAATTTTGTTTCCCGTTTAAAAATTATTCCTATAAGTATTTAATCAAATCTTTGTCATTTTTTCATTTAGCATGATAATAATTTAGTTTATTAATAATACCAGCTATCACCGATGTGAGCTTTGTTGCCAGTAAAAAATTTTACCTCTTATATCATATGATTCGAACTTTGAACAATTAGCTATGGTTTAGTTTATTTAGAAACTGAATTATCGTTTAAAACATTAACAATAACAATACAATAATATACTTATATAGTATAAACTGTTTATCTATGATAATGTAGTGCACTTCTGTGTAATTATAATCTATAACCAATGTCTACCATTTATATTTACAAACAAATATTTTATTTACGTTTGCCAATACAAAATCGCTTTGTAAACACATCTTTAAAATGAAATTTTTTTAAAATCCTTTCTTAGCGTGCACTTACCTTATGAAACGAACGTACATTGTCTAGATTCCAAGTCTCTACCTATTATTTGAAATTTACAGCGGGCGGAGAGCCCAAATCTACAGTAGTTTACATTACAATAAATAAGACAAGTGATCACGAAGGGTATATTATAAAATTAAAATATAAAATAATAATTTAACATTGATAAACATGATAATATTAAAGTTGAGGCTCTACGTTGATTGTCTGTCAGTCAGGACAAAGCCGCTAATATATAATATTATACAAGGGATTATATGATATTGAACGTCTATAGACTAATATTATTCTTATGAACATTTCAAATTTGATAAACGTTTTAAAAATTAAAACTACTATACCTGATTACTATTTAATTCCAACCAGTTATTCGAATGCCAATATCCAGAATATTGTCTTAGAATAATATTATATAATTAATATTTATTTTCAAGGTGAGCAAAGTGACGATAGTGTCTAACACGCACGTAAATCTTATACTCCACAGTACTTAAAATATCCGTCTCAATGGCCCATTCAAAAAACTAAAAGTTTACCTTAAATGTGCTTAACAAGTAACAACTGTACTCTAACATACAATATAAAACCGCACACATACGGTGACATTAGATAAGCCGGGCTTATACGGATTAGTGTTTTAGAAAATACAAAGTACACAAATGTCGAATGGTTCAAGCCTAATACCGTAGGTAAAGTTCTAAAGCATTTTGGATTATTATTTTTCAAATGTCACTAATTTTACGGTTGTTGTTTGTAACAATTATTGAGAATTCCATTTTGTTTTTAAATTCGTTAACAGCAGAAGAGCTTTTATTTTAATTTAACCTATATATAGTCTATCTAAGGATAAATAAAAAAGTTATTTCATAATTGTTGGGTTCCGAGAGGGCGTAGTGGAACTACGTTAAATTGGGACATATAAATCGTACTCAAACAAAAATGTCGATTAATTCGAATGGATTGTTTTCTAAAAACGTACACTTGTTGTTAATAGTAACTAATAGTAGGTAGTTAATCAGTAATAACTAATAACTGTGTTTACCCATAACTTTCGTAGTGCTCTTTCGACCTTAAATCGTAATCATGGACTAATAATAAAAAACCATATGTCATTGTAAAATCAATCGTCCGTTGTTAAGGTATATGAGATTCTAACTCGACTACTAACCTTACAATTAACTTTAGATTAAGTAATTTCTTAAATTTGTTAAAATAACATTTGTATTTTTATAGGAGTTTGAAGAGGCATTGGGATTATATACAGTCTTATGCGCTTGCATTTAAAGTTATTATTATTTAATATTTTATCTCATAAATGTTTGATGTTAATGACAAACTTATGTAGGTAAGTATCTTATTCAGGAAATATAATTAATGAACCTTTCTACGTTGTTATGTCTAATAAACGGGAGCTTATAAATCTGTTCACACTAATACTTTTAAATATATCAATTCAATACGAAAATGGTAAATTGAATCATAAATATTAATTATTATTGTATAATGTGATGTCTCAAAATCAAATCGACTTTAAATTAATGTATAGAATTTTTTAATCGATTTCCTTGGATTCAAATTTATTTAAATTTCGTTTACTAGTTTATTACTTTTGAGGTATACATGTTTTCATCCTGTTTACGTAATAATAATATGTTAAACAGTTTGCATTCGATTTATATTATATCGTTTTCGGATAATATGACGTGCACCAGCTCCTGTTCGGTGACAGAAGAGTGGTGTTCGTTTAATAAAAATTCGACATCATTCCCGTGTACATTTACGCAGTGTATTCGAAACGAATCAATATTAAAAACGCGCAGAAAACAATTCTGGAGCACGCGAGTGTCGTATTACTTTATAATAATATATCGCAAAACAAATATATATTGGTTTATATAACACTTATCAACTCGCACACTGAATAACGACGAATCCGACCCGTTCCACGGTCACAAACGGTATACCTACTACGCATTTTATAATAATAATAATAGTAATAATAATAATAATAATGTCGTGTTCGTGTAAGCGCACTACAACTCGGCTTACACGAAAGCGAAGTCGTTCTCCGACAGCCGTATAGTGGTCCTCCGGAAGGAAGGTCTCCGTACACAGTCGGAGCGAATGGCCTCGACTCCGCTGTGCATTTTTACAATAATAATAATAATAATAATAATAATAATAATAATACTATAACGACGATCTACGTGTCAACTAGGTACCTACGGCAAAGAAGGAGAGGCCGACCGACCGTAATAATAAAATATATTATATTATAATATGACGTGCCATGTGCGCGCTTCCCACGCGGAACACACAGTCAAAGCAAATAATATCGTGTACTATTGCGTCATAATAATATTACAATATTATATTATTATTATTATTATTATTATATTTCGCCGTGGAATTTAGCCGACGATAGATAATACGAGGTCCACAAAAAGCTGGTAACCCATTGTGCGCTATATGGTAGGTGTATCGAGTTCTTCAAATATTTAATAAAATTGAATATTTCTTAACGGATCGTCTCGGGACGTCCGACGATTAGGATAAAATATATTATGTGGTGATTGAACGACCACTGTTGTAGCCTGTAGGACACGCACAGTTTGTTTTCCACCTGTTGCCGTCCGAATCACTTCTCTCAAGCGCCCTTCGCTGCGAGGTGTACCGAAGATAGCTCACTAAGTTCGTGCTTGATCGAAAACCAATTATTAATATTATTGTTCTCGTAGGCACCGAATCACCGAACACACACAAACAACATTTTACTTAATTTAAAAACCCAAATAGACTCGACGTCTTATAGTATGCGGTGAATGGGATTTTTTTTTAAAATTACATTAATAAATCAATTACGCATAATTTTAACGTTACTAAGATACTACTAGGTATAGTATATTTTTTGAAAGCCACAAAAATGCACTTACATTTTTAAGGTGTTAAAAAATACATATTATAAGGTATAAAAAGCTCAAACACTGCAAACATTAAGACGTCTAATGATTTTTCAACGTAATTTTTTCATTAAGAACCAAAATTATTTTTACTAAAAAGATGTGAATTGTATACGTTCAACAAAAAACACATAAGAAATAATCTATTTATAATATGAAATAAGCACCTTTTACGTAGGTATAGATAATAACTATTAAGAACGAAATGGTTTTTAATATGTATACTTACTTATTAAACTAATGCTATTTTTATACCATGTTAATAATTATAACAGCAACAATTAATTATTATTACCACTGTATTTAATAATGAAATATTATTATACACCAACTTGAAACTAAGATCCATGTTTTGTGGGACGACGGAACTTTTGCCAATACGCATGTGTTTTAAAATAATTATTGAATATTTGACTTTTTATTTAGTAAAATTATTTTCAACTTGCCAATAATTATATCGATTGGTGCAATAATATTATGAGAGTGATGACCGGCTTTAGTAGTTTAGTACTAGTAAATTATATACCTATTAATACCGATACAGGGGAGCAAAGAACAAATTATCCTTGTTTTTACAAAAAAATAAAGGATTAAAAACTCTACAATTAATAAATAAAATATTAAATGGTGAATCGGACGAGGACAATTTCAGTTGTAATCTAACACCAGGACAAATGTCTTTATTTAAATATGCGCCAACTACATCATGTGACGTTGAACGGAGCTTCAGTCAATACAAATCCATACTACAATCCAATCGCCGATCATTCATTTTCGAAAATTTAAAAAAAATATATGGTCGTACCATGTAACACACGTAGTGAATGTGAATTATAAATTTTATTTCTAAATTATTTTATTTTATTTCTCAATTATATTATATTTATTTATATTATATTATTATTTTTGTGTTTATCTTATAAAAATTAAAATGCATATTTTTGCATATTTTGGTAAATAAAATGCATATTTTACAATTTTTTATTGCATACAAATCCTAGCCCTGATAATAATATTTATCATATTATTTCATATAATATTACTGTTATTAACTTATAATAAGTCAATACTGAAGGACAGTGTAAGTAGGTTCGTGGTGTAAATAGTTTAAAATTAATAATCTAAATATTTTGAAACAGTAATTTCATTGCGTGTGGTGAATAAAATATATGTACCTATAATAGCAAAAAGTTTTTAAGTTTCCCTGCAATTAATTTTTTTTTTTAAATTAAAACAAATAACTAAATTCGTTGTTTTTTTGAAATTCAGTAAAAGTTTGAATTTGAAAACAGGTGTATACAAAACTGTTCATATTCTTTTAAAATGTACTTTCGATGTTGGTTGTTCAGTTGCTGTAAGAATTACTTACGAGGAACCTCATAAAAATAATATCGAAAAAATGATAGCCGATAGGTATGATGTGTGCAAAAAATTATAAAAATAGTAAACGTCACACATTATATACGTTTGTAATTTATTTCGATTAGTATACTTATTATACTTTTTCGTTGTGAATATTATGAGTGTTATTATAATAATATGTTATATCATATAATATTACGGCCGTGTGGCCGTGGTACACTTCTCCGCCCATCACGCATCCGTTTTAATATGGACTTAATATTTTAGCCCCGAAAGATTTTTTTTATTCAAATTGTGCCCTCGGGTACCAAGGCATTGTGCATAATAGCATATAATATAATATAATAATATATTATGTAATGTGTATATATTTTAGACGAAATGATGTGTTTGCATATTAGTTATTATAATATCATTCATACAAACGACGTTTTATCGGAGTTTATATTATTATATATTTTTATAGTCGTTCAACTTGAAGATATTATACTCATAAATCGCAAATTTACTCAGACCGAAGACCAACTTTTTCGTGACGTGTTTGGCTTGACGTGTCTTTCAATTTTTTTTCGTTATCCGTGTGTACGCACGCTGCACGTCTTGTGTACATTACACCTACACTCTTATATTTATTTTTCACGGCAAACACACCTATAGCGACGACAGCCGCCATTGTCGTGTAGTCGCCGAGTGTCGGGGAAATATTTTGTAATCCGACACCGACGCTGACGATGCGTTTTCCTAACTCACCTGAAGTATATTATCGCTTTATTTGTATAGTAGTTCACGAATACGAGGAGGATATGGACGCATCGTTCTGTACATACAGTTCAAGACCACCACCACCACCACCACCGCCGCCGCCACCGCCGCCGTCTTGTAGTGGATAGCCGAAACTATTATAACACCTGTTGTATGAAGTTTCCATAATAGTCTCTATATGTACCAAAGTCGTTTCGAATAACCATAATAATAATGTTATGACTGTGTTTTAAAAATTTAATTGTATTTTAGTGTTTTAGAAATCGATTAGTTTTCATATTATTAAAAAATAAAATGAAATGGCTTTAATCATTTAGTACAGGTACACTTCAGATTTATCCTCTGCAAGTCTCAACGCTTTAATTATTTTTTTTTGTATTTTTTGTAATTCTGATTTTTTTCAACCCGATAGCACAGTCGATCGCTAATCGTAAAAACATAAAAGTTAAATTAAACGATTTTCAACATTTTTTAACTACTTTTCTGCACTTACCTACATAAAATGTATATTATGCTTGATAGGTATTAATCATACGAAACGGTCTTACCAATTAAATGTTGTGTGCGGTGTGTAGTTATTTGGTTTATGCATTTTGAGAAAGTACCATTGAAAATATTCCTAGGATATTAATTATAGTACATTTAAAAAACTTTCAATACATAACGATTAATGCCGAATATTATTAAATATGATATATTTATTACATATAGGTATATTTAGTAAAATTTATTAATGTTATTTCGGTTACAACTACATCACAAAATCAATGTAAACTCAGATCCAAGGACGTCGAGTGTTCATCATATTATTATTATACATTCACCAATAAATTGTTGTTTTTGAGAGTTTACGATACTATTGTATTAATTTTTACAAAAACTATAAAAAAAAAAGAAACACGGTTCGATTAAATAATTAAAATTAATTAATTTACGTTTATACAGAGTTAATTTACTGATCAATATTTTTGTCATCTAAGTATAATGTGACAAAAAACCATGTTCCTGTTTTTTATTTACGTTTTTACTCGTTGCAATTAATTTCAGTAATTCGTCGAGCATATTATTTAGACAACGCAATGCCATCTAAAAAAAAAAAAACGGTTTTTACCAATAATTTGATATCGGTAGAGAATTAAAGCTACAACCCATTGCAATTATTTCAATGTTTCGGTTGACTTCAGACTGGCACCTATCACTATAATATGTTCGAAATTATTATAGTTATTAGATAATATCAATTTATTGAAAATCTGATTTAGTTGTCTAGAGGTGTTTTTTTAATTAGCAAAAAATAGGAATATTTTTGTAATTATAATTAGCAATATAGTTACTACAAAATGTAATTTGTATTGAAAGACATTAATTGATGAATTCAATCAAAATATCTAGTTTCACATGTTAGCCTATAATGCACGTTGTAGATTATACTTGTAAACTTCTCACGAGTTATTTTACTTGAATATTCATTACCTATTATAAATTATAATTAAGATTCACGCCAGCATTAATTATTACAATGCCGAAATCCTCCCTTACTTCAATATAACATACATAGTTTTCCGAGCTCGATGTGGATTTTATAGTTAAGCCATATTAATGTGAAACTGTGTCGAATGCCACTAGTTCTTTAAATTAGATTACCGTGAAATTTAGCGGTCTAACACCGGTCGTCTAAGCGAAGTTTATTACGGGAATAAGACATATGAGTGTTAAAAATCAACATTTTACTATATTATATTTGATATAAGATAACCACGATATTCATTGTACCTAATTCAATTAATGCAATTGATAGAAAAAATTAAAAATAAATATATAATACAAAATTACCAAATATTATTTAGTAAAAAATAATAAATATAAAACGAACTGTTGGGTTTACCTGAACTAGTATGATATTTTGTAGTATATATAAAACAATTATTGAGAGATAATATGAAAAATGTGATCGTTTTAATTCACATTCTTTATTTTAGCTAATCGAAGATTTTCTATACTGGTTGGGAGCATTATTTTAATTTATATTAAAATAAACGTTAAAGTTGATTTAAAAAAACGTTTGTTCCTCCCACCCAAAATATGATTTCTGAACGGCTACACAACTGAATAATAACAAAAAGTTAATGCAAATTGGAAGTAAAAAATGAAAAATTATAATTTAGTATACCTACAATATTATTCTGAGCAGATCAAAAAATAGATTCAATAAAATATACACATGGAGAGACCATAAACATTTATTATTTATCTATAGTTTATAGTAATTATACGATTTTTGTACTGGTGAAAATCTAGAAAGGTACCTACTAATCTCGATGATTTATTTTAGACAGACATGATCATTTATGATAAATATATGTATTTCGATAGATAATATTTACAATCTTATATGTTATATACCTAATATATAAGTATCATGGGGAATATTTAAACAATATTAAAAGTAATAACGGTTTTGGATTTATGTAAATATCTCGAGGAATAATTAAGTATTATATTTATAATTGGACTGTTATAGCGTTCACTAATTACGGAATAACTGTTTTATGTTTGTACAAAACTTTTATTTAAAAAATACAAATACAAATCAAGCAAGATATTAATTATGATTTGTTTTTAAAGACAATAAACTTGATTTAAGATTCTTGGTAATGGTTCATTTGACAATAATAGTTGATTAAATTGAATTCGTCCAAGTTCGACTTGGGCTATAGTTTTTTTTACTCTTAAGCTTAATTAATTGTATTCTCAGGTTGATTCCGTTCAATTTATTGATATTCTTTTTTTTTTATTGAATTTCTCGGTTTATTGATGTTTAATGAAGGTTAATTGTTTTTCATTGGTTTTGTAATTAGTTTTTAAACATTAATATGGATGGCTGATGTAGGTTGAATGTTGATGATGGTCGGGTTATTAGAATTTATAATTTATATATAGTTTAAGGCAGAGAACAATTTTTAATATGGTTATTATTTCGTTTTCAGATTTTATGGATCGCAAAAATGTTTAACGAACCATAAATCAAAAGCAAAAATTATTATCTGATTGGAAATGGACTGCAAATTTTTGATTTTCTGCTTGTCAGTTTTTACATACCTAGTCATTGGTCTCCGAATTTGAATTTTATATTTCAGGAAACATTAGTGAAATAATTTTGGGATTATTATGTAATACTCGTATATTATAATATCGACGTTTGACTATAATGCATTTTAATGACCTTCATTCAAAAAAAATATATTTTAAGGTGAAACTAACGTGAAATATGTCACAAATAATATATATTTTGGTGTTAGGTACCTTACTTTTATGTTTAATTTGATATTATTTTTCTTTTCTGTTAGTAACATACCGAAAAAGGTATACATTTTAACATTTATTTGCCTAATTTTTATGAAATTCACAACAGTATACATGAATATTTAAGTTTTTTTATAATTGAAACGCGTAACCACTTCTAATCGCATTGATTAAATAATATGATTTTCAGACACTAGATTTTAATATATTTTTGCATCCTTTAATTCGAAGTTTATCGAGTACCTATTATTTTATATTTAGGTATAATTGTAAATTTGTAATGTAGCACAAAATTGTATTATTCGTAAAGATTTAAATTGTTTTTTTTTTTTAATTATTAATACGGCTTTAATAATAATGTCATTAGCTGGGAAAAAATAAATTTACATTAATTTTAATAAATACATTTATCATAATAATCAAAATATATGGTAATAAGGTGATAATAGTAATACTGTACATTTGTGGGGTATTTAAAATTGGCTGTACAACTTATTTTTTTTAAGGAAATTAAAACTTTTTAAAAATATAATATCTTCTATGTTTGTTGGCTGTAAAAAGATTGTTCTCTCTTCGGCTAAGCATGGGTATTCAAGTAAAAGGTGTTTTATGGATATTAAAGATATGTTGCAGAATTCGTACGTGGTTCTCTGTTTTTTTTTTAATTTAGTGTACGAGAGTGAAGTTTGTGTGGCCAAATTGTATACGTGACATTATTGTTTGTTCTCGTCCTGTACAGGACACGACAGGATACGGTTTTGGAGTCAAAAGTGTTTTGATTTGGTGAAGCGTATTATTAGATTCCTGGTCCCATAGTAGTAGATGTGCTTTATTGCTCTTTTCTAAGATTCATCTAATTGTGTCCTTAAGAGATGAGAGTTCTATTTTGAGCGTATTATTATAAGTAGTAGCTGCTTTAACTGTTTTGTTGGCTTTTTCGTTTCCTGGTACGTTTTTGTACGCGCGTATCCAAAAGAAGGTTACCGAACGTGGGGATAAAGAAAAAGCTCTTTTTTGGATATTTTTTTATGATTTAGTTTGTTGTCCAGTGTTTTTTTATAACTAGGATAGAACTAAGGGAATCACTGGCTATTAAAAATTACTTTGTATTTTTTCCAATTCCGTTCAATTAATTCTATCAAGTTCTTCAATGGTGAGTTTAAAATTATATTCTAGTGTAGTAAATTTGAATACTTCTTCATTTCAAATTATAGCTAGTCCTGATTCGTCGTTGGATTTTGATCCATCGGTGTGGATCATTTTGTGGTTTTGGATGTCATTCCGTATGTTTTTAATACATTTTTTTAGGATTTCCTTAGGACCTTTTATATGTTTTCATGATAATGTTTTTGTTAGCTTCCCAAGCTTGATTAGATATGACACTAATTAAATTTAATCTTAATTTTGTTTTTGTTTTTAAAATATTGATATGATTAGACCAAATTAGTTGATTGTTTAGATGTATTTCTAATATTTTTAGGTCGTTTTTGGGCGGTATTAGAATGTTATTCCCCTGTAGACGAATACTAGATTTTCCATTGTTAATTAGGAGTTTTAAGTCCATCATTTTTTAGTTATAACAATTTGGGTTTCATTATATTAGTGATTTATTTTTGTTGGCATAACAGAATTTATATTTCATATAATATAATGGGTTTAAAGCAGGGAATAAGGAAAATAGAAACTATTGGGTTGTTTGGAGGTTAAGGTTTTTAGACTGCGATCTGTTATATAGGCCGCGTTTATGGTTACAATTATTTGGATTGTATAATGTTCATTATAGTATTGTATGATTGTTTCAATTATATTTGGCTTTTCTTGTTAATTTTCAATCATATCTTTGAATTGAATGAATGTGCGATCGCACGTCGTTTTATGCAAAATATTTGTCAGCGGGTTTTAGACTTTCATTTAAGTGAACAATGAAATATTCGAATAAAGGGGTTCTCTTAGGTTTTTTTGTGTTTTCTAACCTATGTTATAGTTTTTACTTAAACCTGGCATGGCAAGACCAATTGAAAAGTTTGATATTCCGTTTTCGGAGGAGTACGATAGAGAAGAAGTGGATGGGGATGGTCTCTTTATGCACGATGGCAGTACGATGGTTGACTTTAAAGTGGTATTAGCTTCATTCGACTCAGGAGTGAGTTAATTGTCTACTGTCATATTTTCATTTATATTTTTAACTGGTGATAAAATAATAGGTGTTTCGTGTGACGTTGTTTTAGATTCAGGCATTGATTCGAGATATTGTGTCCTTTTAATTTACAGAGGGAACAGGTAACCATGTTGTAATTTAAAAATTGTATGTATGTAATATCGTCGTGTTTGTTGCTTATTTTCAGTAGTTAAGAGTAAATATTTTTTTCTTATTACTTTATACTCGAGTTCTTAAAAAAATAGTTTTCCCGGAAAAATTGTGGTTAATAATACATTTATCTGTTATGATTTATTGTTGTATAAAGAAATATTCTATTAATTCGTTGTCCTCACTCTTAATATATATATATATATTCTTAATATATAAATAAAAAATGTAAAGTTGCAATATTTATTTATTTTTAAATCTGAGAGCCTTTTATGAGTAGAAAAATTATTAATATTTTGTTGCATTTTTCGTATAATAAACGTACTTTGTTAAAAGTGTGATTATTTTAATAAATTACGTTTATTTTTCACATTGTTTTTTAGTTGTCTTCTCATAAAGACGTTAAAAAAATGAGATGAGAGAAACAAATAAGAGGTAGACAATATTTTTTTTAAAATGTAATTTTAGAGACAAGCGCTTGTCCTATAATGAGTAACAATTTTATGATATTACGTATATAAGAATATAAAAATTCTTATGCTGTAAGGATTCAAATTATTAAAAAAACTGTTATTATTAGCAATGCTTTATAGCGAAAATCATTACAGTTGAAAAGATTTTTTGATAGGTAATGTAATTAGTTTCAAATTAAACTGTTCGTTGTTCGACATTAACTACTTTTGAAATATGTCTTATATCATAATATTATTATATATTTATATATTCAATAAATCATAACAATTTTCGGTAATAAATTGTTCAAATCCTTTAATATAGGATATATAATGCATAATGTTGAAACTGAGAGATGAATGTATTGATTTTAAAATTATGTGTGTTTTTTGAATTCATTTCATTTTTGTGACTATATGATCACTTTTCGGGACACTAAAAACTATTCAATCTTCAACTTTAATATATTTTCCGTTAAGATAGTGGATCTTTTTATTACTTTGAGAGTCAAAAGTAAAAAATTTCTATTACTCTTATTAATAATTGGGAAAATAAAAACATTTTAGGATAAACGGGAATTTCAACTTAAAAGTACAAAGCAAATTTTTGAAAAAATCAATTTTGTCGTTTTGTTTTAATTTTATAACGACTAAATAGCAGATACTTGAAATTTTCGTCAAATGTTTATATTAGCATTTTCAATACGTGGTATAATTTTGACTTTTTTTAAATTACTTATATTAAATTACATATATTATGACATTTGAAATGATTGATTTTTTTCATTAAATAATGAAAAATTATAAAGTAATGCTAAGTCAAAAAGCTTTACCATTTCATACAAGAATTCTCTTAAGTTGCTTAAATTAAAAAAAAAAATGAGCATTAATCTTAAATTATTTTTTATAAGCATTTGTAGTTTTAATGAAATTCGTCAAAATTATGAACATTTTAAAACTATTTATTGAAAATTCACAAATTGTTTAATATTTATACAAAAATATGCATAGGTACGATTCAAAAATTGAATAAAAGGGCCAACATAAGTTATCCGTACAAGAAATATAAAGAAAAGTTGAGAATAATTACACAAATATTTTTAAGAGCTTATGAGTTTTAAATTTTGATGTTATTGGGTATTTTAAATAACTGTTTATCATCAAATTATTTTAGTTTTTTTTATAGTAATTCAAAAAGTATTAATCGTAAATACTTGAAACATTACCCTATATCTTAAATAAATTATCATTTCTAAATCACATTTAAAAAATAATTAATTTAAGCTTAAGCTATTTATAGCATTTACCATGTTCAAAGTGTTAATAACAATTTCTAGGACCGAAAACCTTGAAAATATAATACAATATTCTATATTATATTATTAAGTAATTAATATTTTAATGAAAAATTATTAAAAATACAAGGGCACGGTTATCTTATTAGGATTTGAAGTTAACATTTTAAAAAATTTCGTCTAACTTTGAAATCAATTTTGTAAAAATATACAATTTAAATTATACAATTTTAAATTCTCATAGCTATGGCTTGAAAAATGGATCTTTGGATTTATATATTTAAATAGCCATAGCTGAAAAATGAAATTCAATCGTTAAATTAAGAATTCCGAGGATTTACAATTTACAATTAAAACTTACGAGGAATCTTATTATACATTTTCAGACTTAAAGTTTTAACATTTCAAGAATTTTTAACTCACGATTTGATGCATTTTGTAAACATTTGAAGTTTATTCTTTTGAAAAATAAAATTATTGTTTATTGTTCTATGTATTTTCAATACTTTTTAATTAAGGTAAAAAAATGTATAAGGAACTTTGTAATATTTTCAAGCATTTTTGTTCAAAAACAAACATTTTTTAATGTATTATTAAAAAAAAACCTTTTACAAGTAGAACATTTCAAATTTTTTAAATAAATAAATATCACAAAAAAAGCGAAATTATTTCAACGATTACAAAAAGTCTTGAAAATATATTTCTCACTAAGTGAAAAAAATATGTTTCAACACTTCTACAGGTATTCAGTTTTGGATCACAATAAAGAAACAAAACCAATATTGCAAAAACTGCAGTGTCCTGCAGTTTCCCGTTTCCGTAAAATTTTTCATTTTCCCAAATGTTTTGACAAGTACTGGGGAGTTTTTACTTTTTATACTGCTCCAAAAGGTTATAGCAGACACACACACAAAAAAATAAACATTTTTGGAAAGCCAATACTTTCATGTCTTTGCTTATTATCTAAAATATGGGGTTTTAAATAGTTATATTTTATACTATTTTTGTCAGATAACACTGCTTTATCTGCGATATTTTTCTTGGGGCCTTAATGTTCAATGTGCATGTATCGTGCACATGTATCATGTGCATGTTCATTGTTTAAAAAATAAAATGTTGTAAGTAATTGGAAATCTAGAAAGTTACATTTTTTCTTTATCAAAACCAATCATCACTAATAGATACTTTAAGATTTTTTTTACAAAATGATTATATAAATAGTGCATTAGTAAACTTGTAATGATCTCAAATGTCTTCATTACAGTAATGTAGGTATACTTATTTGTAGCAAAAGTAATCGTGTTATCGAGTCAGGTCGTATATTTTTAATAACGAGCATTTTTTTTTATTTTTATTATTTATAGTGTGTAAAAAGTTTTAAGGGTTTTTTTTCGTGTTATTGAAAATTTTAAATCATCAAGATTCCCCTGCATTTGATATTCCCTTACGCTGGTTTAGAAAAAAAATAACGAAGGCCTATTCAGCATTCAGTATAAATCACGTACAAATAGAACATATAATGATCTTCTTTACCATTAAAATAATTTTTCCAAGGTACTTTTACAGCTTCCATGTTACGATAAAAATGAATTATAATAGTCGTAAATTAAAACCGTTTCAGGAATAATATATTATTTTATTCATTTCTATTATTATATGTGCTATTAATGGATATGAGCAGAATTGATCGAAAATTGTTAAACTGTTCACTTAAATGTTATTCAAATTCTTTTATAAAATATTTCAAGAAATTCAGTAGTAGTATTATTTTCTTAATGTAATCGATTCAACATTACATGAAACCTTTAAAACACCATTTTACCATCGAGCAATTGTTTTCAGAAATACGAATTTATTTATATAGGTACTTTATATAATATTATTTTATTACTAAAGTAAATCAATAACAAATATTATTCCGTTGTGATTCTAAGAAAAATATCAAATTCACTTAAGGAATAGTTTTTTTTTAAAACTGTATATTTAGGGATCAAATGTAAAGAAGGATTAAATAAACACATTAAGGACGAAATCGGAAAATCAGAGAACTTGAGAAATATTTGGTCACAGTATACCTCTCAGATGACCATTCATAGTGTTTTTATGGATTGTCCGCGAGTTGTAAAGTTATATTTTGTAATAATTAATTGAGGTTTGTGTTGTATCTTAAATGGACAAAAATGTAAATTACTTAAATATTGACGATTAATGACAGATGACAACTTACTGCAACGATATACTCTAAAGTATCTACCTGCTATTACGGTATTTGTCTAGGATAAATTTACGGCAATTAATTAAGTTTTTTTGAAAATTGAACTTACCAAATATTATTACACAATGGAAGTCGTCGGGGTGTCACCGACGTGGCTTTTACTCATGAAATATATCGTATCGATAATACGATACGTGAGTGAGGGCCGCCGGTGTTTGGATTACGATAGTCGGTCTGTTGATTATTATATTACACGGAGCATTCCTCTGCTCCATTAGTGTAATTATTGTTGGCAAATTTTAGTATTAATTAAAGCAGGAAAGGTTAAGGGGTCGAGTAAGAGGTGTGAGTGATAGGTGATGAATCGGCCCCCGTATTACATTTCTCGGGATTCTATTACAATGACGTTCGGTCAGCTTAGACAGTTTTCAGGTAATATCTAACTTAAATTGTACAAAGTTTCCAGGAACCTGGTGGGAATGCGAAGATTTTCGAGTTTGTCAGAACTTGTGGCATAGTATGCTATTATGCACACATAGTACGCATAATATAAACGTGTATAGCGGGTAACAACAAAAAAAAAATTCTCGGTCACTTTAAACATTTTACCGGTAAAGAGTGATCGATTGATTACCTACAACTACGACTATTGTCTCGTGTATAAATGCCATCCAGGACGTCAAAACATTTCTCGTAATTGTTGTCTTTTGAAGAATTTCTTATCCTTAACTACACGAATACTATACCACGCCCAAAACTTTATAAGTTATTTAACAAATACAGGCCATTGCGAGCATTTTTTCAGCTCAACACCGAAATTGATATTCCTTTTTTTTGTTTTCACTGACGTATTAATAATTATAAGTTAAGACTTCGACTAACTCGATTGACTAGCGCAAGTCGTGTTTATTTCGTTTTTTGTACATCAGCCGATATAGAAAATATAATTGTTATTTTAGAATCGTGAGTGTCCCATTATGTTTTTCACACATTCGAAACCATATTTAATAGATTCACAGTATTCGCAGACATTTTTATATATTATCATTCAGAGTATCATATTATTGTTAGTATAGTGTTATTGGCTGTTATCACTTTTCTGCTTCGAATATAAAGTCATAGCAATTTAACAATATTTATTCGTCGGTTTTCACATTCATTTCTTTTCAGTTTATATGCGATTTCAGATTTTTGGTTCAATTAATAGTATTAATACTCAGGACGAATATTTTGACAACTCATAAATAATGAAATCATTTTATTTTCAACTACTATTATTCCTCGTTAAAAGTGTTCTAAGTCTTACATATTAAGCGAAATAAAAATGTATTCACTCACTCTTTATATTTTATCTCTGAGATAATCTTGTCACAGTTTTAGTTCTAAGTAACAAACGTATAATTAATGTTTTCTAGCAATAGAATCATAGTGATGTTCTTAAAAATATGTTCAATTCAATAAAATAACACTAATAAAACTAGATAAAAAAGTTTCTGGTTCAAAGTCCAAAAGTAGCTTAATCATTTTGAAGCTCCGAGCCCAATTTTATTGAAGGCGTCAGTAATAAAAGCATCTTATTTCGCAGATAACTTATTGATATGTATGACTCAATCTATAAAAACCAATGTATTTATTCATATGTCTTAAGTGGAATTAATATTAAATATTTTTGTAAGCTAATTACCAAAGTTGTTTAAGTTGAACCGATGATAATAATAATATAAAAATAACTACAAAATATAATATATTAATTGCATAGGTAGTACGAACTAATAATGTATATTTATTAAGCAAAAATAAATTATAAAGTATATTGTAGTTTATATAAATATTGAATATAATTTGATTGTGGTTTGTTCAGTTTGCTACCTACCAATTAATTTGACCACTCAATATTATACTCACCAATTATACTTAATTAAATCTGACGACGGGTTTGAGCTATATTGGTACGATATAATAATATATTAATCTATATAGATAATCTTCAACAAATCGTTCAAATGGTGAAGTGCAATTAATTGATCTCAATCGGTTTTTCGTTAATCAACAAGTTCCCTATTGTGCACGCACTTGATGTAATAAAGTTTCTAAAATATAACGATTTTTAATTAATCACCATCAATCATCTTAATAATATATAGTTTAGTGTTGACTTGCGTGAAACTAAAAGGGCCAACAAAACATTGTTGATTTGTGAACGTTTAATAATATTTTGTTTTATTTTTCCCGGTGTAGGCAGTTATAATATATAATATGTATATTATATTATGTTCAATAAACATTATGTTATTGGAATTTCTTCAAATTAATTTTTATATAATATCGTGTACCTGATAATATGACATTATCTCTTCGTTCAATATTCAATTAAATACATTTCTGAAGTGTAACCGGGAAGGTTTCAATATAAGGTATATAAATAATGCATTCTGACTCGCACTTTTACGTTCTGTCTCAGACATATTTTGTACCATAATAATTTTTAAAACATTTGCAAGCTTATTTTTGTTTTCAATATAATTTCCGTCTTTGCATTATATATATATATATAAAAAATAGGTGATCTTCCAACATAAACAAATTTTAAATTCCAAGACGTGTAAAAAGGCTTTCTTCGAACAATATAATATTTGATTATCATTAAAATATATTACAGTAATAATGTTTTAACTTTCAGTATTAATTATTACGTGCAATGTCGTAATACACAATATTTAATGAATTGCTTAACACGTATGACGTATCAATTAACAGAAGCATATTATTTAAATCGCATTATCATATTACATATATATTATTTAGGAATCCTGTATTGTGTAGTTGATAGTTTTAAAATAATAAAATCTTTCTTTTCCTTCAAGAATTTTGAAAATATTTGCCTCACCACTGAGTATTAGGTTCATTACACCATTAATAATTTGGTAAATTAAACGGTTGTCATTACATTGAAACTGTATTCATGCAATATTGTGTGTAGATATTTCACTTATAACATTATTAAATATTACCTATAATGTATGTGTTTTTTATTTTAGAATACCTAATCTTCAAACGATATTTCAGAAGCATTTGATAACTTATATCTAGTTACGCTCTGTTGATAAACATAAATTATGATTAATTGGTATCGGATTTTTTTTATCCGTAAGCTGTCAGTCAAACTTCTTATATTCTCGATCATATTTGAATAGAAAGTTTTAACTACCGCGGTGTATGTTTCTTACGAAACGTTGCACCTACAAAAGTAATTTGAATCACATTTAATTGTTTGTTTAACGTTTTGTAATACGTTGGATACAATTCAAAATTAACTTTGTTGTATTGTTGTATAACAGATAAATGGTTTTGTATTGTATATATGTGGTGAGTATTCCAGACCTATACATATTGCGTTAAAAAGTCAACAAAAATACTTATTAAAACAATAATTTTAAGTAGACACACAATTTGTACAGTATTCATTTTAATGTATGATAACGAGGTAATATAGGTAATGTAGGTAATGACTAATGAGATACCAATATCGTATTTGATGAAGTATTTTCGAATCAACAATAAAAACGTAGTAATATTGATATTCTGATTTTCAATCGTTCTATCGAGGAAGTATATTAAATGTAATATTGACTTAGCAGTTCTTGGAAAATGTAATATCTCTTAAACCTAGAAAAACAATTCATATAAAAGTCTATAATAGTGCAGGAAAAATAAAAGTCTTAAAAAATACAGGTTTCGCGTGTAGATACAATATGAATTTATGAAAACGTTGTTTTTAGACTCATCATCAAAATAATATGTTACAAGTGCATATTATAAATGTAATTTTATTAAATTATATTATATTATATTACATACAAGGGGATTTGTTTCACAGGTTACTGTCATAAACACCTACTTTGAAAATGATCAACTTATTCAAACATTTAAGATATCTGTGTGACGACGTACTTTTGTGGTTTCATATTGCTCCTCTTTACTTCGACCTTATATTTAAAACTGAATATAATTATGTACAGCCAATCACTGGAATCAAATATATAGATTAATATGTAAATTTTTTCGTATTCATTTCAAATGTATTTTAAGAAACAGTTTTTATTTTTTTAACTTCCGCATGCCGATTGACGGTAGTGTGGCTCGAGGCACGTGTTAGATACATTGCCACAAAATAACTCGTGTAAGAAGGCCCGAGTGTAGAAAATAAGTGTTATAAGGTTAATGCATTTTTCTGTATATTTTCAGGGATAAAATATTATGTTATTCGAAATGCCGACGGAATGATTCAAATCATGGCAAGTTTTGACTTTGAAAGCTTCAAATAATAATTTTGATCAATAAAACTATAATACTAAAGATTATTGTGCACTTTGAACAGTCAAAACATACACGCCTACCGGTAAACAATAGCGGACCTTTATAGTTTATACATATTTTATATAGAGGATTATTCACCAAGCATGCTCACCCCTGCATTTTTCTTCAATAATGCAGTTATTAAAAATCTGATTTTTGTAATTTTTTAATAAACTCATTAAAAATTAATTAGTTAATTAATAATAATTAAAATAATAATAATAGTTTGAAAAAAATGGTTATTGAGTATGAATAAAAGTACAAAATTTGAATAAATGCATTATTTTAAAATACAAAAATGAACGGCAATAAGCGTGCTCCGTGAATCGCCCTGTATACACGTCACTTCTTCGATAATTCCATTAAATTGGCCCGATAAGTAATCGGCTCGCCCCGCGTCGCGGTCATCACGGTCGACGTATCAGAAGGCACTACTATCGTCGTTAATTTGTTCCGAGTGCGTTTCCGTTGGCCACACACGCACACTTTACCCTTCGCCGTCACCGTATATCATGTCCGGCACTTACCGCGTCACTCGTCTATACAACAAGTCGGACGATTAAATTGGCATTTTAATTATCGTCAGCCTTTTGCGAGTCTCGCGCGCTGCATGTTAAGTGTAACGATAATATGAGAATTCGCGTCTACGGCGGCGGCGGCTGTGTCCTTTTACAATTGGCGGCGGCGGTGGGCAACGGAAGCGAACGTAAACGGTTCGTTAAACACGGCTGGCTGCTCCCTTTTCGACAGCGGCGGCGGCGTCTACCTAGCCTCCACCGCCGTTTCTGGACTTTGGAGGGTGACGCGCGTACGATTTTTACGCGACGGAGATACCGCTCTCGTGTGCTGTCTACTGCACTCGGATCGGGACGCGAAAATATCTGCTCCTGGAAATATCTGGAAATATTATGAGAACGGAATAAACACGACCCTTTCATTGTTCTCGTCCGTCCGCGTTCATCACGCGCGCAAGCACACCCAACCGCCCGCCCACCCACACACACACGGGAAACGTTGTTATTGGGGGCCGCGGCGATTAGCGACGGTTTTCCGAGGCATCACTCTGGTCGCTTCGGTCGAAGAATAACGTTTAACTGTGATTACTTTTTTTTTTTAACGTCCCTTTTAAAATATTTTATGTATCTTTTATTCGTTTAACATCTTTCCAACCCGTTTCTCACTTGTGACCCACATTTGGACCATCGTCTCCTCTGGTGCAAAACGACATTTATAATTTCTCGTTTTACACGTTCAACTATATTTAATAAATTAAACACTCGACTAGTTTTTTTCAAATCTACGTATTTACACAACGTAAAGGAAATTAACCGTTATTTATTTTATTAAACTTTTGTAATTCAAATAAAAAATAATCACATTTACAAATTATGCAATTCATTTAATTTTAAAGAAAAACGTTAATGAGCAAAATAATAGTATTTAATTATTCTATATCTGTAGTACACTTACAGCGGTTCGCGGTTGTACTATCGATTACCTAATGCATTAGGTACACAGCACAAATTACCTAATGCATCTTGTTCGATAGTTATTTATTATAATATATAAATATAGAAATGTTGTCTATTGTGTCGAATAACTCATTTTTAATGTAATTTTCTTAAATGCATTCAGTATTTTTAGTTAATTATTCTATATGGCTAAGTAGTAAATTACCAAAAAACTTTAAATAATAATTACAGAAACTACCAAATAAAGTTAAATGTTGGAAATCCTACTGTGTGATTTTAAAAATGTGATTTTTTTTCTCGAAATATTCATTTTAGTAAGCACGTGCCTATACAAAAAACAATGATATACCAATAATACATTGAGCATTACATTATTTCCGAAAAAATTTCAATTGTAAACAATAATATTAACTGAATTATCTTTTATGAATGAAATTGTGTTCAAATATATGAACAATAGGACAATTTATTAGGTTCATGGCATAAATAGCTTAAAATTAGTCTAAATATTTTTGAACATTCCATTGTGAATAGTATAAAACAATAAATGCAGTAACGGACATTTTCGAGTCCCTTCAAATAATATGTATTGAATTACAGAAAAAAAATATGCAAAGTGGCAACACATCAATTGATCATATCCGTTTATAAATAGAAATAGAAATATATTTTTCAAACGCTAATGGCCTCAGACGTCGAAGCGGAAATTTAAACTTAAATTTAAATTTCAAGATCAATAAAAAAAAAAAAAATATATATATTTATACGTATTTATAAAAAAAATTATACATAATATGTATTTTTGAGTTTTTTATGTTTTTGTAAGTAAAACAGCTTAGGTATGTGGGATAATGTATTAAATAACTCAAGCTTTTTAGCCCAGTATAACATATTTTTTTATTAATATTTATAGAAAAATGACTAAAAAGATTCAAATATATCAAATTTCTATTAATTTATTAAAATAGTCAACATAATTTTAAAATTATACTATGTATAATGCTTAAATAAGTAATTAAATTAAATTTAATAAGTATCGCTGTGGTTATTTGTTTTTGAATTACGACAAAATAACAAAATCGATCCCGTCTTTTCTTATTTTTGTTTTGATATTTTACTCAATTATTAAGAAAAGTACTAGGTCTTATATTTTTGATATACCTCCTAGTTGAATCGAATACATTCATTTTCAGATGAAATATTTAAGTTGAGTATTGAAACATTTTTACTGTTCCAAAATGTGATAATAGACACACAAAATAAATATATCTAATAATAAAAATACGAATATAAATAGTTAATTTCACGTTACAATTATACATTTGACATTTTTGAATTTTTTTATTCAAAATCGAAAGTGGTAATATAATATTTTTAAGCTTACTAAAAAAGCTTTAAAACTTAAAACAAGATTCTAAATAAGTATTTATAATATTTAAATTTAAAAATATTGAAAATAAATAAGTATGATTTTTAAGGACGTTTGGAGTTCATATTTTCTAAAAATTCGTCTCAAGCAGTTCTTGCTACAACCCAACAATCTCAAGAATATATAAAAATATTTTTTGAGGATATCTGAAGTTCCAATTTTGACGGAATTGGATATTTAAACAAAGAATAATGATCTCAGTTGTTTGGTTGTCGTTCATATTCATATTATTCGTGGGGTCTTGAAACTGTTTGCCACTGTTTAAATCAATATTTACTTTATACAATGACATTTTCGAAAACTTTAGATTCATTTTAAGCTATTTATACCGGGAACCCATTTACAGTTTATGGTACCTACTTCGGAGTTGAATTAAAATATATGATAACAGCTACCTAGTGTTATACGAAATTATTATAATATTATATTAATCTGTGATTTTTCAAAAATTCGATTTAGCAGCCATATGACTAATTGTATATTAAACAAACTACTTATAGCAATATAAATGTATTGTACGATATCTTCTGAACATTACTGTAACTTATGAATATTTAACTACAAAACAATTTGTACATTTTTGAGAATTTAATGAATTTGTCACATTTGTCATCGTGTGTATAAAATATTATTATATACCTAATTTAAAAGTTTCAAGTAATCACGAATTATATTTTTGAATATTACAACAACGAAATTACTAACGTTGGTATTTTTCATATTTATTTCGTTCAAATTTCAACTTAAAATGTCTAAAAAAAAGCAATCGTGTTAATTTTTTTTTTATATACTTTTGTTATATAATATTAAAAGTACTAAATACATATTATGAGAAATCTGCTTTAAAATTTTCAATCCTTAGCAATAAAAATTGAACATTTTATACATTTTTTAGTACAAAATAATTTGCCAATTTTTGAAATTTTTATGAACTTTGTCAATATTTGAACTTTAAATGCTTATAAAAAAATTGTTGCAATGTATCTTTAATAATTTTAAACTGCTACTTTAAAAACTTAAGAAGAATCTTGTATTGTTACATATACAGTGAAACCTCCCCTAACGGACACCTCTAAAAAGCGGACACTTCCAAATAGCGGACGTTCTTTTGGGAACAAACTACACATTTTATACAAACCGAACCCTTTGAATAGCGGACACCTCCAAATAGAGGACACTATTTCAGTGACCAAGAGTGTCCGGTATTCAGAGGTTTCACTGTAATTATATTATTATAATTACATTTTCAAGCTTTTTGACTCAAATGTTTTAACTGTATTTATAGAAATAAAAAAAAAATTATTTTGTCTATTAATATCTCAACACGAATTAATATATTTTGAAAATGTTAGGGTTTTTAGAATACGCTAGTGATAATTTCAAGTATCTATGGTCATTTATTCTTGAATAACAACTAAATAAAAAAAAATCGTTCGATGCGATATTGTTAGTTTACGAATGAATGTCCAATATCTAATTTCAAAAGATCTTCAAAATTAATTTGACTTGCTGATAAACTTTATTTTTATGAAAGGTAGTAAAACTTATCGTGAATCTTGTATTAAATTTTCAAAGCTTAGGTACAAAAGGAAACATGTTTATGCGTTTCAAACTCAAAATAATTTTCAAATACATTTTGCGATTTTGAAGAATTTTGACAAAGTTCTAACTTTAGAAGCTCCTTAAAAAGTGTTCTGAATTTAAGTTAAATTTTAAATAACACTATAATTGCAACTTATGATTAACCTTGTATTACACTTTTAAGTTTTTTGCCCGGGGAAAAAACATTTTATTGACAATAATATATAAATAGCTCAAATTAGACCAAATATATTGAAATTATAATATTGTGCTCATAAAAATGTTTACCTGTACAAATATTTGGTGAAAGTTTCAAGTATAAGGTTATTAATTTTTGAATATTACAAACATCGATGTTTTTGATATCTGCAGGTGCTGCGTAAATACTAATGTTTTTTTTTTTTTGTTAAATATTTTGAAATTTACCGGTAATTTTCTACTTAAATTACGGCTAATTTGGCCGAAGCGTTTGCCGTCTTTATAATATTGTTCACGGGGGTTTTTAAAAAGTATGTACATTTCTGTAACTATTAACACGTTGAGTGCCACAGTATATTTTATGATGCGCATATAATATAGTCCGCACCAAAACTGAGCCGCGACTACGTGTCGCCACCGGTTCCGTGAAATCGTTATTTAAATATTATTAAAATCATTATTAATTGCCGTTCATTACTCGCGTTCTTGGAATATCGATGTGTCTTACTAATAATCGGTATAGTACCAAGAAATAATAAATAATTTTGTCGTAGACAAATGGGTATCAAAATAAATAATATATGTAATAAGCAGTATGTACGATTATTGTAAAAATATGAATACAGAGTGTACCGTAGTCTGCGAACATAAATATACACGTATTGTAATTATACATCCGAGCAAGATGATACATCACCCTGTACATTGTTAAAATAAACTAATACTAATTCGTCGGAATGATATTGTAGTAACAACGAAAATATTATCGGAAATGGCACAGCCGCGTAATCGAAGGCGCCGTCGCGCGTCGGCGTCGTCGTCGTCGTCGTCGTTCGAGGAAAAATAATTAAAACTCGCTAAAAATAGATACGGAAAATCCAAATATACCGTTGAAATCGCGAGATCCTACTGAATAACCACATATAAATATCGAAACAGTGCGTCTATAACAAATAGATCAAAATATAATACGCCCATAAAGATAATATTATACATAATATTATAACATTTGTCGACCGCGGTCCCCGAGACAGTGTGACGGTTGTCGACTACGCGACTACGCGTAGTTTAACGCATGCGTTTAAATGAAATATGAATAGTATACATTTTTTTACTTTACCGATAACCAGTTAGCAATTATTATACACGGAGCAAGCGATGAAACCATACTAGTTCGGTACGTGAAGAGCAGGCCGGACGATTATTATTATACATTTTGTTAACTAATCAAAATTGTTTTATCTATAATATAATATGGTGGGCCCCCGCAATATTAGAAAATGATAATGAATGTTGACACACGCGTCTGGGACTTGTGTTCGTTGTATAGTACCTATAATATGTAACATGTTCATTAAAATTACAACATATTACAACTTTAATGGTGTGAAACACCATTGCATAAACATTAGTTTTCTCAATGTTTTATCTTTTTAGGAATCATTTTTTTTAAATAGTTTGATCTCATTGCAAAACAACATTGTTGAATTAATTTGTGCTATGATAGTATTATAATAGTAAAATTGTTATGGGTTTCTTACTTTTTTGAATCACAGCATACACTTTTAATTTAATATTTCAAAGGAGTCTATCTTTCTGAAATTTTAAATATTTTACTTCTGCATCCTCTCCCTCATAAATAGCTGTCTGAAACACCCTCAAATTTCCAGATAGTAGCAATTTTACTACTTCAGAAGGTGATGACAGATATAAAAAAAGTCCAATGCATTCATTGCATTTATTGCTCGTCTCAGATTCTAAAATTAACTGATGATTTGTACATCATCAAAATAATATAGGTTTGGGTGAATATCTTAGTTTATATCTAAGTTTTAAATATTGATCAAATTATTCATGCAAAATTAATATGTATTTGGTTATTACTACATTTTTATGGATTATAAAATTATTGTCTACAACGAATAATTATAACGGGAATTATTACAAATATTAAAAGTTGGCATAGCATGGAATAAAACACAACAGTCAATTAAATATTTCATGTTTTGAAATGTTTTATGGCAAGAGATAATTTGTTTCAAGTTCTTTTTTTTTAATGAACGACAGTATATAGCCCGTAAAAATTAACACAAGTTTATTATATTGGGCACAAAAGTTTTATTATACAGCTTAACAGCTTTTTAATTACATTTTTTATTATTCATTCTCGTATTTAATCGGTATCATTCTCGCTCAAAACAATCAAGGGCCTAGGGGAATGTGGTCGTTTGTGTTCCCTCTCCCCAACACGCTTTCGTAAAAGTGTGTATTTCAATTTTCAAATGTAAATAATCGCATGTTTTTTTGTCTTTTAACACATTCCAAAATTAATTTAATTTTTATTGTGTGGTTGCGCGTAACACATCTACATTTCGTAGAAGATCATAAATAGAAAAATCAATTTTCAACTGTACTTGTCAATACATAATATTATTATATACTTAAGAAAATAATGAGATGAACAAAGTTTTTTAGGCGTAATCATATGCTATAGAAAAAATATCAAAGCTGATTTACAAATTAACCTTAGATATTTTAGTCAAATATTTATAAAATTAGTTATTGAGGTTTTAATAAAACAATAGTAGTGCCCATGTAGAGTTATGGTGCACAATTAATATTATTGATGAGAAGTGAGAAAATTACAAAAACCTACGTCCACGAACTCGGCCCGCTGACATAAACATATCAATCTGAAAATCGGTGGCAAAGTTTCACGAGTAACTTTTACTCATTACGAGCTGCGACTGCAGCCCGAACGCCCCAAACAATGCATCAGTTGATTTCGTCAAAATGTGTGTCGAGCACTCTAAGTTTTTATTTGCAAAAAATTTCGAGTCACCCAAAACTTGACGTGGACTGCGATGATTTCAGTTGTTGATTTGGTTGTCCGGTTAAAATCGGTATCGATCGGAGGCGATGACTGAGGATAGGACACCAAATGCAATACTGAATGTACAGCTGATTTTATTAGAACGTAGGACTCATTTGAATATTACACTTTGTTTATATTGTAATGGTCACTGGCCGCAGACCTGGTATTTCGTAGAACGTTACCAATGCAAGTCACAGCCCGGCGATTGGAAGAGTTGACCAAAATTCTTCTCTAATTTTTTTTTACGTAACTATAGTTCATTGTTTTTAATTTTTTAGACATTTCCTTAGTGATTTTTAGGATATCAAAATACATCTTTCCGTGGTATTTTTCCGAAACGGAAAATAAACCTTTGCCGTCAAATTAAATGGTCTGTTTGTCTGCAGTTAACCTACAGGTTCGGATACTCTGGCATTGTCTAGGTGATTATCTTTATTTTTTGAAAAATAAAGTACCGAAATAATTACTAGATAATGTACAAATATGACATTTTAATCAGTAGATATGAAATTAAATAATTACAATGAAGCTAAAATAAGGGCAAATACGAAAAATACCACTCTGTTTCACAGGGATTTGCAAGTCCCAAGACTAAAAAGTTGAGAGTTTCGTTCAGTGGCGTACACATGAGGGGGGGGGGGGGTTGGGTGTTCAACCCCCCCCCCCTTTAACTGAAAAATAATTATATATTGTAACAAATTAGAGCTACGAGCCGTGCACGAAACAAAAAATGCTTAGTGTTTTCTAAAAGTAGTACTGCACCATATGGTTTTGTACTATTTTTCTATATAACATTAATTATTTGAAAATATATTAAAAATAATAGCTAATTTAAAGTATTTCCAAAAACAAATTGAACTATCTAAAATTAAACGTATGGTATGATAACTCCCGAAGAAGTTACATCCATTTTAATATTTTATTTTATCTAGGTACACCAAAATATTAGTAACTATATACTAGACAATTATTTGAATTAGGTTAAAAAAATGTTTTTTTTTTTTTAATTTTAAGAATAATTACAATATTTACAGTTAAAAAAAGAGTTTGGATTGACCTGGCAGTGCACTATAGTTTAAGAGTGCATGGCAATGTTTCATAAAATATCAAAATCAAAACAAACTTAGTTTAATATTGCACACCCACTTGTGCAGTTGTTTTCGCCTGACGAGGGAATATTATTATAACAAATTTACGTTCAGCAGTTCCAATTTTGTATTGGTAGATTTATTGATTTTCTGAACGTTCAGGTTTAACAAACTTAAACATAAGAACATTATTTATCTGTATGTTGTCTTGTCGGTTTTCACAATATATTAATTTTGAAGTGAGTTGTTAGCATTTTTAAATACTAATATCTTACATATTCTAAACAAATAGTTTAATTTACTTCAATATTTATGTAAATAAAATAAAATTGGAGCCGCTGAACGTAATATAATACTGTATTTTATGCGTTTTTTAGACGGAGACTACACACGAGGACGTCCTCTTAACAGAATAGGTAAGTACACGAAATGCAATATATTATATTATTTGAAATCGGATAAGTCCTTTCGGGATAATAATATGTCGTATGAATAAACTTAAAAAGATTGTGTTAACAGTTCATATACTTCACCATTCACAGCCGAATGATCGTTCTCGGAACTAATAAGATTGAAATCGAATTTAATATCCACTATGAGAAGGCATGAGCCAAAATAATATGTTGAATGAAATTTCCATACTGCATACATGCCACAGTGAAGAAATTATTATTTAAGATAATAATATAATAGCAATAGAATTGATTAGGTAATAAAACTTTAATTTGCCAATACACTTTTTGCATTACAATTTTTAAAGGTAATAATGTGAAAAATTTTTAATATAATGTTTGAAATGTAATACATTTTTGTATTTATATAGAGTTATAAGAAATAAACAATTATTAGGTTTTTGGTATTTGGTTATAACCTACAACCATAATTTGTCTTACGCAAGTTACAATTTAATGTTTTTTTTTTTAAATTTCTAACTTTTATTTAGACCCCTAAATATTTTGATGGTTTTTGAAAAATCAAGGATGAATATTAATTTTACTGATACGTGATAAATTTTGTAATATCTTTGGTTTAGTGTCTACTCAGTGGCTAATTTTATTGTTTGATTTTACACAAGTCTTAAAGCTCGTTCTATGGTTTAGAAACAAATCGTAGGAACTCTATATCGTTAAATAATATTAAATGCATAAGAGTTCATTAAAAAAAAACATATAAAATCATATATTGTTTGAAGAAACATAATGTTATGATAATTCTGTATAGGTAATCAAAATTCTTGAAATAAGCCTTACATTATTGGGGTATTTTTGTACCCAAGTAATGTGATTATGTTAACAACACGGTAACAGGTGAAACATGAAATACAATTTACATTATGAAATAATTCGACAAAAAAATAATTTTTTATTTTATTTTAGTTTCTGAGATGAGCAATAAATGTATTGATTTTGTAATGATGTGTGTGTTCTTCTGTCTTTTCCACCAGAAAAAAATGCTTCGATTTCCCTCGACAGCATCTTTTCTGGTGAGAAAGTAGAAGTATACACATCTTAGTTGGTACATTTGATAGGTCAAAATTTAAAATGTCCAGTCAATTTTAGAGCAGCTTTTTTAATGTATTACAGTACAAGTTTATATTACATTATTATGTAAGTACTATCTATAAATAATAAATATAGATTATTCTTCGGGCTAAAATTGTAATGTTCTAAGACGTTAAAATCTCTAAATAATCACAAAATGTACTTAAACACCTCAAAAAGCAATTACATTTTAGGTTTGGCATTTTTATCTTCAAAATATAAAAAAAATATCTGGAGTTTAAAATTAAAAAAAAATGCAAGAACTGTAACTGAACATTGTCACGCGAATGCCGTTAAAAAAGTGTAATAAAAGTCACAATTGTTATTTGTTATCGATAATATTATTTAATAGTCCTCGTGAATTTACTATACGGTTGTAAACGTATACAATAAAGTAAACGTTGAGCTCTAGAGTGTAAGTGTGTATATAATTGTAAATTTATTAATTTAAAATTTTTTTTTTCGTAAAATAAAATAATTTTATTATTTGAACAAAAAGTTGAAATATAATAAAAAAAAAATGCATTAAAAATGAAAAATGTGAAAATAAAAATCATGTAAACAAGCGAAAACTGAAACTGAAACACATTTTCCATTTAAAAAGTCACACACACACACACACACACACACACACACACACACACACACACACACACACACACACACACACACACACACACACACACACACACACACACACACACACACACACACACACACACACACACACACACACACACACACACACACACACACACACACACACACACACACACACACACACATACACACATACACACACAACATAATGCGTTGGAATCCCAGCCCCCGGCGGTAGTTATAATTTATATTTAAATGATTTTGAAGTGTTTCAACGACCATAATAATGGATGTCTTTACACTTCAGTGGCAAATGTTCACGAAAGCATATAGGCTATATAGAGACGAAAATATATTTCCCGGTATTTATCAACGCAAACTTCTGCATTGTGTATGTATATATATTATATATATATGGTACGCAGCGAACACATTTTGTTGTGTGCATATACATATGAAAACAATCTCGCACTAACATATCGGTTTGACAAATGTCGCTCACCCCCAGTCACCGTCGTCGTTTCGTTGTCGATATTAATAATTATGGTATAATATTAGTTTCACGTTTATATTTCCGATCGCCGTATTATATATACGTATAAGGTACCCCTGCAAGTCGAAAAGCATAATAAGAAATATTATTATCGTCGTTTATAAACGCAATCGTTTGGAACAAAAAGGTAATTTGATTTTCTACACTATATAATATTATATAGGTGGTAATATACGCGCGATATGATGTATCGAACTAAACTCGCACCAGACGTTATAATATTAATATGACGAGTTCCACCAACAACGAAGTATGAGTATTAAATAATAATAATAATAATAATATATTCAGACCAATGATTCGTTTTATTCGTTTTACAAGACGTACCCAATCGTCTACATTAAGACGTCCACAACGTCATATTATTATATCTTCATTATTATATTATCGATCGTTGACGCTAAGAAACGTTTAGAAATTTCTCTTGCCGATGAGTGCATATTGTTGGTATTATAATGGCATTAATTTAAAACCACACACACACCCACACACATTATAAACGTTTCCCTCTCGTATTGTGTATTTTTAAAGAACTTGTAATGTGAGGTTGTCTCGTCGACTCGTCGTGTCTACACGCCACCGCATTTTTAGGTCGATATCTAAAATTTGGGATGCTGAAATCGCGAGTAGACGTTTCGATGTTTGTTTTCGTCAGTCGTTCCCTTTTATTAGGGTGTTTCCACTCTCCCTTTTAAATCATAACCTTTGAGACGTCAGACTTCAATTGATGGCATTAAAACCGTGTTGCAGGACCGAACAACAATCGCCCGCAGCAGATGGGATGAGTTGATTTGGAATAATTACCATTTGTTTCTATAATACTATACAATAAGACGTTTCTAACAATTTGCTTTTGCACCGATCAAATCTTTCGTTTTTAGTCGAAACCTCGTCTGTACCTACCTACCTACAATTCACTTCGATTTACGTTTAGTATTTACGTGTACGGCTTGTTATTCGCTTTTATATAAATATCATCTATACGTATTTATAATTAATAATTTACGATTCGTTTGAAGATGCTTCGATGACACGTAATTAATTCGTCATTATTATTATTATTTCGTTCGCGTTTGAATTGTAAACGCTGTCTGTCTGGCTGTTCGTCGTTACTGTACAAAACAATCTATTGTTCGCGAGGGACCGTTTTTGTTATTAATAAAATATGATTTGCTAAATATTCGTGTTTACGACGTGTTCGTAGATGTAGGTAGGTAGGTGGTACGCTTTAATCCAAATATAGTTTAATACAAAAGACTCGAGGGGATGATATGAAATTAACATAGCAAAGCGGTGACGACAACCGTGCAATATTCGTCTATACATCAAGAATATTATCATCCAGCAGTCGGCATATCACGATATATATTATTATTGTACTGTTGTGAGCAGATGTGCCGAACGATATTATTACTCGGCGGCGCTGTTTGTTTTGCGATGCACAGAGATATCTAGAGGTATGGTAGAAATCTGACCTGCCTGTCGTCTGAAAACGAAATGTGATTTTATTACGATCACGGCGCCGAGTGCTCCAGGAAGTGCGTTTTTAATGCGATTATTTGAATTCATGGACACGACGACAATGTCCAGATGGGTGTAGTATTATTGTTTCTATCCTTGAGAGCCGGTAATGTATGCGGGCCACGTGCTCTTTTCTATACTGTCCGACGACGACGACGTGCTGCCGGACGATATTTATCTGAATTCGTAATTATTACCCTCTTCTTATTCTTTGGTGGACGCGAGTTGAACTCTCTCTCTCTCTCTCTTTCCTAACTCCTCTTTTCGGTAGTTAAATTTTCTCACTCTGCCGTCATCGCTTTCGCGGCCACAGTCTCCGCCGCGGTTCTCTGAAATCCCGACTATAACCACCGGATTTATGCGATGTTGATATTATTATTATTATTATTATTATTATTATAATGCAAGGCGAAGTGCCTTAAAGACGGGGACCCGGGACGAAAGCACGAACTCCACAGGTAGGCACATCTAGTATGATAACTGGCGGAAATCATTTAATATATTATATTATACACGATATTATATAGGATGTTGAACGTCGTGTAATATCGTATCGTTTGAAAATGTTAAATCCAAAAACGAAATATGGTTGCCATATAGCTGATGTCGCGTAGCTTATACGATTCGGAGTTTATCTACCAGTATAGTTATTCTTGCAACAAATGAATGAGATCAAATGAAAAAGATACGAACGTCTCGAGAAAATTCTAATTTAATATGATCAACTAAATTATTGTTGATTTTAAATGTTGGAGATAATGACATAATAACGCCATAAATCGTTCGACTAGGTATATTTAAATTACTATAATAAGAACCCTCGAGAAACCATGAATAATGTGTGCATTATTATTTATTAGTATAATCAGCAAAGGTTTACCCCGGTATTTTTATGTTACTAGGATATTGTAGAACAAATGGCAGTCTTATCGAGACTTGTCAAATCGTTGAGTCTAATATAAAAGTGACATCAGATAATTTAGGTAAGTATTTACACTGACAAACATGGTAAATAGTTGTACGTTATATTTTGCATATTCCATTATATTATTACGTATTAAAATTACAATATATTTTGTATTCATTAAAATCCAGACTCCAGAGTTTTATTTCAGGAGAGGGGAGCTGATTAAAACGATGAACATGTGTACCATAAGAAATAAAATCATTGTACAAAATTTATACATATACAAGGTATTAAAAAAAAAGAGAAAGTCACTTCGGTTTTTGACTTTTTGAAAATTTTGATTTTTAAGAAATTTGATTTTTTTATTAGCTACCTGATGGTTATTATGAAAATTCAATAAAAACACACTAGTAAATTTATGAAAGAATTATTTGACATAAAATCATTTGTCACTTCATAATGTTGTATGGTGCTGAAAATGTAAAAAAAATCAAAACTTAGGACAATTTTTTATTTGTTAGAGTTGTTTATCGTTTCTTTATAATATTTGTCCATTAATAAAGTTTGAGAAAATAGGTTTAAATTTTTAAATTTTTTTAGTGTAATATCTATGTAATTTTGTAAACCGTAATAGTGTATTATATAATAGGTATATTTACAACATTTCTAAAAATGTATAATAATTATGAAAGACTAGATTTAAAATTAAATTGAAAATATTCTACACATATTCTTTACTTACAATCAATTTAATTAAAGTTTAACTATAATGAAAAAATAACTTAAAACATTTTTTTGAACTGAATATAAAGAAACTTATAGAAACCACATAAATGAGTGAACAAGTTTACATAAAAATGTACGTATCGAACAAACAATACAATTTTATTTTATTTTTTAACGACTTTTGAGTAATTGAACTTTGAAATATATTATTCTCCCCTTCTAAGTTTTTAAATCGTATACTTACCTATATAAGAAATGTTTTAAAATATGATACTGTTTAATTATTGATTTAAATAAGTCATACTCAGATTTCAGTTATTAAATATTTGTAAATAGATACTTACTATGATTATTACAATGTAGAAAAATGTGTAGTTTAATAATAATAATATAAAACATTCACTCGTCAAGTTAAGTATTTGTAATGGAAATGTGTTTGTATTTCAAAAAGTAATTTAGAAAAGGTAAAATTATTTAATAACAATATTCATACTTATTAATAGAAGTATTTATAATGTTTTACGTTTGTTAAATATATACCATACTATGTAGGTTTTAGAATGATGAGATTTTATATATTAGATCTGTTGATCTGTATATCTTTTTCGTGTAATTTATGTGCTAAAACAATGAAATTCAACTTTTTTAATTTAAAAATCAAAAAAATAGATTGCAAATTTATTTTAATTCTCAATATAATAATATACAAAAAAATCATTATCACAAATAGCTCAGTAGATAACATTAAACAAAAAAAAAATTAAATAAATAACCGTTTTTTTAATTAAAAAACAAACAATATGTTTATCACCAGACTAAACACCATTTAATACTTTCAAGATACTTAAATTATTTTTCCATCCTGTTAAGTATGTATACTTAGTTGTGTGTACCTATTTTAACAAACTATTTAACAACGAAAGTAATTTAATTATTATTATGAGTAATATATCTAAGTAAGTAAATTTAAGTTTGTTGTATTTATCTTTTGAGTTTTGACACATTTAATATTACCTCGAACAATATAACTATAGCAACAACTGCTAACAGATAAGTCTTAATAATCCATTAACTAATCATAATCTAAGAATTATAATTTATCATCAAGTAGGTATGCCAATTGTTTTTGAATACAAATATATAATGCTGTTATTGAGTGTTATTTAATTTTTTTGTAAGAATGAAACACGTAATAAATGTTTGATATGTTATTGGGTACATACTATTCATGGCAAAACAAAATAACTTTTTACCTTGATCATTCGCAATAATGATAAATGATAAATCCCTTTTTGGTAAATTAAAAAAGTTTTTAAATATTCTCTTACTTTAAAACATGTTACAAACATATTCATTGTTTCTTTGTCTACTATACAAAATGTTTTCTAAAATGAATACTTTTAAATGCCGAACATTTACAACATTTTTTAGTATCACAAGCACTCATAATATTTTCATAAATTATCATTTAGCTTTATTTTTACTTTAAAACTATTCTATAATTGTATTATTGAATTGAATAATAATTATTCAATTCGATATTTATATATTTTTTTTTTATATTTTATATTATGTGTTTAGTTTATAACTGTTAGTACTAGTATATAAAAAAACAATATATATTATTAATAATTAATAATATATATTGTTTTTTTTTTATACTAGTACTAACAGTTATAAACTAAACACATAATATATTACACTTATTATGAATTATGAGTAACGTTGTGGTTCAGTGAATATAACACTTTGATGCACTGACAAAACTTCTATACAAAACTCAGTTATAAATCAGTTTAAAATAAACCATTTATGCGGTAAAATATGTTTTGCACGAGAACTAAGTATTTACGACAAATTCATCTGTAATGAAATTTCACAAGAAATATTTTTTATTATATACCTTAGCAACAACAAATTAAGTTCGTTAAATAATCACTTTTGGCTTACAATGATACAGAACAAATAAATAAATATTTTTGGCTAAATGTCAAATATTTAATGTTTATTTCAAAAGCATACTTTACAAGTAGGTCAATATTAATGAACATAATATACTATTTAGATGGGTTTATTAGAAGTATTTGGGAATTTTAATTTTAAAAGACAATTTTAAATTAAACTAAACGGAAACAAACTAAATATTAGAGAACATTGATTTAACAGTTTTCATAGTTTTTTTGTTTTTTGTTTTAGATACAGTTTGGATATTTTATGTTAAATAATTGTCATTATTTCTTCAAATACAATTTTCAGATATTAAATAATATTGATCCAACATATTTAATTTTTTAAATATTTTAGTTGGGTATCAAATAACTACGAATGTAAATTAAAAACGTTTGTATACCTATTGGCTATTATACAACAATTCATATAACATATTAACATCAAGATTTTTTTGGATAACGCACTACTTCCAATAACAATTCTCTAACGAAGACCAAACATATTTTCTATTATCAAAACCGTAATCCATTCAAATAACAACAATGGAAAACTTTGAGGAATATGCATGGCAAATTTTTAATTAAATTTACTACCATCATAATGCAGTTCCAGGACTAGTGAATAGTTGTGGACAGTTTTTATGTATTTTTGAAGAGGTATACCAAAAAGTTTTTTTCTTAAATAATTAACTTAAAAAAAAGTTAAGATGATTCGTTGAAATAAGTTTTTAAAATTATAATAACAATTTTATGAATCAAAATTACCTTAGATATTGACGTATATTTCATAATAGCTTCAATATAAAATAAAATTATTATAATTTTACGTAAAGAAAATCATTGAAAAAACAGTTTTTTTTTTTAATAATACAATTTTTTTGTGAACTTTTTCGATTTGTATATTGTTAACAATCTATTTAAATTAAGGTCAACCTAAAAATACCTCAAGAAACCGTTTGGTATCAAATTTAATTGCGTTAGAATGTCTTAGAATAACATTACAATTATTATTAACATACCGTCAACAGAAACACAAGACAAATTTTTAAAGTAAACATATTTTAATTCTCAGCGATTCTTTATTCACACTAACTAGTTCATAATCGACTTTCTCAAAGGTGTACGCTTAAAAATACCAAACTCTATATAAATAGACAAAACATAAAAATAAAACGGACTTATATAATTATTGTTCACTTTAAAGTATACTAACCCACGACCGTCTTATGGCTAAAGTAGAACCACCTGGGACATCTGGAACCCAAATACGAGTCTAACATAAACTTTCTTTCCAGAATTACAGGACTACGTCTCCGACACGGATGGGGAAAAAAAACAACACGACCGACTAATTATACGAAATTTCCAAGATGTCAAATAGAATCGACAAAGAAAATAATACATTTTCCGCAATACAAACAGAGAGCTGCACACAATAATTTAAACATTAAGAAAGAATAATGCAAATAATTATAAAAAGCTAATAACCGTTTCCGTTGAAGCTTTTAATCAAATCAAATATGCAAATGGATTAATAATATTATGTAAATTATTATTTATTCAATACATTTATACATTTTTTTTTTTTATTAATAATGCGTTGTACAAAACATAGACTTTTGCTATGAAAATATTGTAATCATGTTATGGTGAATAAAATTGCTTAGGAAATTTGTTATTAGGTTCACTACATATATAGATATCGAGCAGGACATTGTTACAAATGAGCTATATATTGATCAAAACATGCGTCCGAATAGGCCTTATGCCAGAATTCTTTTGGAGTGGACGGACTATTCAAAGCCAGTCAGAATTTGATTACATTTTTTTTTCGAGAGATATTCGAACAAGACACATATGGTTTTCAAATCAGCATAAAGATTTTTTATTGCACTGTAAATCACAATAATTGTTCATTAAATTGTACAATTTTCGAAAAAAAAAGGTTTTATTTGGGCGCTGAAGTTGTATCATCTCAGGAAACAAAAAATTAATTTATTATGTTTATGTATTTTTATTTTTATTAAAAAAGATAGGAAATAAAAAAATTACAATTTGCATACACTAAATATACAATAAGTAAATGAGCTTAAAATAGTTAAATTAAAGAGCAATTAGTTTGGCTATTAAGAGCATATAGTAAAAAACTAAATATTTAATGAATTTCAACCCGAGAATTTATTTTAAAATATGCAGATATTAAAATTAAAAATGTTATTAAATGTTTTGAAAAAAAATGTGAATTTTTACATCAATGATTTTCACGCGTTTTGGTTCTTATACTTAATGAACATTAATATTTATTAAGCCCGCATTTATTTGATGTAATATCATTTAACACTAAGTATAAATATTAGGTACTTATGAAATATTTATAAAATATGTCTTACGGGTATGTTGTCAGATTCGTGAACGCCGTACTTAACATAATAAACAAATAAACACAGTGTCGAGAAGTCACTTTTGAAAAGTAAAAAAATTACTTTAATGGGTTCATTATCGAAAGTAAAACGAAATTACTTAGCAATAGTGCATATACGAAATTTTATTTTACATATTTTTACATATCATTTGAGGGTTTGAGAATACCTATTATAAAATATGCATATACTTTTCATATTTTAATAGTTTATACCGACAAGATCGACGAGAATTTTTGCTTACAAAAGTCGTAGGTACACACAAACATTGAAAGTACATATTATAACCATTAGACGTTATATATTCAAACTAAAGTAAAGGTAAACGTAACACATATTTTATGGGGAAAATTATATTACACTTGAATCTTATCGCACGGAGCACGTCAGATTATATTGATAACCGTTTTAATGACTTTCATTTCTATCGAATATTATGGTGTACCTAATTATTTAATATTTTTTTATCACGATGAGGGTCGTTAAAAAATGCCTTTTTTTCGGTTAATAGCACAGATGTCGATGCCAAAAATATGAATCGTATTTCACGATATCACTTCAAAACTTTTAAATTAGGAACAATAAAATAAGTTTCTATTATTATTGTTTTCAACTCAAAGATTATATTTCACAGTCCTGTGATGAGCACATTGTTGTCGGCGAGCCGGTCAGATGATTGAAATCGAGTTATCGAAATACGGAAACCGGAATAGCCATTGTAAGCGGGTGAAATTAAATTTTACCTCTCCTGTGAAATATTATCCCTGGTGACATTTTTTAATACTGGTTAATAATTTCACTAATACAATTTTAATGGATGTAAAATTATTTATTATCACTAGTGAATTTTCACCGATGCTCTTATAAATACATACAGATTACAATTATTCAGATAGTGAATATTCACCACAGATAGAACGTCACTAGTTATAATATTATAATGCATGTGTGCGTGTGTATTGGAGGGGGAGGAGTGGTTCAATTTCACAGTTAAAATAAAAAAAAATAATAATTCTATATCTTAATATATTAAACAGTTAATGTATTTTTGTTTTAATAAAAGTTATATAAATAGATTTCTTGAGACTTGGAGGGTGTTTAATGTTTATAGCTAATTTTTCAATCGTTTTATGTTACTTTGGAGTGTAATATAGTTGAGAATTTTGTTTTGGCTCACAATCAATATTTTTTGTTTATTTAAATAGATACAGATTATTATTTATTATAATATTAGTAGAAGTATGGGATACAAACATTTTTAGTTTTTACACGCATATTTAAAAATAAACAAATATAAAATTCAAATACTTATGAATACAATCTCAACGATTACATTTATAATTTGCTTTCTTAATCTTGACATATTTTTGATGTTAACATACAAAAATGAATACTGATCTTAACGATATTGGATTTTGCGTAAGTTTTCAAGCATTCGTTAAATCTGTCTATAATTGTTTGTGTTTACATAACAAATATGTCCAGAATTCATAAGAAGTGGAAAATCATGAAATTAATCATTGTAATCGTGTTTGTATTGTATATTTCAATCGAAGAAAAATGGCAAACAATATAAAGATAGTTACATTGTGAAAACAGGTAATACGCCGCTGCCCGCTAGTAATAAATAATCAAAATAATCTCTATTACCGGTGGTAAAATTTCACTAGGGAAGGAACGAAAAAATTAATAGTAGTTATAGTGGTGTAAACATGTGTAAATATTGTGAATAGTCATAGAGCATTTCAAAAATGTTAATGGTTATTTTACACTTATGTACAGCTACCTACAACCACATTTTCAAAACAATAACAGTTGAAAATATTAAGTTAGACATTTATTTTATTTTATGAATAAAACACTATTTTTAAAATCAAATTTGTATTTAGTGAAAACTGAAGACAAAATTAAATGAACATAATAAGCGGTGTAAAAAAATTCCTCTAGGACATGTTTATGGTTTTAATTATCTATTACAAAGAATTAATGCTGTTCTTAATAAATGTGTTTTTGAGTTTTAATTTTTCACAGTTAACAATTTGAAAATATTTTACTAAATAATGGTAAAACATTTTTTTTTAAATTAAAGTAACTAATACTTAGAGCGTCAATTTTTGTTTGTGCGGATGTATGTGGTTCATATTATTATTCATTATAATATAAAGTTAATTAAATTTATATTATCTTTACAATGTTTTTTATTTTAATCTGTTTGTGATGGATCTTAGGCATCCCAAGTGTCTTTGCAATTGTCTGTCGGTGGTGATCTTGTGAATACTTTAGACAGTTAACGATTATGGATGGTACTAAATGCTGAATGCCGTATTGATTTCACATCGGTAGAGAGACATAAGTGGATATGAATGTGGGAGGCAGACTTTTAAAGAATAAATTAAAAGTAATTGCTAATACATATCCGAACACAAAACAAGTAAGATGTGTTTAAATCATTTTAAAAATAAATTATCTTCTAATTTTTCAAATAACGACTGACTTAGTTTAACTTTTTTGTTCGTTTTCATCCGGTACACAAGGTGAAACTTAATATTAGAGTTCGACTAACTTCTATTACCACTACAGTCTAATGAAATGGATTTTTGTAAGCATTTACTATCAATAACAAACGAATAATCGCATACATGTTTTATTCAAATATAAAATTAATGTAAAAAATAATACACGCAGTTTATATATCACACTAAAAATAGTTTATGAAATGTATTATATAGTTAAATATTTAAAGTTTATACGCAATAATATGTTAAACCTTATTTAATATGTGGATGAAAAAATATACGATTATTTCCAAAATGTTAGATAAATATATGTTTATATTATTAACTTAATATTATAATGAAAATAGTTGATCAATTTGATGATATATATTTATTTTGTAATCACGTTAAATATTTTCTAGCAATAAAACAATAAAAAACAAATTTCTGAAACACTTGAGTTTTTTTTTTTTTAATAATGAAACAAGTAAAAATAATGGTTTTTCATAAAACTCCGTATCACGTATAGATTAATTTATTTCTGAAAGGAAAAGCGATAAACAAAATAACATAACATGTTTGAAATTTGTATTCATATAATATCTTCTTCAAATTCATGATCTGTTCCATCAAGTTATAATAATTCTTGTCAGCTTACACAATATATTTACTCATTTTTCTCATCAAACTTTATGAAAATGTTTATTGTTTATTTCACAAAGCTAAAAATAACCAAATCATTTTGTAATAGACATTTTTTAATAATAAATGCAGAAAGAATCATTTGGTAGGGAAAATTATTTCCTATTAATAAAAAACGATTATACACATTATGTAATGGTGTATTTTTTAAAACATAACAAACAAATTAAGTAACAAATAATAATCAGGATGGTTATACAAAAAGTTATGAATACCTACTATGAATATTTCGAGCTTCGAGTTTGCTTTCATTCGATGATTAAAAGTCTATTGTCCAGGTTTTAGATTTAAATTGGAAACCAGGTGAAGATTCGTTGATTTACGACTTAAGTTCGATCGAGTTCGTTAAGCTGCCTTTACCACAGCATTCTAACTTTAATTTATGGTTTATAAAATTTGTTTGCACAAACGACCAGATTCATGCACGTTACAGCACATTAGTGCATAAACGATCAGTTTGAACATAAATTGAAATTTAGGGTGCTGTAGGTATAATTCCCAAATGTAAAATTATTGTAGAGGTAAGTATGCTAAAAAAAACATTAAGCCAATAAGTTTAAATTAAGTGAATTTGTTAACTCATTTATGCCTAACCTTGAAATTAACCAAATCATTATAAGCCATTTTCAATATTAACTAAAATTGTGAAAAATGTACTTTGAGTTGTCGTGTGAAATCAATTTTTATAAATTAAGTTTGAAAATAAGCATTATTTTAGAAAAGAGACAGTTTAAAAACAAAAAAATTAATAAATTGTACTTATTAAAAGTTAATTTTTTTACTTTAATAGGCCCCCGGTGCCGGCTATTTATTAAGGAGCAAATTATTGGCAACCTTAATCACATATTGTTTCGGCGCCGCACGAACTTGTCAATGTGTTGGATTGTAAATGGTTATTAGTGTAAGAGGACCCTCTCTACCCGCATATGAAAGACGTGAACGCACTCGCAGTCACATGTCATAGAATTAACAAAAGACGAATTATTAGTTGCCCATTCGACTGACGTAAATGACTTTACGGGAATATGGATGACTCATTGTCGATTGAATATTTCCAGATAATTTTTTTTTTAATTGATACACAACAATATTCTACAGGCCGTATCGAGCTCAGATTTTTTACTTTATTTTGAATAATGATAAAAAAAAATTTGTAAAAAAGGCTTAAAATTGTCTCTTTTTTAAAAGGTTGAGATTAAAATATTATAAAACTAAGATCGATGCGGCCTGTAGAATATTTCCCTCTATTAGTTAAAAAAAAAATTATCAAATTTGGTTGATTCTACCGCACAGGATCCCTATTCCCGTAGAGCGTATTTTTGTGTACAAAATCGCATTGGCACCGGGCGCCTTAAATGAGTTCTTAAAATGTCTTCGTCGTATGGACCTATTGAAACAAGTGCATAGAGGTCCAAGCAATTTAGTTAAAACCATAACATAATTATATTATTATGCTTTTCACTATATCTGCCCACGGCAATTAACGCTTCAATTAACCACGTCACTGTGGTTTAACACTAATACAAATCTCCATAAAGACCTACCTTAAATCAACTAGCTAAAACATAATAGGCACTCTTCATCATACATAGTAAATTAAACTAGTATAGAGCACTCATTAATAAAACAATTATTAACCATCCTCCTCGTTCCCTGAAATAGTCCGCAGAACACTTTAAAGAAATTTGTCCAGAGATATATACTCAATTTTTTTAATAATAATTTACTATAGTTGGGTGGTGCAGTCGGGCGGTTCGCCATTAACGCGAGTAACTATCTAACCTTTCATTCGACATCAAAAATATACTTACAACCAAATAAAAAAATATCATAATCAATATACTATCCTTTTTTAACCATACCGGCTTTTTAATTTAATATAAATCTCCTTTTCTCTTTGTTAAAAATTTATGTTCATCTCTCATATATTGTATCTTATATATTTTATTAGTTATTATCATAATCGTTGAAACTAATTGTAGTAAACAAAGTTTAAATAAATAAAAAAAAAAACTATCTAACCTATACGTGTTATTTTTTAATTTTTTATTAATTAAATGTACATCGTCACACTAAGTAATTGTACATATTTTGTACATAGCTAGGTATCGCGAAGAAGAATAAAAAAACTAAATATCATAGTATATAATATGTAACAGAGGTTGTACAAAAAAACATTTTCTCAAACTGTATGATTGTTTACTAAAAAATATTAATAATGCATGTGCAAAAATAATTTTTTATACATACCTAACACATATAATACAGACACATTTTTTTTATGGTTTTTATGTACCTAACCTTTTTTTGATGACACTTTTGTTTTTGTTTTTAGTTGTTAGTGCAACCAAAATAATTTATTTAATAAAATAGAGTTAAACTATAAAATATAGCTCATACATTTCAAACATTCAAAGTCAAAACAAAATAATAAATTTAGAGAAAAAGACATGCAGTTTATTGGAACGATTTTTCAATTCTGTTCACTTTTTAATAATCTGTATTAACTTCTTGTAAATAACAGAAACAATCAAAACAGATAAATGTATATTGATATTTGATAACAATATATTTTAAATTGATTATTTGCGTTCTTCCATGTTAAAGTAATTGTATACAACCAAGCATCAACTGAGAAATTCATTTTTAAAATAAATTATTTTCTTGCGTTGCATGGACCTTGTATAGGTTACCAAGTATTCAAACAGCTTATTTGAGTTTATATTTCTTTTTCACAAAAGTTCTTCGGTAACACAAGAGCTACCTCTTTCAGACTTATCATTCCCTCGTGTCCTTTTCACCTACATTCTAACAAAGTTTTTTTCGACATTTTACGTATGCAAATACCACTTCTTATTCGTATTACTCGTTCAAAAATTAATACGATTACAATATTATGAATTATGATAATAATAATTTTTGAATCTTCATTTTACATGTACGACAAAAAAATAGAAAATATCGTAATGAAAATTTCAAAAACCAATATAGTGTATTATAGTTCAAATACTAATTAAATGGTACTAACCAAAGATATTACATAATATTATGTAGGTCCAATTAAGTGCTCGTCAGTTATCCACTATAGGTACTGGTGCATTAGCATGCCTAACGGTAAAATAGTATTATTCCCTTTTCCCTTGTATTTATTTTTTTAAAGTTATGCCCTAAATGTCTATATCTCAGTAAGAAGCTAGTAATAATCAAGAATCGTTAATGTATAAAATGTAGATAAAGATAACCATGTATTAGGAGACCATCATTTGATCTCGCAACGCCATAGTTCTGAAATGTACAATGTAAATATTCGCTCAGAATAACAATTTTCGTAACACAATGATAACTATCAATCAGAGAAAATATTAAAATACAGTTCATAGTATGCAAACAACGGATTTTTTTAAAATATTTAATGCAAAAATATAGGAAGAATTAAAAAAATTGATATAAGTTGAAATTATATCGTACTAGTTTTGTTTATTTAAAAAATAGTTACTGAAACTAAAAATGCACTTAAGTACTATGTTTGTTTGGTATCAAATGCACTGTATTTTTATAAAATTGTACTGTGTTGTGAAATAATATATAATTGATGCCACGATAATTCAAATCGATGATACATTACACCACAAATCATAATAATATTATTGATTATAATATGATAATATTTAATAATTTAAACTCGAGTCTTTGGTAATCTAAAACAAAAAAAAAGTGTACACTAGTCTTGTTTATTGTTTGGCTTTGTTTCGCGAATAATATAGCACGAGAATCCGTTCCGTTTGTATACGGATGATCCATGTCCGCCACGGATAATAATATCAAACGTCGATACAGATCGAGAGACTGACGACAAATTAAAAATTAAAAAAAAAAATACGACAAAATAATGAATTCGAGTCACGCAACCACGTGTCCTCTTTATTTATAATATTATATTGTACGTCAAAACAATGACACTGCGCGGCGCACCTTATGTGCTTGCGTCACGAAGAAACGATTCGCGTTCATACCGAGAACCACGCTGGTGTTGCCATCGCGTGCATTTTAAATATTCCGCATAATAAAGTTTCTTCGATTGTGGGCACGGTTTGGCCACCACCAGCTAGTAGGACGAGAAGAAGCGAATAAAAATCCCTGAGAGATAAATAAAAAACCAATCTAAATATTATTTACATTCGTTTTGGGTCCAAAAGCTCGAAGTTTATTATTATTTGCTTTGTTACACTCTAAAGGAAGGTTGAAAAGGAAAGTAGCGAAATAAAAAAGTTCGCAAAAAAGGGAAAAGAAAAAAAAAAAGAAAAAAAAAAGAGAGTAATAATACGAAGAAGGCATCGCGTTTTTTCACAAAGCCCATTTCCTCGTAATCAACTTAAGAAATCAATAACACTCGTCTGTTTGCCGTACAAAACTCATTACCTCCATAGCTGATGTTCTGGAAACGACCTGCAAATTATTCAATCACGGTATAGTATTTTTGTATTTGGCGTTTTCTCCGCCGGCTTATCACAGTCTGCTATCGAAACTCAAGACGTATACACACAGTGTAAATTCACGGTGTACATTGTATTGTCACACGTTTATCAAACCTACCCACCTACCTACATAATAATAGCACTATTACACGATATTTGCACAGTATTGTAAGCGTCAATTTCGAAATACGGGTAGTTGTGTGTTAAGTGTATTTACACTCGCCGGGTAATAGGTACACGTTCGAGTACAACAGTTATCTTTTGAGTTTACTATTCACAATTATTGATGAAAAACCGTCCACAATGTCACGATGAGGATATGCGTACTTCTCCTGTCTTCTGATACGAGTCTTCCGAGATAAAAAAAAAAAAAATCGAAATATAACAAAAAAACTATCGTAGTTTTTTACAACCGCTATTTTCTATACTTTTTTTTTACGTTCCTTCACGATTTAATGAACGTTTTCTTATTAACTTTCCTAGTTTTTACCGCAGGACGTCGTTTTCTGCGTGATGATTAACTGTCAAGGATTTATTTGTTTTGGCGTTGTATTCATTTCTTACTAATCCCCGGAGACAGAGAATAATATATTGTCAAAATATGTTTCAAAGTCAATAAAAAACTCACTGCGCCGCCGTTTATCATTTCGAAACATTAATCATGTGTTTACATAAATAAAAACAACACAAACCACCTCGCTGCTGCATGCCACCGCTGTTTACCGAGCATTAAAGTGCGCAATATAGTTTTATACGCTGTAATATATTATCGGTATCAGTAAAATATTATTATTATAATTATTATGGTGTTTAGATAGTATATGCATTTGAGTAAACACACACGTGCAGACTTAAATGCTTATATAGTCACCTAATTAAAACGTCGGTTTTTTCATTGGCCACGTTTTTCACAAAGTTCTTTGTATGAAAATAATAATAATAATTATCAACGAATGAATTGACAAATAATGAGCGGGACTCGACGGGTTCATTAATTACACACACGCGTAAAGTTCAAATTACATTATCATTATAATACGGGGAGACATTTTGAATTTCAACATTCCACGACATAAATTAAACTCCCCGCACAGGTATTATCCGTTATATTATAATGACGTCGTGGCGCTATTCTTTTCGAGTTAATTCAAATCGTGTACGACTTACACCGTAGAATATACGTAAATATTTACTCTGAATTGTATAGACGAATGTTCGATTCTCGGATTGTTTAGCAGTATACGTCTTGATCGAAATCTGAATTAAACATTTTATAATATGTATAATTAGTGATTAATGACGATAAATAAAGTTGATGTTTTTACTTTTTATTCGTCCAAATATTTATGTACAAAATAATAGCAAAATAGTTTACGGCTGGTTTATTCGTAATTACTTTCACTCGAGAAGACGCTACACCCGCGTGTGTATTGTTTTCGTCTTCGAAGCGCATAAAAAAATGTTATAGAATTACGCTCAACTTTTATAAACATTTTAGAAAGCAAAACTTATTTTTAACCTAGTATTACATTTTCAAACTTAAGGTATGAATATTAAACATTTTACGACATTTAGATGACAAAATAATATGCGAATTTTAGGGAGTTTGTTGAAATTCTAACTTCAAATGTTCACATTGTGGATTTACGCTAAACTTTCAAAATATTTTGAAAATCAAACCATGTATTTCGGGTGATGACAGGTACAAAAAAAAACACACACACACATCATTGTTAAATTAATACATTTATCAATCCTACTGAAATCTAAAAGAATATTGCAAAATAGTATTGACATATTATAATAATCAAAAAAAAAAAAATGAAAAGAAAGTAGTACTTAAAGCGTATTGGTACGTGGACGATAAATGGATGGATTGTTATATTAAATCCAGAATTAATTTTAATTGTTTATAATTTTTATTTTTGAATTTAATATCTTCAGACAAAAAAAAACTTAATCGTGCAGTTTATATAGGGCGTATATATTACATACTACACCTCTAAAATCATCATGTATGTATGTCACTGATGTTTGTGGCATCTAAGATATTAAATGCAATTTTTGAAAGTATTCATTGAAATATTGCTAACTAACACATTAAAATATTATCAATATATTATTAAACAGTCGTGTTGTATTATATATGTATACATTTAATTGAAAGTCTGAATATTTGAATTTATTAAATATTATTTGTCACATTATCGATCTCTTCATAAACAATCGAGGTCTCTGGTTCCTGCTATATCACTACATTTTGTGTTTCCGGATATAGGTATTGACCTTAGAAAAAATTAATGATTATATTATTGGAAAATTAGCACCGTGACAAAAATAATTTAATATTCGCAAAATTAATTTGACGTATTAAACAAACTACACGCGTAAATGCACTGATCGCCTATTCTATTATGTATGAGCAGGGCATTTCATGCGTATCACATATACATCTAAATTCAATATATTTTAACAAACGTGTCAACAGTTAGATGCATATGTGTATTCAAATTGTTGTGATTTTTATGTCCTCGCTTTATGTGTTGGAAGTAAAGTAACACACACGCGAAAACGTATTAGGACAGGGTCGAGGAGGAAAAGTGAATTTCAACAATATGTTTGAAATTGACTGTCTCTGATGTATTCAGCGAAAAATACAATTCTTGTTATTTTTATTTTCGGTCCCAAAGGTGTTGTGTTCGAATCCGATGCGTCGTTTTTTTTCACGGCGTCCCAGCTTGAAAGACATAGTTGGTTGGCGATAGACCCGGCCGAAGAGGTCGTAAAAGTACACCACGTCAATCGCATATTGTAAGGAACACGCTACCCCACAGAAAAGAAAACTATTCTGCACCTATAGAAAATGAAAAATAAGAGGGTATATAGTATAGTATAGTATAGTAAAGGTATATAACAAGATACGCGCGCGCACACACACACACACACACACACACACACACACACACACACACACACACACACACACACACACACACACACACACACACACACACACACACACACACACACACACACACACACACACACACACACACACACACACACACACACACACACACACACACACACACACACACACACACACACACACACACACACACACACACACAGACTCACACGTGTTGGGCTGGTGGTACTTGACGTGCTTGGATGCAATTTTAAATATGATTCTACTCGGAAATTGAAAAGTTGAAATTATATAATCTTTTTTTTGTTTATACTAAACAATTTTTCGATTACAGTATACGGGTTAGATAACTTTGCGTTCCGACATTTAAAAACGTACATTCGAGGAATGGACAGGATTGAACTCCGGGGTGGTACTTTTTACGACCTTTTTTTATTCTTTTTTTGTTTGGCATACTACCTCACTATACTTAATAATATAATACAATGAAAATATTTGGCGGTGCGTGTATTGTTTATTTTCGATTTGTAGATAGACACATAATAATAAATTAAGTATCATATTTATGATTGATATTGCAAAAGTGGTGTGAAAGTAAATGCTCGCAAGAACCGTACCATTATATTATTATTAAATATACTCAATGTAAGTATTTAAAAAAACTTTCATAGATTTGTATTTAACACTGATCAGTTGGGGGGAAAATGGGATGAAAAAACTAAATAAAACATAATATAATATTATGGTCCCGTGTCCAAATAATATTATTCAGTAATTGTCTTAGACGAATATTGCAAATGATAAAAATAATCAATTAATAAATAGGTACTATTTACGTTTTGTTTTCAATTTAGATGCGTAGTTTGAAACTTTCATAACCAATAAGCCTATTAAGTAAAATATTAAATACATGATCTTAGAAATCTAAACAGTAGATCAAATATTATTATATTTTATACATAAATATTTTTTCCGGGCTAATGCATATTATGTTTTTGTAATAATCAATATATCATTTTCTTGTTGAATTTATCAAACGCATTCTAACAATATCAATTTAAAGCTTAAAAATTAGTAAAAACTCTCGACTATCACTCACAACAGATGAGTCACTCACATAACGATAGAATTAGTGTACTGGTGAAGTACAATATTTTATTATTTTACCATCCAATATTCGATATGTCTCCATCGTTTAAGTAAAAAATTAATTTCTAATAAATGGAAAAATATTTTGAATGCATAAAGTGATGGTTTGACAATTTTTTTTTTCGTCTTATATTTTTAAATCGTTTAAGTAGAAAGTAATATTTGGTGTTCGATAAAATTGACATATAAAATCATTGCATTATTGAACAACAATAAATTGTGTTTACGGAAAAAATAATTCATTTTTCATTGCCATTATTTGTTTTCATTAAAATGCAAACACAACATTGATATTTTCCCAGGATGTCAGACATTTATCAGAATAATAAATGTAACACTGTAACAGACTGTGGTCTTAAATTTTAACGCTCAACTATGTTGACCGAACTAGTTATATAATATTATATATAAATCCTAATCAAATGTTAATATTACACATTTCCAATTTAAATTATATGTGTAAATATTTTTCTTCTGATTTACATAAAAATTATTTATTCTTTTAATAATACATTTTTTAAGTTATTATTAGTTACCATATCTCAAAGTTTTAAATTTTTAGTAGTTCAAACAGTTTATGTATTTTGGAATTTCTGATCTTTATGAAATAATAAATATAGTAAAATATTTAAAATGGATTTACTCCGGCTATGTTTTCTATCAAAATACACCTTATCTTATGCCAATTAATGTACCAACTATCCTTGTGATTGGATAAAATGTCTAAAAATATACTTGAATTTGTCACAACAAAGTTTAGCTGAAAATCACTTTTCAACATTTTTTTAATTAAATTTTTAAATCCTCCAAAATTTTATTTTTAAAGTTTGAGTAGGTTTTAAAAACTTTAGATTCTGAGAGGAGCGATAAATGTAATGAGTTTACAATGTTGTGTGTTTTTTTAATTTTTTTGCGTCTGGCATTTGGAGCAGTACATATGCTTGGATTTTCTTCATCAGATTTTTTTCTGGTAGGAAAGTGTATTTAATTTGTACTGTGGGGGATCAAAAGTAAAAAATTTAAAATAGTTTTCAAAAGAGTTGGGAAAAACAAAAAAAATTAATGAAAAGCTGGCATTTTTAGTCAAAATCAATTTAGAACAAAAATAAATTTGTTTTTGGTGTAACACAAAAAATAATAACCGTAATTACATGACATTTTTACCGAATGTTTATATTAGCATTTTCTATACATCATACAATTGTCAATAAATTTTGATTTTGTTGAGCTATTTATAGGCATAAAACATTTTAAGTTTAAATTTTGACCAAATGCATAAAAATCTTGAATGTTTGCAAATTATTTAATAGATAAAAAATGTAAAAAATGATCAATTGTTAGAGTTAATTAATGAAATTTTAAAACAAGGTTTTTCGTAAGTAATTAATAGTATAACCAAAAAAATCAAAAAAAATATATTAAAAAAAAATTTTTTATAGACATTTTAAGTTCAGATTTTGACAAAATTAGATATTTAAATGAAGAATAACAATGTTAATTATTTCGTTATAATTCAAAAATATTTTTCGTGGATGCTTTAAGCACTTTTAACCTTAGATTATTAACCTTATTTATCCGCCTTTATTTCTAACCATTCGTAAATAATCAATATGACAAATACTAAAAATATTAGGAACAATTAACCATGTTTAATTGGTTCAATTCACTAAATCAAAAATATAATTAATAAAAACAAATTGATCAAAATATTATAAATTTTTTTTTTTATCGGGATAGATTAGAACATAATTGAGGGATACAAGGGGGCTTAATGATATTGGATAAAATGTCTAAAAATAGCAACAATAAAATTATCAGTGTTCGTCACATCGACGTATGGTTAGCGATCTAGGGTTAAATTATATTATTATATTCTATTATACACTCAATGACATTTTCAAATGCAATGTTTTCTGCAAAAATTAAATCAACCTCTGTATTACTAATAGTAAAATTAATTATTTTAATAGTAATAATATCTTAAAATCCACTTAGTTATGTAGGCTGGCAGACCGTTTTTGCTCAGAATCATTTTTCGCATACAATGAATTATATCATTGAATACAAACTTAACACATCCGTGAAAGTTACCCACTCAATACCTACTGTACAGCAGAGTAGTACCCACACTCGCCTTGTAATTAAAAAATCAAAAAAATATACTAAATGAATTCAACTCACTGTAATATTAATGGTAAAATTAATTACTTTAACAGCAATAATAATATCATAAAATATACTTTTATAGTAATATAGGCTGACTGTCTGTCTTCGTCCAGAACCGTTTTTGTTATACGATGATTTAAAAAAAAAAAAATGGATTTAAAGTAAACTTTATGACGAATTTAAATAATATGCGTATAGAAATGTAATCGTACAACTATAGGTCAGTGTTAATATAATAGTATTGCCAATAAATTAATACTGTGTTAGACACAAAAAAACAACGACAAATAATTAATATTCGTGTAGCGAGTTATTGACATGTTCGTACACGTGTTAAAGCAATTTTCTTCTGCTTTACAGTCTATAGCCGTACACAATAATGATCACTTACGCTAAGCACACATTTACATATGTCACGCACGACTTAGAATATTGCCTATATTAAACTCCTCAAATACAGTCGGTTTCAAATGCCCTTAATATCAAACTTGGTATTAAAATAAATGAAATGCGATTATTTGAGGTTCTTGGAAATAATATTATAATAATATTATTGTCGTGAATTTCGGAGACATGATTGTTTTTAGTTATCATATAGTTTTAATAAACCGCTATATATCCACTCGAATGATGGAAGTTTAATCATTTTCCGGTTTTTATTAAATTATCAACATGTAATTTAGCATAGAATTTTCGATATCGGATTGTTTTTTTTAGTGGTTATATTTATACGAATTTTCATAGTGTACATAACATTATGTAAAACGGTAAGAAATCGTTTAGACGCAACGTTCTTGTGTATCGATTCCGACGTGCTTTTAATAATTTATTTTTGTACATAGGTAAAAGCTAAATAAAAAATGTGCCACTCTTGAAGTATACCAACTACAAACAATTAGCCACTTATCACAAATATTAAGTATGTAAACGTGCCAGATAGTATAAACATAGACAGGCACGTAGTTATAATGATATCGGGATTCAGAGAAAGAGAGAAAATAAAACAAAGTTGTGAAAAGTCTAATGGAATTAATTTAATTGATTTTAACAATGATCACAAATTATAAACTCTTCTTTAAGTTACACTGTTAGAAGTTATTATCATTCCGTTCGTCAATATAAAAGCTGTGTTAAATTTCAGGCCTAGGGATTTACAAAATATTTTCTATGGTATTTTATAAATGTGTAATTGAATATGATCTGTTCGGGGCTCTGCCCAACTGCCATAGTATCATGAAAATATGCATTTTCCAATTATCACACTTAAAGCATATTAACATTAAGTCAATGCTCATAGTATGTCATTTTATATTTGTATTATTTCAGTTTATAAAAAAGTATAATATATAGCTATACTTTTTTTTCTTATGAAATATATGATTATTATAAGCTTATAAATTAATGTACAATATAGCTTTTGGAATATTTTAAAACCTGATTTTTTTTTCTCTGGTAGATTGAAAATATTAGTTGTTGAAAATAATTTGATGATAATGATAATTAGTTAAATAGTAATCAGTAAGTTTACTTAATAAAATATGTATACAAATTGAATGACTTTTTAACTTGTGAATTCCTATAAATAATTTAACTATATAACTTATTATATTAACATATTATAATTTTAATACAAGAAAACGCAGAAATGAACTTTCGATTTAAGATACTTTTGTGATTAAAGTCAAACCCAGAACGTACAAATGAGAATAGTCAAATTAATTACAATTTTTAAAAGGTTTTTTTTTTGAAATGTGCTAAGGAATGAATACTAAAATGTATAAATTCATTAAGTTCCCAAACACGAAACATGATCAGTAGGGCTAGGATTTCAATGCATTAGCATATTGTATTCCTTTAGTACTCCAAATACATTGGTTGTCAGTATTTCCGCGATTTGGATCATACTGAATTGAATAAAACAATTGTTTAATTTGCATACTTTAACCAAAATGCATATACGACAACACATTTAGAGTTTTTGAATATTTGAAGTGAAGATCAGTAATAATTATTGTTTTTTTGATTTTCGTCAACATTTCTACTATTTATAAATAAAGTTTTCAAAACTGATAGGAAATTACTTAATATTGTTAATATTGCGATCAATTTTTATACAAAACTATTTGATGTTTAATAGAGTATAAAATATTTTTTGATAAAATAAATTTAATATTCAAAATGTATAATTATTTTGGTGTATCCAAAATTATTTTAATACAATACATTTCTTTTTCTTGGTACTACATGTGTAACTGAATACAAACAAATATCATTTTACTTACTCGGAAAATATTTTTAACTTTCATCTTGGAAGGTTCCTGTCTTAAGGAAAATCAAGAAACTCATTTTATTGATAAAATGTATAGATAATATAATATTTAATGAGTATTATAATATATTAATAAGGCACCACGATTAGTACACATTATGAAATTGTAGATAATATGTTTATTTGGTCAAATCAATAAAAAAAAAAAATGTGTTTCCTTAAATTAATATTTGCAACTAAAAAAAAAAAATAAACTCACAAAGGACTGAGAGGAGTAGTTACTAGTTGCTTCTATTTTACGTAATATCAGTGAATATAAATCCTAAATGCTTTAATAGTTGAGTGTATTTTTATAGAACACTGTAATATTATTATAATATTATACAATAAAAATGTAAATATATAGATTTTTTTTACCTTTACTATGATGTATAATAATATTATGTATTTTATAGTTTATTAATATTATGTATAAACAAAAAACGTATTATCAGTTAATTTAAATATATACAATTTTCGATACCACCTACGCAACTACGGAAAGTAAATATTAGTATATAATTATTTTGTATATTTTTTAAGGTTATCATATTTTGTTTACTGATATATAATTCGATTAATCAAATTATGAATGTTTTACATTTTGCTTGATGGTGTTTTGCTGCACCGAAGTATAATCAAGCTCAGTGGTGCTATATATATTATTATTAATATCATTTTCCCGAGAATTCTTAGACTCGTGACGAAATCGAGGATAATTTTGAAAGGTAATATATCGAGCACAAACGAAGGGATTGTAACTGAAACTTTAGCCACGCGTGTAGACTAGAAATTTGATATGGGTGGGGTCGGAGCCGAAAAAAAAACTAGGGGAAAACGGCGTCAATAAAAAGTAATCGAAATTCGGTAGTAGATAGCAAAAATAATGCAATACTGATTAAATCGGCATATAAACCAACACAGAACAGTTACGTATATAAATGTATAATAATATTACACAGATGAAGTCCTGGTAGAATGGGCTGCTGGCTTTGTAATTTTTAGTCACAGATTAACAATTATTACGTTCAATGAATCTGAACACGTCGTGACGGTTCGTTATGAAATAATCATTGATGCATATGTCTGTATTAAACTCTTCGGTTATAACAGAGGGGGAAACAATAGCGTTTTATAGATTGTAAAAATGTCTACCAGCACGACTTGGTGTTATTTCTGATTAAACTTTATTTTGTCAATTAGGAAAACAAATCGGCGAGATAATTAATTAGTGACAGGAAATAATAATATGATATACTCGACGATTTAAAACTAGTAGAATAATTATAGTACGAATTGTACACATTTAAGATTCTCGTTGAAAGTACGCCATTCCTTTGTTATGGACCGTTAAATTGGGTTTATTAATAACTGTTAGAGTTATCTCTTACAAAGTATGGCTCGAGTTATTTATTTTTTTGTGAAAATCAAAGTGAAGCTGTCTGTGTTGATCAATACACCACCAAGTGACATAATATAATGAACATTTTTGAACCAAAATTCGTATTTCATTCACCGTAATAATACTATAATATTATGCACCTTGACCTTATCCGTTATTTTTCTACACGGTTTAATTATGTCGTTTGTTAAATTACAGAACCTTTGACGATTCGTAGCCGGTCGAATGGACAGCGCTCGGTTGAGCGATAACGTGCGAGGCGGCGGTACGGCATGGCGGCGGTAACATTTACATAGGGGCGTCTTATCCCGAGGGAGTATCGATTTTGCCGTCCGAAAACACCGTGACTTTTATGAGGCGGTCACTCGGCAACTGGCAAGTCCTCTTGGCATCGCGTTCGTGTACACACACGCACAAAACGTATAATAAGTTTATATATATTATTATCACAAACGAACGCACACGAAAGCGTAAGTGTGTGGGTATAGGTACTGGACGGACGGACGGACGGACACAACGCGAGAGTGTGCACGATCACCCTCGTCTGTCGCGTACGATATACGCGCCGCACGCCAAGGACGAGCCAAGTTTCTTTATTTGACCCGGACCACGGTCACGGTTTACGGCCAAAGGCCAACGGTCTCGTGTACGCGGCGATTATTTACTAGCAAACACAAGACGCCGCGTGTACACCTATAATATATTACACTATCAAACCGTATATCGTGACGTCCGTGCTTTCGCGTAGGTAGGTGGGTAGGAAGGTACGCGTACTAAAATAATGTATACACCCGTCGTTGTCGTTATGGTAACAAGTCGCGGACAACACACTGTGGACTTTGGCGGGAGGGGGGGGGGTGGTGCTCGGCGATCAAGCTGTGTGTGGCATGCGATCGGTCGGCATTGTTCGCGGCCGTTTTGCGTAGGTACGCCGCGGGAAAACTGTACGCGCGTCCGGTCTTAACGCGGTGGCGTTTCCGTGTCTTACCGGCTGTAGACGAGGTGGAGGCGGGCAGGCCGGAAACCAGCAGCAGAAGCAGCAGCAGCAACAGCTTTGGATCATGGTGGACCGGCGAATGGTGTACGAGGCGTACAGGAAGCGGACGGAAATACCTCGGGGACTCGACTATTTGGCCGAACGGCTGGTCCGGGCCGTCATCCGCGTGCAGCCGAAAAACGTCCACGAATTCGCCGCCCAGTTTTTCGACGGTCTCATGCGGCAACGCGACCGACGTGAGTATATTATAATATCATTAATATAATATAATAATATACCTATGTTGTTATGGTGCGTTTTGTGTCGAAGAGGTTATATGCGACGAGTAAAATGTATTCCTGTCGTGAGATCTGAAACAGTAACGGTCCGGCCCACCCGGCTTCAACGAGATATCCGGGGGCCCTCGGATGTTTTTCAATATTAAGGGCCCGCGGCCGAAAGGGAAAATATTATATTATTTAAATTATTCATGCCTCGTGACTCGGAAATGACGATGTCTGGTTTATTTAACGAATTGTGCATATAGCATTGAAATACGCATTCTTATGCCTCTGTGCATCATACACAGCAGTTAAGTGCAAACGACTATTTTCAAAACTCTTTGACGAGACATCAATATCGGGAACTTTAATATACTTGACTGTTTGCTGAAGAATACGCGTCATTGAATTAACAAACAAAGATGAAATTATTGATTTATTAGGATCTTCCGGCAGAAGATAGATAATATATATATTATATAATATTATTAGCATCTTCTTTTTAAAAATCAACTATTTTAATAACAATTTATAATATTCATGTTATTTATATATTTTATTGCATATTTTTTACAATAATATAAGTATAGGGATTATTTTTACTTTACGTGTACAATAGTTGTAAAAGTATGTGTAAAACATGGTTGGTTATCATTTTTTTTATATTTCTATAAACAGATAACTTTATAGCAATATATTAAAAGTTAGTAGGTACTATTCCCCCCACCCTCCCAATAACTTTGTCATGTGGGAAACAACTTGTAAGTTAACGTTACCCACACGAACAAACGCCATCCGAAAGAGTCAATAATATTGTTGATATATTTATCCATAAAATACTTTTGACTCCTTACTTTCTTGTACCTGCTTGTCACCGACCCGTATACAATATAATAAGGGCATTAACATTTTAATCTATTGAAGAATATTGTGTAAAATATTATGTTTGTACGAAACAAAAAACTAATAACTGGGCATTATTTATGACCCGCCGGCCTGGGTCGATGGCTCAATATTATTATGTATTTCATATTGAAAATTAGTTTTTTAATTCTCGTTTAATGTTCGTCAGCACGTAATTATAACAGTTTACCTCAGGCATGTCAAACTCAAAGTATTAATTGGACCAAATACACTAACTGAATAGTTTACTATATTATTATGCCGGCCGCACATAAAAATTGAAACAATCGAAAAAAAAAACATTTTATACACATTTTGAATTGTATAATATTCTGTATTATATAATATGCTAAATATAAAACTATCAATACTACTCATTCGATTACATGTTATCAGAAGATAAGACGGAAAAGCAACATAATTATCTCTTTCTAACACAATTGAGACACAAAATAAAAATTGTATATATTATTTATTTATTACAATTTTTTACTGTCTATTAATATTAGTGGCCATAAAAAAGTGAGCCGTAGGCCACGTGTTTGGTCTACCTATATATACCTTCGTCCATCGTGTTCTGTTTAAAGCACAATGCTTAGAGGTAGCCGCGAATACCCGTGGGTACGAACAAGGTAATCGTCAATAAAAATGGCTGGTAGGAGGAGGACGGTTTGCTTTTCTATTGAAAAACCGAAATGACACGGTCGTAAAAAAAAACTACGGGTAAGTCAAACGTTATGGACGGTATAACTCCCAACTCGACTTCAGAAACTCGTTCGGCCAGAGATATTGTCGTATATTGTACTCGCCGGCCATTATGCGGGTTTATTACGTGAAACTTAACGCGTGTGCAGTGTGTGTGTGTGTGTGTGTGTGTGTGTGTGTGTGCGAGTAGAAAACATCCATTACGTTTATTATGCCATAATAATATATATCCGATCCGTATTGCATATTATTATTTTTATCGGCGATGGTCAAAGACGACTGTGCGGTTTATCCCTGTTTATTTAATCCCGTCGCAAATCCCGCCGCCGCCGCCGTCGTCGTGTATTATTGTCATGGTGCGGACGTCATCCGCCGCGGAGTGATTGAAAAACTATTATTATTATATTCCCACAACCCCGGGGTTGAAAACGTTGATCGCGCGACATGGCCCGAGTACGCGCATTTCCGGCAAACCGCGTCGCCTAAGCCTCGCCCGACCGAAACTCCGCGAGAAACATTATATTATTATTATACGTATATATTATATACTTATAACCGATTTTTCGGCTTAATACCCGACTCGGAATTCGATTTGTTCGATGACGGAATACGTCTATAATTCGTTCAGACTCGCAGCATTGTCGTTACGTCATGTCAGTATTATTGTAGATCAATAATAATAATAATAATAATAATAATAATAATAATAATAATAATAATAATAATAACACGGGAAATTGACATCCAGACGAATTAAAAATGGAATTTAATGAACAGACAAAAATGAAGTACGTATTTTTGTTTTGAGTTTCTGTTTATTTTACATAAACAATTCATAAGATTTTTTAATCCTGTCCAAACAATAAATAATTCATACATTAATTAAAAATAACCCAAAAGTCCGAATATTGATTCATTACGAGAATACATTTTTATGTAATTACCATGTTTTTAATTTATTGAATGTACTTTCATTTTAAAATAATGATTGAGAACCAATTAATTATATACACACCTGAACAACAATATAATATTTTTCCAATTTTTTTTTTTAAATCTCCTTAACCAAACGGTAACTTCTGTTGTAAATAAAATAAACTTATCTGAACTATATTATACCTTGGCCTTGCAATTATTATTTTTTTCTAAGAAGGTAAAAAATAACAACTTATTGAAGTGTTGTAATTTTTTTAGAATTTTAATATTTTATCATTTTACAATATCGATATATTCTTTAAAACGAAATTATTTTACTCTGAAGATTTTATTGAAAATAATGTATTTAAAGCGATCTATCCTTATATTTCATCATTTATTTTTTTATTTATTTATAGTCATATATATATTTTTTTTTGGCTTCAATATAAAAAAAAAATATTGATTAAATTTATACTAAGTTAATAATTTTAAAGTGGTATTAAGTATAAAATCTATCACTACAAAAGTGCATACATAAGTAATCAAATAAATCGTTTTGATGAAAGTAATATATTATTGGTTATCTGAATGTTGAATTGTTGAATATGTATGTACCATTTTACCACTATTAGTTATTACGTCCTAATTAAAAAATTAGAATAACTTTATTGAGGCAGTTGAGTATTGGTTTTCAGTTAATTAAAACTATTATGCCGATTCGACATGATCGGCTTATGTGGAAATCAAAATAATCAGAAATTACAAAAAATACTAAAAGTTTAATTATATATGTTTTTTTTTTTACTTAATAATTATTACGTTAGTTTATACGTTTGTACACGATATGGTTAATACGGTTTGAAATACCTGGAACTCGCATACTTTCTGATAGTTTGAGTTAGTTAGTATTATATAGGCTGTAAAGTTTGAGTTATTTAATGTACAAGTAATCAATGGAATCTAAAACCATATTAACACCGCGATATAAACGCACCGGCCACCGAGTGTGATCTAACACATAGGTATTTTGTATATTTTTAAGACATCGCCGGAATGTAAACTACTGACGTCATAAAAAAGGATAAAATAAATTCATGCAACGGAATTGTACTTGATGCAAAAATATTACATTTTGAAACTAGGTTTTTCATTTTCCAAACTTTATATTTATGTACACAAACATAGTAATGTTTGCAAGTATAATATCTGTTTTGAATTGAAATGGTTGTTCTAAAAGAAATTTAATTTTAATACCATCAGACATCAGTAGCCCGATATGAATTCATTCCAAATATATTGTATTTAATATTTAATGAAAAGTTCAAAGAAAAATACTCTGGAAAATACTTTTCATTTTTTAAGACAACAAAATGTTTGAAATGTTTGTAATGCTTATAAAAAAAGTCGATCCTGAGAAGTATAAATAAATTCAACACACAATAGAATTCATTACAAGCTTAACTTTGAGCCTCATTACTAAGTATAACATTTATATCTTTCAGATACTCAACTTGTATAAGTTATAAGTTATAAGCTTATAACCAATGCAATGTAAATGTCAATTTTAATGAATATCTTATCTCGGAAGCATAATAACGCTAATCTTACTCGTGATCAAAAATTAAGAGGTATGATGCCTTGATGGGCAACTGGACAAAGATGGATATAATATTTTCAAAATAAATGTAAAATTCCTTTTTTGAATAACCGTCTCTGGTTTATTATACATCAATTCGCAACCAATATAAGTGTTGAATTATACCGCTTCAAAAGCAGTTCCACGGTAAACCACGATTATCAAAAAACAAAAAATTACCTATTTATTAATTCAATTTAATAAGCGCGTTTCTCTCACTTGTATTTTTTTTCATGTTAACTATAATAAAATTCTCATACAAGTATTTGTGCGAATGGACTACGTGTAAATTATAACAATAATTGATATTTGATTTTTTTTTATTATTGTATCGATGATAATAATTATTAAGTTAAGAAAAAAGATACTATACAAATGTAATTAACGATGATTAAAAAATGGTAAAACAAAGAAAATGCATTTACAAAAGATTAGAGTTTACCAAAGAGGATCGAAAAGAATTTATTTTGAGCTGGTTTTATTTTGTACACCATTATAACAGCTTTCGTTTTTATTTAAAAGAAATATTTTTAGTACGCACGCCTATAGTTCATATTGTACAGACCTAGTGCTCCAGATCCATTGCGTAGTGGTTCTGCAGGGCCACCATCATTTCAATCTGCCGATATTTGTGTAAACTCACTTATTATAGGTACATAAATATTGAGAACTTTTACTAGATGGAAATAAGCTACATTTAACATTTCTATAAAAATATATTCTCCTATTTTTTTTTGTAACCATACAATCCACTCTATTTACGTCGGAGATATAAAAATTCAAGAGTTGTGATACATTGAATATCAGGTGGAACTAGACACATATTATATACACTAGTAAGCATGTATCTAAAATTATAGTCATCAGAACATCATCATTATGATTAATGACTAATGATCAAAAATGTGAGTTCTAAGAGCGGATAAAGTAACTTTCGATTGAAATTGGAATCTCCCTGACATCCAACTTACCGGAGGGTCGGGGACATTATAACAGGTGCCGACGAACAATAATGCGAAGATGACGTTCGACGTCTAACCGAGTTTACAATTCGGCTCTATTCAGTGTTAAGTTGTATAGGCTGACGGTCGAGCACTGATTAATTGAAATACGTTATTTTCGTTGTTTATTCATTTACAATTTGGCACTCGTGATTTGTAGTGTACGAAAATCATAAATGACTTAAATTATTATTCGTTCACACTGGTTCAACACGGTTGTCAAATTAAAAAAAAATATGCAATATGAATAAACATATTACAGTTAATCAGGCGAGTTGAGTCCCACCCTGGTCCTTCTTTACACTAGATCCACGTCTGAGTTGTGCACGAATGATTATATTATATATACTATAAATACTTTGTTTTTATTATGCTTATTATGAAAGTATAGAACTGTAATATCGTAATATATTTTATAGAACAAATTACCAAAAAACTAAGGAAAATTAAGCTTTTGAATATGGTAATTTGCAACGTTTCCTACTTTTTATTCGAACCGAGCCTTAAATTAAATATTAATTAATAGTTTATACTATGTGTATTCTAGTGTTTGTATAATATGTTCGAATTGAAAATGTGTATTAATTGACGGATCATATAAATAAATAAAAATAATATATAACATAAAGATTGACTCGACTTATAAATAAAAAGTAATAGGTATCTACTGTATTTGTGGCTGATATACGGAGTATAGAAGTCAATTTTTCAATTAATTTAATATGAATTCAAACACAATATTATTATATTAAAGGCAATAATAATTGAGCTGTATGAGGGGCTAGGCCAAAAAAACATAATTTAATCATATTCGGATAAAACTGACAACACGATAACCATATGACTATGAAGGCAAACAGTGCGGGTACAATAAAAGGGCGTGTTGGATATTTCCTACGTACCTAATATTTATACTGTAACCTAGTACGGGTTTCCTTTAATTTATTATATTGCATTGACATTGGCATTACCAGTCGGTACACAATAAACAAGCGCGTCTGACGATTTCTTTATTAATTTTGTAATTTAATTTAATTAATTTAAAAACTAGACAGTACTGCTGCAGTTCTTTGATGTTATGACTCAGACACAACATGTGAACAATATTATGTAGAGCGATAAAGTAAACCGTTTCGAGTGGAGGACCTTTTGTAACATAATTTGAGAAGAATAAAATGGTAATAGTGCCACAACAAAATAAAAAAAATAATTATAATTAAATAAAAGTATTTAAACTAGTAAAATGTATCTAATACACGCTAGCACATATCCATTTCATTCTTTGCAACTTTTTAGTTGTAAGATTAAATTTGAAATATATATAAATTAAATTGTAGTCACTCGGATATTATATTACTTATTTCACAGTTTCTACAATGCTATTAAAATCTTAAATTATTTTTAGACCACTTATTCTTTACGCGTCAATGGTTGAAAAAATAAAATGATAAAAATGTACGGTTGAACTTGGTCTAGGTAACAATCTAATTACCACAAAAAATGACTAGCTTGAAATAATTATAAAAAAATCCGGGTAACGTCATTAGTTTTATATAATAACACTTACATACTACGACATACAACTTAAGTTTATTTAGTACACACTTTCGTAGCATATTTTATCTTTTGATATTTCAACGTTGGGCACCTCATAAGTTTGACATTTTTAAAATTAATTTCAATAATACAATTATTATAACACGGCAGTATGGATAGGCAATTCAGCTACACCTATATTTAGTGGGTTCATATTATTTTTTTGGTATCTTACATAATTATGAAATTGTTGTTAGGTGATAGAGAGTTAGGTCTAAAATGTAATATTAAATTATAAAAAGTATGCGTACTATGAGTACCGCAAAGAAAGAAAGAACCCCTCTCCTTTAATAAAAGCTATTTATTTATTAAGTGATAATTAAATACTATGGATCTAATTTTAAACATACTTCCTTTTTTTTAAATTATTTATCCCCTGTAAACCAATATACCTTTTGAAATTCATCATATTATCCAGTAAATGAATGTACTTTATATAATCATTAATATACTCTTCATTGACTATACACATAATAAACATTTTAGGTTTTTTCTAAGTTTTGACTTCATAAGTCATAACTATTAGTTATCATTAACTTTATTCATATTGTAAAATATACATATTTTCAATAATAACGTACCTACTTTAAAATAATAAGTGAAACTATTTGAGTTAAATCAACAACATACTTACCAATACATGTATAATATTATTTAACTTAATAATATAGTACGAAAATATATTCTTTTTAGTTACGTTTGCTTCTATATTGTTTATTTTTAGTGTTTTGCCCTTATTTGTTAATTCTACGATATTAAAAGAACTCATAATGATTGTAGCTCAGAAGTTTATGTGGCACTAAGACAAAATAATGCTAGTCTATGTTGAAAATGTATAATATTATATTCTTTAAAATACAAACTTGGTCTTAATGCATACGTTATTTTAAAGCGTCTTTAGTATTACTATTAATTTTGTAAATGTTTGTTTTGCAGTAAAGTTCTTTCATTGACATTTTCGGTAACATTGAAGTCTGAAAAAAATGTGAATGCCATACATTGATGACATACTATTAAATAAAAAATATAGATACATTTTATAAATTATGAAGCGCTCAATAATGATGATATTTTTTAAATGTTATACTTAATTTATTTAAGAATGTTTGAATTCAAAGTTATACTTTACAAAATAAGGGTTTTTTATAATTTAATTACATTATATTTTAAAAAACGGTTTTCAGAGTAAACAACATATTATATTGTTCGTGGGATGTCTTGTCGTTCACATTCTACCAACATTTAATATATTGTCTATCTAAAGTCAATAAATCATCCCTGAGATACGCTCGTTTAGAACATACGCCATTCCAGTACATTGGTAAAAAAATGGTCAATAAAAAACCGGTCTTCAGATATTATTAATTTTTTTTCGAAAATAAACATTTAAAAACTTACAAAAACAATATTGGTAGGTACTTCCACAAGCAGTATGAAATTAAATAACAATCATACTGATCGATGAGCTCATATCAAATTTAAAGTCTGTAAAAGTCAACGCGATAAAGATTATAATAATATGTAATCTTCAAGTTGCGACATATTTAAATATATGTTTTACGGAATTTTAATAATTTTGGATTTTATTTGATATTTAAGTATTTTACTAAGAGTCACGCCACTTCAATATTATATAAATAACGAATACGAAAAAAAGTTGTATCCAGCGCAAAAGCATATTTATGTTAAAAAAACATAAATTAAAAAAAATTAAAATAAATATGTATCATAATTCATAAGGATGTGTAGGTATTGAGTGTTCTGTCCCATTAACAATATTTTTTGAAACACTAAGATTGTTTTTGGATTTACGAGAAATGTGTAAGACATTTTTTAAGAGGTATAGTTTACATGAATTAACTTATGGATAATTTACAATTGAAAATATGAAAAATAAATAAGTTCCTTAATTCTGAAAAACCCAAAGTACCTATACATACTGTATACCTCGTGTCTGTTCAAAACAGAATGGGAATAAACAACTTATTTCGGGCTCATTTTACTTGAAATAATGTTTTTTTTTAGCCACAATTCAACTGTACATATAAATGTTAATTGCATGACTAGTTTTATATTATTAACTACAATTATTCATTGAATAAGGCTCTAGTTTAAAAGCAATAAAACCACCTACATCAGTTTTAATGTTAAATTTACGTATTATCCTGATTTTCTTGAGTTTTATTGGACAGTTCTCAGGAACGTAACTTGACGGAAACTCCAATAAATGTAAGGTCCAGGAATGTGTAATAGTTAGGAATTTTAATGGAAATAACATTTTATTTCTCTAAAAATAATACTTTCCTAGCACTAAATTATTTTTATACGCCGTAGAATTAAAATATACATCTTTAAATTTTTATTTCGCATTTTAATTGTATTTTCATATTTTTAGGGAATTTTTGAATATGTTATAATTTATGTTGTATGTTTGGGTAAAATTGTATCTATTTTCAACTCATAAACAAAAAAAAATAGTAATTATGAAAAAGCTTTAAAATGTATTTATTTTGCTTAGGTATGTTTTTTTATTTTGTGTACTTTATAATATGTACGCAGACGTACGTAACGGAAACTGCAGTATATGAGCAATTGTAAAGTCCGTCTAAAACGAACCTTTTATAAATAAACATTTAAAAATGGTACCAAGTAATAATAGTAAGGTAAAAGCAAAAGTTAAATATTTATACAATTTAAAATTTAATTTTGAGTCATTTTTCTTAGTTTTTAACACATTAATATCCACGTTATTTTGAAAGAAGTTTGGTAAGTGTATGCTAGATGAATCTTAAATAACCATGTAAATATGACAAAATAACTTAAATTATTGAATTAATATCGAATAATATTAAATTAATTATATTTGAAGGATTTGAAAATGTACATCCCGTACTTCCAATTCGAACATCTATGAATATGCATAAAAATATTTAAAATACTTTCTATTATTTATTATTTGGGTAAGATACTTACAACTATTACACCTTCAGGTTGTAATCTTTAAATAGAAATTATCTCGAGAATTATACAATTATAAACTATTATGGTGGGTGGGGGGGGAGGGGGACATGAAAATAATCGTTTTAATTGTATGTATTCAATGAAACTATCCCGTTACCGTGGCCTTTTAGGGATTGAAAAGAACGTTCTCGTTCTAGGCAACGGAAAACCCTAGTTTTGCAAACCATCGTGGTTAGTGCACGGAAACCAATCTACCGTGAATTATAATTATTCAGCTCTTGAAAATAATCATATTATTTTCTAGCAATATTTTAGTAACCATATAATTAAACTAGATACCTGATTTTATTTTGCATGCACTATTTTGTTTCAAGATCCGACCACGATAATTATTACAATTAATGTTGAACTTGTCTGTTATACATTTATACAGAATCGCCCATCGGCTATTGACCTATATTACTAATGGACCTGTTGTTATCACGGTATCTTTTAAATTTGTTTTATTAATTAATATAATATTATTATGCATTGACTCAACTACAATACAACCGAGACACCACAGGTATTATTCTGATAAAATAAATTGAAAAATTATAATATAATATTATTACGGTTTGCGACATGCTCACCTTCTTTGGTATCTCGCCCGTTGCTTGTTATAATTACCTACTATTTTATCATCATTAATATTATTCTATATTTATCTTTGTTATTTAATAATATCATTGTCTGTTGTTTTGTCGGGCTATACACGATTACAAATTTATAATAATTTAGTAGTCAATCAACTGCAGTTATGTCGTCAAAACCGCATCGCAGTTTATATTTTGTTTTATTAACGTACAATATAATTATTGTGGTTTATACATTTCTATTGCGATAGCGTCTTCGTCGCTAGTCGTTTTTCGACTTCGTTGTTGTCACATTCACGCTAAATAATCGTAGGTAATTGTTTGTTGTACTGTCATCAACATTTTGTTAATGTTATCTCAAAATTGTTGTCGTTATATTTTTAGGTTTAAGAACCCATCAAAATTAAGAGCCTCTAAATCGACCGTTTGTGTTGTTACCATCAAAGGCTCCATCGAAATAAGTGTAATTTGTATAATGTATATTAATATTCTGTTTTTATTTTAGTGTAACAGCCCAAAATTTATCTTAATTGTGTGATTTTTTTTTTTTAAACTTATATATTCTAAATTTCTAACAGTATTTTGCATGAAGTAAGTCTTACCTATGGTGAAATATGCATCAAGAGATGTGGTCAAAAGTATACACAGTATAAACCAGCCGCTACTTTTATTAACATATCTATTTATCTATTAATATTATTACTATTATTTTTTTATTTTTATCTAGGTATTTATTTGTATAACAATTGTCTATATAATATCTGAACCTATATCAATTATCACCAATATATTATACGGTCCACTTTTATTACATTATTGTTTTCAATTAATTTACCATCACTGATAATCAGTTTCAAATGTTATCTTTAATTTACTTAGTGTACAACTGATAAAAACCCTACGACGGTTTTTGTAAAATCACTTCACTTAAAACATAATAGTAATTCAAAATACATTTTTTGTAATTTCAACTCAAACTCATAGTTTATGAAAATATTATAATAAATACACTTCGGTAATAACGTTTGCAATAGTTTTTATTGAAAAATATCGAAAATCGAAAATCTTTGGCACGCAATCTTTGCGTTTATTTACATTTTAGATTAATTCGTCTGACATTGTACATATTACGGTTCTCTTTTAGAAAATTGCCTCCACAGTATTACACCGTAGAGGTATGAGGTTTGTAAAAAGTAACAACTCCCTTGTATTCTCTCTGTTGTTCCTATACATACATTAAAACTGTAATTATTGCCGGCTGCCCAAAATATGCGATCAATGAATGCGGGTGTTTTTTTTTTTGTAATAAAACCGAAAAGTGCAACCGTTAATCACTAAGTGTTATTTGTTTTTCGCGTGACATATCTAGATCTTTCATTGGACTTTCCGACAACTAACTGGACGACTGTGCGTCCGCACATCATTAAGGCACTTTGTTCGATATTTAATATAACTTTATAGGTATTTCGGGTGCCATATAATATGACCTACACAACATTAATTGTGTTATTCATAGCCCGCTCGCGAGTTTTCATTAAATCCGAAATGTACTAATAAAAGAGGATTACATGGTCTTGTTGGATAAATGTTTGACAGTAGATATAGTCGATATAGTATATGTGTATGTGTATGTCATTGCTCTATAGACACGGTTTGAAATGTGTTGGCTTTTTTTATTATTTATTACGTCATTAAAAACAAGATATACATTACGTTACACACAGCACATAGTATTTTATGTACTTCTTTTGTTTTTGAACTTTAACTAGCAAAGCCGTTTGGGCCGGTTCTTTTTGATGTCACTTCATTAAATGGTAACTGTGAGTTTATAATTCTTACATTATAAATGTATAATAATTATGTATTATTGTAATAATGTACTGAATTTTATTATTTTAGAAATATTAGACGTCTCTAAGAGTATATATTTAATGTTAAACATAATATTATTAAACATTCATATTATACGTTTCAGATGCTTTTAGAGTTTAATGGCGATAAATTCAATGTGTAATAAATAATTAGATATTTATATATTTACACTGAGAATCTCTAATATATTATGATTATCTTAACCAACAGTTAGAAAATTGAGTTTAGCATATTTAAGGATCGAATTCACTAGAATTTCTAACAGATTTCCATTGACTTGACGAGCTTTTAATTATTCAAGCAATAACCCAGCTATATCAAACATTAATGTATCTACGATATAGATAAATGAAACTGTGAATCAATAATAGTATTATATTATTGATGAGGTACCCTAGACAACTATTGCACAGTAGAGTAGTGACCTTTATTATACTTTCCTCTTTTTTTTTTTAAAAAAAGTCATGCTATTCCTATACAATCTATACATTTGTTCACAGTTTTCCGAGAAACAAATAATAATCGAACTCAATCAATCAATATATTTTAAATTTTGAATAGACTAGGCAATTTTTTCTCCATTATTGTTATTTAATTGACATTTTTTTTATGTCAGACAATGAAATTGTTTTGTATCTATAAATATTATCGATTGAAAAATGAACAAAAACTTTCAGATTTAATTTTTGACATCAAATATTTATTATAATTTATTGTGAAATTATCGCCACACAAACTATTTTTGAGGAATCAGTCCCAAATCATTCAAATAGGTATAACATGAACGGCCAGTTACCTAATTGTTATTTTTTTTTCTTTTGTAAATCGATTATAATACCTAGTTAATGTTGATAAGTATAATTTTTTTAATTTTTTTTTTTAATATTGCATTTTCTAAAATGTCTAAAAAAATTAGTAAGATTAATTTTAGATGGGTTAATTAATTGTGTAAGATAATATAATATAATAATATACATTTATTGATTGTATTTTTAATTTAGAATATTTTAGTATCGACGCTGTGTCACGTACAAATGATATAAAAATATCGCTAAGATTTACAAGACTACTTAAAATGAATGAGTTGCTTAGTGCTGTTTTTGGTATGAAGAGTCCACAATATAAGTGACCGGTCAGTCGACGACGACGACGACGTTGTCAGGTTTTGGACAGAAATCAGGCGCAGTGTTCCAATCGGTCGTCTCGCGTTTACGATGTTTTGCACAGCGTTTAAATTTACTCGGACTTCGCTTGTCTCGCAACGCAAAATAATGGCGATCGACTTGAACAGTGAAAAATGTATCCGCTGGTCGTAGGTAGGTAATATGCACGTGCGTCGTTGTAATACTTTGTCGGCGACGGTGTAGAATGCTTGCGATTTATCGATCGGCGGCCGTTCAGCGCGGCGCTAGACGACGACCGATTCATGTGTAATTAAAAATCGCTGGGCCTCTACCGCCACCATCACCGCCCCCAACCTTCAACGCCACAAAAAACGCCACCTCCACACCCCCCCCCCCTCCGACGGAGCCAAAAGTGAGAGCGCATATTGTGTGTAAAATATAAATGACGACACTGTGTGCTCTTTTTTTTTTTCAGGCCGTTCGCCCCGACGATCGACCCTCGTGATTATACGAAATATCTGAATCCCCGGGGAGGACACTGGAGGGTAGTCGTGGTCGGCGGGGCGGCACAATCGTACAGTTACACGCAGCGCGCGAGTATCGTTGCGTGCGCGCGGCCAGTGATATTTTAGTCGACGTGAAAGCATAAAAAACGAATGGATCAGAGCGCAAAATAATAAAACAAAAATAAATATTTGCGGTGAAAACCGTTTGGAAACGTTTTGACCCGCGTTGTTCACTCGGTCTTAATATTCTACTATACGTTAATATAATATATGTATATATATATATATATACCTTCGCGTTATACATAATAATAATAATAATAATAGTTCAACAGTAATAATTAAATGTATGTATCACGAATTCTCGGTAGACGGGTGTCAGTGATTATTGTCCGATAAATATGTTTTTTTAATACAAAATCGATGAAAACAATAATGCATCCAGGAGAATATAAACATGTGTTTTTGTTCAACAAATCCTCTCCCGATGACGATTAATCCCCGGTAAATACATATAATTTCAGAACCCCACCAGCAAAAAATCTCTTCAACGGTTTAAAAATATAAATATAAATAAAAATATATTATTTTGTTCGCTATATCTATATGATCATGTTTAACGTATGTTCGGCACGTTTAAGAGCCTATTGAAACGGTTTACATTTTAAATTTTGAAATAATTAGAAAATATAATATTCATCGAAGAGGAAGTTCATAACACGGTAAAATAGATTTAAAGCCATACTATATTATATACTATGGAACACAGTTAGTATTTAAATTAAGATACAAAATAGCTTAATTATGGTTCAAAAGTTTAATAAATTATGATTTACAATTTTAATTTCCAATACAATTTTTTCTGTGCATAAATGTAGTATTTTTTTTTCAAATAAAAAAAATTTAATAATATTCTGAAATGGTTTTGTCTGATATCTTATCGTGGTATACTGGTAAATAATATATTCTTATTCTATTTTTGGAACATTTAAAACGAATTAAAAATATACTCGCAGAGTCATAATATTTTGTTCTTTATTTATTAAAACAATTAAATTTGAGCTATCATAAAGCAAAATAAAAGTTCCCAAAACATAATAAAGTGACAAAATAATAACTACATTAGGTTAACCCCATCACGCAATAGACTAAGTAATAATATGTTTACTTAACTGTATTAAATACATATTGAAAGAGGTATCTTAATATGTAATGTTAAACATATAATGTGTGTACATTGAATACGTGTTGTTTTCTTAACAAGTTTGTTTAGACAACCAACTGTATGTTAACTTTAACTCAATGTTATGTACCTACGCATTACAATTATTTGCATTGTAATTATATTAAGTTCACCCATGGATTCCTATGATCTTGTATATATTTTATTTATGTTCTTAAAAATAAATACTGGGCCCCACTACGTCTCCCGTGCGTGGCCCAAGAAAAAATAATCAATAATTATTGGTCAATTTATATTCCATATTAATGTGAAGCAATTTGTGCGAGACGGAGAAATAAAACAGTCCGTCCATAACTAAAATACTTTTTATACAGTTTTCTTCTGATACCATAGTGCAGAGCGTTTTTACTTGTAAAATATCATGGTTCTTAAAAAAGTATTTGAAACTTCTTAAGAGCAAAATGCCTTTAATGTAGTTATTATCTAAAATATGATACATTGTCCCAAAACACAGCAAATTGAATTATGGTTTATTAAATAGTGTTAATTGAATATAAGGTATTTACTTTGAAAAGTTTATCAATTTTTCATCTTAATGTTTGTGCTTTAGTTATTTTATAATTAATTTCATTATATATGAGATGGTATTATAATAATTTCAAAAGTTTTTCGTTTAACATTTGAGATTAAACGCATAATTATTCGTCTCAGTATGACAATATTTGCGACAAGATATTTAAATTTAACAGTTTCGTTTTCTTGGAATTCCAATAGACGAAATTATAATTAAATAACGTTGATAAAGCACAAAATAGTTTTCCATCTCAACCTTTTCCACAAATGTCTTTTCCGAATCACAAAATGTTTGATGCTAAACAATGTACAATGTATTTTATTTCAGTCTTACAATGTTAACTGACAAAATAATTATCGTTAAAAGGCTTATAAAAATATATATGGAAATATATGGATGATTGAGAGTTTTTTACAAACCAATTTTTTTTTTTAACTACATAAGTATAGTATTGATAAAATATCGGAAAATGGAGATAAATATATTTTTGTTTTGAGAAAATTTATTTAGCTTACATTTCAATGTGGGAAGAACTTAAGTTTCATGAAAACAACGCGCGAAATCATTGAATATTAACTCAACGAGTTCGAGAGTTTTCTTAAGCATAATTTTATTCCAAGAAAGCTATACAAAACATTTTCGAACCCATCATAATATGAGCTTTATTATACGTGTGAAACTTTTTGATCAACACGTGTCTGTTTCCATTGTATGCGAGTTCGTGAATTTCAAAAACAGTTATTTTCAATCAATTCAAACACACATATATATAATTTCCGAACCCTTCGCATCTCCGGCGTATTTTAATTTTAGATTTACAATTTAAAAAGTATTCTACACTAGGTATAATTATTATTTTTTTAAAACATTTTATAGCTAGATGAAAACGTAAAAAAAACAATGTAGTTTAGTTAGAAAGTTTATGAGGGTACAGAGTTCCCTCAGTAGCTCAATAAACGATGACATAATTATAAACAATTAAATACAAAATGTTTTGAATATTTATTTATTTTTATAAAGTTACATTCCAAACTTATTTACTCGTAACCGTGTTATAAATCACTCTGAAAAATATTTAAAGACAAATATAATATGACGAGTTGCACCAAAGGAACTTTCAGATTAAACTAATTATAAATCGTGGGCATTTGAATATCGTAAATAGACGAAAAAATTATTTACATATTATCAGTGTAGTGTTGTGTACGTGATAGAGAGCGAAAGATAATGTGCACTGTTTAATACTTTTTTGCATATCACAGAAAAAACAAAAAAAAAATGGCTTAACTGTATTAATAATTTTTCCAAAATTTACAACTCATATAATATTATATTATGTATCCATAAAAGTAACTGAATAATATTGATTATTGGGTTCTGACCACGATTCTAGTTGCGTTCGCCAAGATATAAATTATACTCATTACTCGTAGAAACTAAACAATTTAAAAATTATCCACTAAATAATTTACAGTAAAAAATAGAGCTTTTCATTTAAAAGAATAGGAAATTGTATCACCAGTCACCGTAGAAAACTTTTTAAGTAGTAAAAATAATTCAAAAGATTTTAATTATATTTAAAAATATTAGAAATTAAAATTTGAATACATTAATTATTTAAGGGGAGAATGGGGGCGATCATGCTTGGTGATTCAATAAATTAGCATAAGACTTTTTTTTTACCAAAAGCCATTGGGACTATCTTGTTATTTAAAAAAAAAAAATATTTTTTTAAATTGTAAGCTAACAAGTTCAGATTATTGGAATCATTTTTAAAATTTTTTTTTTGTTATAGATTCTCGACAATTAAACGATCAACTGTAGTTATACGTAGACAACATAATAAATTCTAATACATTCTTAATTTCTTCCGATGATTGTTAAAATCATTTGTGTTGCAGTTTGATTATTACAATTTAAAACGACGAATTATGTTATAAGAGAATGAAAAATACAAATGTTAGGATATAATGGTTATTCAATACAATTAAAAAAAAATAATTTCAACCATACTGCAATAGGAAAATGATTCTTAACATGGATAATTTAATATTGGTAGTAGGTAGATGGTAGAATAGTTTGTTAAAAATGGTATCTTAATTACAATTGTTTTCGGTGTTTTGCTGGTTTTTGCAATTTTCTCAAAAACTCATGGGAGTTTAAAAAAAACGGATCTTTCAAAGTACATTACGTGTTTAGTTTCCAATTTACAAAGGTGATGTATAAAACTTTTTAAGTTGTTTAACTTACTAAAAATCGACTTTAACAAACCAAACCAAAACACATTTCTTTTAAAATTTCAAATGAATGATTGATTTACACATCAGATTACACATTGATCAAAATTCCGTATGTATAACAACATATACTTATTAACAAATAAATGACCTAATCCGTATAATTTATATTGTGGTGATGTGTTTACTGATTTTCAAAAATGTTTTTAAATTTAAATACATTATACTAGAAATTAATCGGTAATTTTTAATTTATTTTTAATAAATTTGATGCATAACACTATCCATGTTTATTTATAGATTATCTGTTAAATATAATTATATACGTCATTAGGTACGTTATACTGTACATACCTAAGTAATAAATAATAATATATAAAGTATCGATTAAATAATTTAGCCATTAAGGAATCATGTTAAAACCTTTTTTAACAAGCCATAAACTCTAATAATGAAGTTAAAATTAATTTAGAACTAGGTATTGGGATAATAATTGTCTGAAAAGATTATCATATCGGCCAATTCGACTCAGTCATGAAGCCTTATTAATGTCAATTTTAAACCCACTTCATACACTCAATTGTATTTAGTATTCATGTTATACTGCTGACTGAATTATTGGAGAATAATCACTTGCATAATATTTTTCTTTAAAAGTTTAATTCCATCATCGATAAATTTAGTTTCTCTAAGTCTCTCATTCTATGCATGTATTACGTGATTTATTGATATAATAATGTCTTTAGAATAATATATTAAATGTTGATGTTATTGTCGTAACAACGAAATAATAATTTAAATTACAGCGTTTATAATTAATATTATTAATTCATTTAAATACATTACAAAAATATAATAATACATTCAAGTATTATTGTGTTATTTTTTTTTAAAACATATTTAAATTTAAAAATTTTTTATGGATTAATATTAATTTATTTTGGTTAACAATTTTACATTGTAGAGAACTCAATATCGGACATCAATGAGTTGTATGGTTTGTTTTTTTTATTTGAACTATTTTAGCTTTAATTGCATATGTTATAAACTATATATTATATATAATAAAAAAATCACTATAAATACATATTTTTGACAATGGTTTTAATGATTGATTTATGTTTTGATTCACTGATTTTTTTTTCAAGAACTTTGTTTTTAAAAAGGTCGGCAAGTGGATACCGCTATGCTGTACAGTGGGTGTCAAGTGGGACACTAAATGGATGAGTTTAATTTAAATTCAATAATTATATAAAATCATTTTATACAAAAAACCATTCTGAGCGAAGACGGTCTGTCGGTCTAGATAACTAAGTGTATTCTATGATATTATTGCTACCTATTAAAACCATCAATAATACAGTAAGTTGAATTAATGTCTGTAGAAAATATCCAATGTCTAATTTCAATCTCTCATAAAAAATTAGCTGGACTTTCCGGTAATTTTTTTTTTTATAAAGGTAAAAAAACTTATAGAGTTTTTTTGTTGAATTTTCAAGACTTAGTTGAATAGAAATTTTTTTATAAACTTACTAATCAAAAAAAAAATGCAAAATGTTGTTATTTTTACATATTATTTCAAAATTTCAACTTTAGATGCTTATAAAAATCTATTATAGACTTACGATTAACTTTTTTTAACTACCATTTACATAACAGCTTATGAGAAACCTTTTATTAATTAAAAAAAAATGTTAAGCCTTAGGTATAAACTCTCAAAATGTTATACATTTTTTCACAACAAAATAGTTTGTATATTTTTGTGATTTTGACTGATTTTGTAATAAATTGAACTTTAAACTGTAATAACATTTTTGAACTGTTTTCCTATCGATTTTTTTTTTGGTTGTCGTTATGTTAAATGCGCATTAATAAAAAAAAAAAAAAAAAAATTACATTAAGTTACAATTGTGTTAATGTAGATATAATTTTACAACATTTGATATTTTTCAGTATTCAGGTTTTACTTAAATAAATTATTTGTTATATTATACTTTTATGAATTCGTATATTTCTTAATTGCATAACTGTTAGGGACCTTAGAAAAACGTTTTTTTTTTATAAAGGGTTTCCATGCTAAAAGTATCTGCAGAATAAAAAATAAAATCATATTCAATTTGTATGACATGAACGAAATGTATGTTCCAAAATGTTGCCCCTACATATACGATTATATAAATAGATACAGGTTGGGTTGGTTCATATGAGACTGCTCCCTCTTATTTAATGTACAATTTAATTATTTTTTTTTACTACCTTTTGGAAAAAATAGTTTTTTATGATTAGTTTATAACTTTTGACTTTTTAACTACAAAAATCACTTATTTACTCTCTATGACTTTTTGTTTACGTTGAAATTATGAATTAATTTCATCAAACTATTATGTGTTGTGCACATAAAACATATTTCGTTGATCAGTTTTTAATTACATTTTATGTGAGAAAAAAATCTTTTATTCTCTCTCTCTCTCTTTTGATCTTCTATATCCTTTTGAAACTATATTCAAATATATAAAACGTGTCTGGAATACGATTATCATTGTCTGCCAGTAAACGAAAGTTAAGCAAATTATGCAACAGTGTGTCCCTCTGCATTATTTTATGAAACATAATTACTGTATTCATTTAAACGACATATTGTAATACTTGTTTCCACACAATCATGTGTTTGTAAGTTTTTATTAAATACTCGTTGTCGCTGACCTTAAATTTTATTTTATAGAAGTCTCCGTATATTAAAAGTATCACACATTTTTTTGAAATTATTAAATAGTCTCAAGTAAAGAATAATAATAAATAAGCTCAAATTCTATTAAGTTTTTTTTTACGTTTATTATTAGAAATATAAAGTGAGAATAAACTTAAATGCGTAAATAACTTTAAATTCAAGATAATAGGTATAACATTTTTTCTACCATTATATTGCTATTATATTATTGTAAATGATTGTCATTTTTAATTTTACTTTTTGAGAACAAAACACATTGTCATACATTTTATTCGTCGATTGACAGACACTGTATGATATACCTACCTAACTATATATTTTTGGTCTAAATTATATTATGCAATGATTAGCACACACCTATAGCAAATAAAATAAAGTAATAAACATCAACGTAGGTAATAACTAATAAGCTATTTAATTCTCAATACTATACATAAACGTAATCCCTAAATCACCTCCGGTTTGTACAACGTATCTCTGTATAATATAAAAATTAATAAAAATTTTCAAAACTAGAAATAATTTACCATACGATTTAGTCGGTTCGTGCTCAATGTATTTCCGACTTCAAATAGTATTAATTATATTGATATTCATCGTTGCTGCCTAAATATGCTACATATTTTATAATAATATCATTACTGATACGCGTATTACTGGAGCTTAACAACACAGATATTATAACAATTATTGACATCGTAATTTTATCAATTATTACCATCAGACGTTAAATCCGATTTCGTAACAGCGGTTAACCACGAAACCAATTTACGGACACTGCATAATATATTATTATATGTTATAATATGCCTACCTCCTAGCAGCCGGCGACATTTTTCATCTACTCTACGTCGCTATTAAGGGTTATAAATTTGATGATTTTATTATCTAATGACATTACCTGTACAGTGTACCCGTAGAATATAGAGTTACGTGCAAGTTAAATATAAGGTTAGGTTAGGCGTGTACGGCGTGTACGTATAATAATAATATGTCGACACGAGCCAATGCACTCGGTTTTAAATTGTCACGTTGCCGCCGGAATCAATTCGATTAGGTTAATCGATTCCGTGTGGTGACGATGATAGGCAGCCGAATACATCACGATCACGTCATTATATTGGAGTTAATAACGTAGTTTCGTAGGTGCTTTAAGCCAGTATTATACTCGCGGCCGAAAGAATATATTATATTATAATAATATGACGTCAAGTCTAAAGTTCGCCAAACAACGAGTGAGTAAAAACGTCAATTTATAATTTATCGAATGTGCGGTGTAGCTGCTATTATAGGGTTTAAAATATCGTTATTCTTGTTTTTAAATATTTAATTTTTGTCAAAAAGGAAACATAAAAAAAAAGAATCGAAAATAGATTCATTATATCATTATAAACACTATTCCGATGATATAAACTGGTTGTATAATTATATATTCTTAATAAATCACAATTAATATTCATGAAATGCTCACTGTATTTTTATTAACGGTTTTAAAAAACGCAAAATCCTAAAAACAATGTTTAACCTTTTTTTTTTTTACAAATTTGCGAGTATACAGTTGTTTTAAAAGTAGTGCTATTCGTGAATGTAAAATATAAATATTTTGAAATTGCGCTAAAACATTATTGCATAATCATTTCCACGAATGGATATACCGAATTACAAAGACCGAAGAAATTCGGTGAGGTGCATGAACGTTTTAATGTAATTTAGGGTGGGATAGACCTATGCTACTGCCCACTTGAGTTAAAAGTTATTATTAGGCGAAATGCTCGTGGCGATGATGCGAATTCCGAGGAACCGTGGATTGTCATAAATTAGTAAATTGCCTTTGTATAAAAACAAGGTATATTATCCAAAAGGTTTAAACATAATTTACATTCAACGGCACCTACCATTTACCATTAAAATTAGTGCGTTATAATTACACGGCAATATTGCGCGTTGTGTGCGTTGTAAGAGTAGACGGTATACTATTATAGTACGCTACTAAGTCTAGCGGAATGAAAACGAACGAGTGCTGTTTACATATTATTATTATTATTATTATTATTATTATATACCGACGATTTCAAACGAAATGACTTATTACGAGTAATATGTTTTAATAAAACATATATCAAACAATACGTAATAATAATGTACGACGATGCATAATAAATTATTGTCATTTATTTTATTGTTATATGCAATATACATATAGCCGATATACCTACATAGTAAATTTATGCTGCACATATTTCTAATAAAATACGAGCTACGTGGAACTTTTGTGACGATACATTCAAATTTAATGTTGATTTTTAATCTTAAAGACATACCCCGTGTTTTGTTTGTGTGTGGTGTGGTGCTGGAAAACAGCTTTGTCACAGTGCTAATCGACTCAAATAAAGGCAACATAACGATCGGAGGACAATGAAATTACGGAGGATAAACTTACTGTCCTCTGATTAAATTAATATTGGAGGTATATGGATTTATGTGCAGGGCCGGCGCGCGGCGCTACAAATTGCGGGGCCCCGTGCAAAATAGTTTAAATAAAATGTACACAATAATTAATATTTAATAATATATACTTAAAGTTTAAATAAACAAAATAAATGTGTGTAATAACATATAATATATTATTTATTATATATTTTAGAAGAATTTCTTGCCTTTTCACTCGCAAACTCATTTATGAGCGTATCGTGATTAATAGTTTCAGCTACCTATGTATATATTTTCCGATGGATATTGTCGAAAGTCCAGTAGGGAGAATTTAGTAAAGAATAAGGAGAATATTATAAGTACTGAGAATTGAGATACCACAATAATATTATCGACATGACAATATTCGACATAGTCTATTTATACTATTCGGTTAATCATCACTCTACATTCCGACAATCGATTATCGATACCACGAAAATGCCCATAATTATATATTTTATTGGAAACAGTACTAATAATAATATTAACACTATCGGCTATAATATTATTATTAAAAACGTTATCTTTTTTAAATTATAATATTCGATCGCAGTAATGATTTTGTTTTTCTGGAGTGAGCCGGCTTCCGCGGGGCCCTGTGCAGGTGCACCGGTTGCACTGTCCTTACGCCGGTCCTGAATTATTTATGACGCTTGACCAATCGCACCTTTCTAAATCAGAATAACGTAAGTTTTTGTATAAAAAAATATGTACTCAATGTCTCTTAATAATGTGTATTTGTCCTAAATTAAGTGATTTATTATCTTAACGAAAATCTATTAAATACATATAGGTAGTGTTTAGTTGTCATGAAATTTAAAATTGTGTAATATTTTAGTTTTAATAAGTTTTATTTTGTCATTACCCATTATACCTTCATAATTTTATAATATGGGGGAAGACAATCACTAACGACTCATTGGTAATGTTTTTTTTTTGATGTTATACATTTAAAAATGTATTCAAAATGTTTTTTTACATTTTTAAATTTATGATTATAAATCATGTATATTTTTCTTGTCATATACTTATTACCTAAGTTATAATTACGCTACGATTACGATAATAAATTATTAACCATCAATAGGAGTGTAATACATATTATACTTATATTTAGTCACAATAATAGTAGCTGATTCATCGTCGTCAACAATATAAGCCATTTTTTGGGGGTAAAAAACAAGTTTCACAATAAATAGCTAAAAACAAGACTCTAATAAAGTAATATTATGTCAACCACTTTACTCATTGATAGCAATGATTATGCCTAAAACTCATGGACTGTATCATAACTAATTGATAAATAACCATCATTAATATTTGTATTAAAAAAATGCAATGTTTCACGTTTTTGTGAAAAAAAATTAAAATATATATTTTTTCAAATATTTTATATTTTAAACATTAAATATATACCTATTATATTGTGTCTTCAAAATAACATAAACTAAAATAATATTATATTTAAAATTGTAAACTACTTGTTTTTTCGAATTAGAATTAAATGTGCTTGAATGAAAATTTAATTAAATGAAATATTATTATAAATAAAATTACTAAAATGTCACAAATATATTTCGTGTTGTATAAGGCATATTCAAATTAAAAACAATGTTAAAGTGTCATATTCAGAAAACAGTGTAAAAGTACATATTTTTTTCTGATGTTTATTGTAGGTATACTAAGAATAAATAGTAAATATCATAAAATCCTTAAAACTACTATATTCATGTATGAAATTAAAAAATATTTAAATTTACTCCTATCCGAATCCACTTAAGGCCCCCGGTGCCGGCTATTTATTAAGGAGCAAATTATTGGCAACCTTAATCACCTATTGTTTCAGCGCCGTACGAACTTGTCAATGTGTTGGATCGTAAATGGTTATTAGTAGGGCTAGGAAAATGAAGCACTAAAAACCTTCAATAAAGGAATTAAAAAATTGCCAATAATGCTCCATAAAAAAGCATTTTAACCAGGAAAATGCAACTAAAAAAGACTTGAACATTTTCAAGTTTAGCTGAAAAATATTTTTAATTTCAAAAAATAATTTATTAATCACATTTTTATATGTTCACACAAATTAATTCTTAGAACAACTAAGCGTATTTATAAATATTGAAAAAAATTAACTAAAAACTGTTTTATTAAATTTTAGGTACCTGTTTATTCTATAAATATTCAATAAGACAATAAGATATTTTAATATCTCACAATTATATATCGACAATACTCCGTACACTAGCACTCGAATATTAATTATTAAATGCTAAATAATATTATTGTAAATTTAGACATAGTAAACAAGTCAATAAATATCGTTCTCATTGTGTCTGGACTCCAGACAGTCAAACGTATTACGGAACCTCTACTCCCCACTCCGTAATCATTTTGACAAAATCTAAGAATCTATTTTCAGAAATATTTTCCGATAAGGCGATAATATTTCACTACGAAATTACGAAATATATACAATTAAATATATATACAAATAACACAATTAAAATTAATTAATAATTAATAATTTAGAAAAATATGTACGTAAATGTTCTAAAAATGTAAATATGTGTATAATTAACAAAAACGAAGTAAAAAGCTAATAAATTGACAAAAAAGTACCAAAAAAGCATTTATTTACAAATATCAAAAGAAAAAGCAAAAAAAGCAAAAACAAAATTGCATATTTGAACTCTGTGATGAATGAATCGAATTTTGTTTTTGATTAGCTATGTCCTAGAGTACTATGAAAGAAAATGCAAATGCTACAAAATCCTAGCCCTAGTTATTAGTGTAAGAGGACCCTCTACTACCCGCATATGAAAGACGCGAACGCACTCGCAGTCACATGTCATAGAATTAACAAAAGACGAATTATTAGTTGCCCATTCGACTGACGTAAATGACTTTACGGGAATATGGATGACTCATTGTCGATTGAATATTTCCAGATAATTTTTTTTTTAATTGATACACAACAATATTCTACAGCCTGTATCGAGCTCAGATATTTTACTTTATTTTGAATAATGATAAAAAAAAATTTGTAAAAAAAGCTTAAAATTGTCTCTTTTTTTAAAGACTTTTTTAAAAGTTTGAGATTAAAATATTATAAAACTAAGATCGATGCGGCCTGTAGAATATTTCCCTCTATTAGTTAAAAAAAAAATTATCAAATTTGGTTGATTCTACCGCACAGGATCCCTATTCCCGTAGAGCGTATTTTTGTGTACAAAATCGCATTGGCACCGGGCGCCTTAAATATCATATTTTATTAGTTTTTATGCACAATATTATATTGTAACCAACTCGTCTCGTTAATTATACTATACAAAATGATATTGTTATTTAAATTTATTATTTATGTACATCTTAGAAAATGTTTAACTATATTATTAATTATTGGAAATATAAACCTACGTATATAGTTACAGGGATGCGCAAAGTATAAAAATAATGTTGTTGTTCAATAAGTTTTTTTCCGCAAGGTGTAACTATACTATAAACTACCAACCAAAAACAAATTACAGCCTTAGTACAGTACAAAAAAAAGGTAATCCTAGGACTATGCACCCCATTAGAGCTATTGATTTAACAACAACTAAAAATGGGATTCTACTATGCTGCATTATATTGTTATAAATTAAATGTGATTTCATAATGTTCAAATTATTTTAATCACAAGCATAATTTCCTAAACTTAAAATTCATAAGCCAATCAAAATTTAAAATTTAAGTATTTTCCATTTTCGTTTTTACATAAAATGTTAAATTTTTAAACTCGACCGAAATGTGTTTATCAAATTATAATAATTGTCCTTTGTTCCTATTAAAATATTTCTTGCCATATTATAGACCACTCACTGATAATTATTTAAATTACATACTAATTATTTCTTTCATTAGTTTTCAAAACAAATTAAACAAAAATATTCAAATAAACCGTGTTTACAGATTTAATTTGTTAATTTTAATTACTCGTGTATAATTGTACGTCTTATTTTGTCACAACGGGAAAAACAGAATTTTCTTGTGTGGCATCTTCAATTTTTTTTTAATTTTTTTTTTTTTTTAATTTCTATTTTTAATCTTTAATTTGTCTAGATTCTATGAGTGTCATTGATAGTTTGTCTTATCACGCAAGCTACGTACACGATAGGATTCGTATTGATTAATAGCCATTTGGTAGTCGACAGCTATGTGTTTATCGCAAATGCCATATTCTGAATCGTATTTGAATATTGTAAAAGTATTATTCTTAATTAAGATATCAAAACAAAAACAAGTATGTTTTATACATTGAATAATGTTCGTATATATTGCATTTCAAGGATACTTGAATTTTTTTTTATGTATGTAATATACAGTTGAAAAAAAAATGTCTAAAAGATCTTAAAGTATTTAAAAAATAATTAAATGCACTTTATTTGTTTTTTATCCGATGTCTGCAGTACTATAAAGCCGCGACTAATAAAACGAAATAAATCTTATACTGCGCGAGTATAAGGTTCAATTAAACGGAAGAGATGTAAGCCTAATAATATTATTAAGATAATTTGATACAAAGTCGTTTTTTAAGATGTTATGTAGAACTGCAAGATAATTAAAACAAACAAAAAAACACAGAATAGTCTGGCAACAGATTTTTTTGATTTTAATTTTCTTTCTTATCTGCAGTTGGTATTTTAAACACTGTTATTTGTATCCGTTGGATATTTTTGTTCAGGATATTTTAATGCTTTGTTTATTTCATTCATTCATTCAGAAGTATCGTCCATTAGATATATCGAGTTGAAATATTATTGAATGGAATATCCTTTAATCTAAATAACTAGTATACAACTATGTACAATATAATATATTATTGTGTGTATATAGGTCCATAGATTTCAAATCAAGTTTTTACTGAATTATCCCAGGGCTTAAAACCAAATTGAAAATGTTCGATTTTAATTTCATTTTCACTTATTGATATTTGTTTTTTCTGATTTAAATTAAAATTTAATAATTTTTATGATTTTCAATTGTAGTTTATAAACATAATTTTATTTTTTTATTTAATATAAAATTTTACATTTTTTAAATTAAAACTTTGATTTCTAATTACAATAAATCTGTCGTCGTTTCCTCCTTCCATATTCATCGTTACGTGTGCCACTGTAACGGTCCTAATAGAGAATTGAATAAGAATTATTTCTTATTATCTACGTATGAACGTACGAAATAACGAATGAACGTATGAAATATTATCTACGTAATATTATAATATGTCACTTATGATTTTCAACTGTTTTTAACGATATTTAAAATTGATTTCAAGAATTGAGTTATTCTTTACGTCCGTATTAACGTTTGTTCAAATTGCGTATTTAAAAAATCGGAGAGCACCAAATATAACACCGATCACTATCAAACTTGGCAGACTTGTGTATTATCTCGTGAACTTTAAGTCAACACATTTTCAAGGTATCAGTGTTACCACTATAGAAGCTAGAAACAAATTTTCGTTATTTAATTGCCACACTTCGTATACACCAGTGTTTGGAATTTTGGATATTCCAAATACGTGCAGCACCAGAAATCCGAATCATTTATTCGAGTACCAAGCCATGCGATTGTAAACGCTTACACAATTGAATAGTAGTTATCGACATTAAAATGTAAAAATTTGATTTTTATTTCAAATATTTAATAACCGCGCTTTTTAATATTTAATTAGTATGTAACTAGGATTAGTAATGTAATGTAATGTAATGTATGTCTACATTTTTATTTTGTTTTGTAAAAATAGGTACATGTATAGCCGTGAAAAAAATATCAAGTTAATATCTTAAAAACATAATATTTAGAAAGTACACGAAGTGCAAATAAACATTAAAGCAAAACTTAATGTAAGTAATTTCACATTTTAACATGTTTATGAAAATTTTATTTATCAGTACGCATAGGTATGTTATTTTTTATCTTTGGTAAAAACCACAATTGGATTTAATAATTATGAACTAAAAATAAATTATTTATTTATAAAGAAAAAAAAACTAACATTCGTTAAATATCTACCCCTCCCCCTTATATAAGGAAAGTATACAAATATATTTACAAACATTTAAAACTACTAACATACTTTAAACGTTTTCTTTTTAATTTATTATTATCTAAATATTAAGATACTCAACAATATAATAATTATATAAATATTAAATTCTTAACAATAATTGACACAATGAATAATTCGTATTATGGTTATTGGTTATAAGAGAAAACGAATTTTAATGTAAAATTGAAAATAAGATAGATATTTAATATAAATAATACATAATACATATTGAAAATGTTTATACTTAATCATCTAAATAGTGTCTGTGATGTAAGTATGTAACATCATAGTTACAAGCACGGACTAAGATGTAGAGAACTGGACACTATGATACGTATATTCAGAAGTTTTGACGAGTTATCGAGAAAACCAAGAACACGAGCACTAACATTATATAGAATTATAGAATACCAAAATATAGCTCTCAAAATAAATATAGTTATTTATGGTGTATTATAGTTATTACGAAATTAATAATATGTATTAGTAAATTTATAAAAATAATGTGTACAGTACAGTCATAATTATATATTATAATATGTATAACTTTCGTTTGTGGGGTGTTAGAGTGGGCGAAGTCGATAATTACACATATCGTATGATACTACTATACTAGTACCTATAGTAGATATTTATTATGTCACAGATTAAGTTGGGAAAAATACAAATTTATCAAAATCGTTTTTAATCAAAGATTTATTTTACGGATAACTTGTTCAATTCATTTTTCGGCAATCAAAACAATTTAATTAAAAATTTATTGTGAGTATAGTATAGCGTCACCGCGGTGAATTTTAGGACCACGAAAATAGAATATTACCGAATATCATGTTGCGGGAATTCCATACCGTTTTACATAGCCACGTCCAGACAGTCGGGACTTGGCACGATTATCATAATATCGCAATTCACAAATAGATAATGGACGAAGAAAAAATGATTTTTCAAAAATGACCAAACGCAAACATAATAACGTTTTCGTTGTGACCAAGAAATTTATACTTTTACCAGTGTTGTTGTTGGTATGATAAACACGTAATTTTTTTTTTTTGTATATATTTCATGTTATGTGCCGTCGTCGCGAATGTTCGTGATATTAATTCAAGTACGGCGTACTTACCTCGTTATAATACACTTTTTTTTGCGAACGGATAATGACAGTACCCATCACGTTTATTGTCAACAGCCTCGCGGGCCCAACCAAAACCGCATAACGCGCGTCCGAGTCGGATGTTTTTTTTAATTCGTCCGACACCTAATCCTCCGACTTGGTGAGGGGTTGTATCTCGTCGATTAATCGGGTGTGGTCGAATCGCTCTCGTTACACCGAAACGATAGAATTTCACTAGGGTTTGAAAAAGGAAACGTTCGTATTTTTTGGACTCAAACCGATCACACCGTAGTGCTCATAAATATTAATTTTAGTTGACAATTCATTGCGTCATATATGTGTGTCGATCGATTAAGGGTATTACACGACGTAACTAATCTAGAAATAAACGTAAAATGTGGGGGAGAGCCCGCGATTATCGACGACACATATTAAGCTTGTGTTCTGTACAACAATATTTATATGCGATACCAATGATAAACAATAAAAATTCGTGTGTACCATGTATATTGTTCATGAGTCATCATATTATGACCTATGATGAGTGTATAATGTCTTGGTGCAATTTATTCCATCTCCGTGTGATTATTATGTTTTCAAAATATTTACAAATCGTTTAAACTGAACTGATTTAATTTTTAACTCTGAGCAAAGCGATGAATATATTTCATTTCACAATTATGTAATTAAAGTTTTTTTTTTTGGTCTGTTATCACTTTTTTGAGTATTAAAAATACTTATATTTTAAACTTTAATATCTTTTCTGGTAGAAAAGCAAATCAAATTTATATTTTAAGAGGTTTCAAAAGTAAACTAAATCCAGCATTTTTCTTATTAATTGAAAAAAACTGTAATTTTTACGCAAAATGTATCTTCTTATTTGGTTGTAATTTAAAAATATTATCCGTGGGGACTTGAAACTTCTAGGTATATTATATTTTATAAAATTCTTGCGCAATGACATTTGCAAAACGTTCGGGTTAATGTTATGCTATTGTAATTTATATGACGAACCTATTCCACCGTTTTACGATAAGTCGATAAACTATTATAATAATATTAAATGTATTAATTAATGCAATGGTTCTGTCGAAAATTAATTCAACCTACCGTATTACTAATTATATAAAAAAAAAATACTTTAATGGCAATATAAAATAATATACTAATAGTAATAATATTATATTGTCTGACAGATTGTTATTGCTCAGAATACTTTTTCATTTACAATGATTTATCATTAAACTCATACTTTACCCATTCATTACAGAGACTTGAAGTACATTCGACAGCACCTTATACAACTGTACAGCATAGAGGTTACTTCATATTATGTACTTTTACCATTTCTTAGTTTGAAAAGTGAGAATTACACATATTTTTATAAAGAACAACGTAATAATATATAAACGAGATAGCCTTAAGTCATAGGGTTAAGGGTAGGTTTTACTGAAACTACACACACTTCGGGTTTGGTTTTCGGTAGTGTGGTTCGGACATTACCTTTTTTCAGCCCGAGTGCTCCGTGTTCGACCGTTACATTTATCTGCGCCCTGCGAAATTCGACAGCGATAATAGTATAAGACGCAACTCGTGCAGTCGTGCGCGATTCGACCTCAGCCGATTAATCGCCCGGTCTGCCCGACTGAAAAATCATCCGAAATTGATGGGTCGTCGTTGTCGTCGGCGATGGTCTTCGAGCACGAAAACCCTTCGATGGGAAGGGGGTGGGGGGAAGCCACGTCCGACTTGCAGCCAGTGCAAAAGGGGCAACTAGAGGGGGGCAACACACGTACCCGATCGTCGGCGGCGGCGGCGGGGGATGACCGGCAGCCGGATTTGGGGAGGAGGCGGTCTCCCGAGAGCCGGCGGCGGCCACTTGTTGGGGCGGCCGTTTGGTGCGGGCGCGTCGTCGTCGGCGTCGGCGTCGTATAGCCGTTTTCGGCGGTGGCGGCGGCGTGATCGCGGTTTTCGCCGCGCGGGCGCGCGTATGTGAGCGATTTTGCGTTTGTGCGTTACCATCATCTATACCACGGCCACCGCTCTCCGGATCGAACGTGTCCACTGCGTCACTGCTGTGTCTCTGCGGTATTCTTCTCGCTCGTCGTCTTCCCGACTTCATCAACACATCTCCAGACTTCGCCTTCATAGGTGACAATAATTTTTCGATTATTTTAATTCTTCGATAGCGATCAATTTTTAATTTCGTTTCGGTTGTCACATCGCACGTGTGGTCGTCTCCTAATCGTGTCATTTAGATTCCTTTTGTCCACTCCGTGAGACTTGGCCGGATCAACGCGCGCGCGACAGACGAAAGCGCGGCCGGAGACGTAGCCGGCCGCCGCCGCCGGTGCCAAGCCGTGAGCCGTTGCGGTTGTCAGCCGCCGCCGCCGCCACCGCACAGACTACGCTCTCGTCCGACGACGCGGCCGACGTTCTATTTATTTTTTTTCGTTTTCGCGCGCGCGAACTTCACAGCCACCGCTCCGACGGTAGTCGTTCCCCGCGCAGGGCGCACCGCGTTCGGCGTTTTCAAAACACTGTTAGGTTCCCGCGCTATTTTCCGGCACGCAATTACGTACGTCTGACCCGGTGGTCCGACGACCAATAACGTCTCTCTGTCTACATCCGATCCGTCGCCAAACCATAAACGTTATATTATTATAATTTTTTTCCTCTATAATTTTGTTCGTCCCTCTTGCAGCACGATTCCAGAAAATCCGTTGCCCCGAAAACCGTTTTCCCGCGCCATGAGTCGGTACGCGGTCCAATATTCGTACACTGACAGCAAGTAGTTGCAAAATATAAAATAACAACAATAAATAATAGGCACGACTGTAGCGAGTACTGCTGCAGAGTACCGGAGACACGCGAGAGCGGTGGCACTTTGACCAATTGAAAAGGATTTGCAAACGGCCCCAAAACGGAGCACATACGCAAAGTCATGGGCTGCGTTCAGTCGCTATTCAATCGTACGTATATATTATAATAATAATAATAATATTTAAACACAATAATATTATGTAATATTTAAGTCTACAATAATAATGGTAATAATAATAATAATAATATGTGTTCGATGTACACCACATATATAGTGTGAATACTACAATAATATGATTACAAACCCCATTCTAGAACCCCACCCGCCCTATACGATGGTAGCACGATCCGATTTTGAATAATTTAGATACTTGAAATTATGTAAACGTTTTTATCATTACTAATATTTATCATATACATGTAGTAATAAGACGTGTGTGTGTGTGTTTTTTACTGACGTCACTGAAGGTTTTTGAACGCTAGCTTGTAGTAACAGTCGTAGTTAAACAGTGTTAATATTATGGTATTTTGTATTATAACGAATGGTACAATAAGCGAATGAGCCATTGGGTGATTCTCGATTGTAAAGATTATCATAATGTACGTGTGTTCTTCGAGTGCGCGGAATATACGTAATATATATTTACATATATATAAATATATATATATATATATGTTTAATATACATAAATATTATTATTTTTTATAATTAACGAGTAGAAAACCACGTCATAATAGAATGATGCAGGCACGCCATTTTGTTCCATTGAATTTTCCGTTTTTAATTATTTTTTCTTCTCTTTGAGCTTTTAAAAACAATTTATCGACTTCAAAGTCGGTTCCTACGGACCGAACACTTATAACGTTCACTCTGATGATCACGAACTGTTGTTCAAAGAGGCAACAATTTAGAGTACATTTCATATCTGCATTATCTCCCATCACCTAGTTATTTAAATGCAATTTATTTCGTTAAATTTTCATTTGTCAATTACCTATTAAAAGTATTCACTAATATTTCGATTGTAAAAATTGCATACAGCATGATAGGTACCTCATCAATAGGTATCTTATCAAAATGGGAATGACATTGTTCCATCTTTTAACTATCATGCAAATAATTTAAAAGAAACCATCAGTAACTATTTATATAATATACATATTATATATATAATTAATTTCTATTTTTTTTTAATAAATTCCATTTTTATTTTATCTTTAATGCGTGATTCTATAAAATCGTATAAATAATAGTTTTCATAAAACCTAAGAACTGTTCCCGATTGAAGCTGATTTTCGACAACTTGGCACTATGTATTTTCTTTGATTACGCATGTTGTAAAAAAAAGCTAATAATTCATCATAAGTAAACATTTTTCTTTAAACTGCTCTATAGTAGTTAAAAAAAATCATTTTAATTATATTAAATGTATGAAATGATTTCTCAGAGACATTTTTTTTTGCTTTGCCTGGGAAATCTGTTTCCACTATTTAATAGAAAACTTACACATTTTAAAATCATAATACATTATATACAAAGTAATATTTGTATTGTAAAATAAATTTAAATCATTTTACAAAAAAAAAAAAAATAACGCGTTGTACGGTATTAAAATAAAACCATCCGTTTGAAAGCAGTGGAAATAAACTGTATTTTAAAAAAAAGTGTTGACTTTTAAAATGTAGTTTTGTAATGTGGCTTATTATAATTATTGTTTTATGTGTAACACACTATATTAGAATATAACAATGCACGTTTATTATAATGTTATGTGTGTGTGTGGTACCTACCAATTCATTGCATGCGATGTTTACAAAATTAACGACACAATTATACTCAATTACGTTATGTCCGTATGCTCGCTACTCTCGTGTATACTACATTGCCACGTTTTACGTGCAGTGTATCATTAAAGTATTGTGTTTCTTATGAGACACTAGATTTTCTTGTAAAAAAAAAAAGAAAAAGTCACTATGTATATAAATACCGGAAAAGCTTAGGAAAATATTTCAAGCCAACTTTATACGAAATAAAACCTCGAAAAAATCGCGTGTATAACGGGAATAATCTATAAGAATCTCTCAATATCGCATTGGGGAAGTCTTAAGATTTTTCTGAAGTATTTTTTGAAGCTTTTCTATAGGATATCTTAAATAATGGGAAACTGCAACAAATTGGTTGCTTTAATATCGGTAACTTTTCAATCTGAAGTGTATTGTTCATTTGTTCATAATATAGTCACCACTACATGTTGTGTTTAAAGTAGTGATCATTCGGTAGTACTACGAATTAATTATTTGTATACAAATTATAATTATACGGTACTTTATGATATTGATTACGTAGAAGTGACTTTAAAATAATTTGTATTCACACACTGTAAACATTTAATTATTATATAGTATGACTTACACGGACAGTAAAACTTCATCATGCACTCAAAATAAAAAAAAATTCCTTTTTTTATAATCGAATTATAATTTAAACTGATCAACGAATCATCTACAGTTTAAAACGATTTGTACTTTAGTTTGTATTGTATAATCAAGATATTTTTTCTGAAACAAAATATGGAAATATTAAGTACAATGTAAAATCGTATTTTGAAAGATGTTCAACTAGTATATATTACATATATATATATATATATATATAAAATATATAAAATAAATAAATTATCAATGTGACAATGTGTTAAGTTCACTATTTTAATTTTATATAATAATACACGATTTGTATATGGTTTTACAAACATTGAATTCGATAATCTAATGTTAAAATAGTTATAATTGTCACTAAAATGCACAAAGATATTCTAAGAAAACAAATTGTCAAGAAATAGTTGGAGCAAACTTATTTAATTTTTTTTTTTTAATACTGATGACTCATTTACATCAACATATTGATTTTATAGAACTTTAATGAGACCTTCTGATTTAAATTAAATTAAAATAAACAAAACTATTAATTGTCTGATAATATTTTATAAATTATCCGACTTAATTAACTCACACAAGTAATACTTGATTTAGTGATATTAAGTACTATGTAGTCTAAGATATAAAACTGGTCTGTTATTATAAACAACAATAATATATGATTTTTTAATATTTTACATACAATTATGTTGTGAACACTTGAAGTATTATCCATCCTATTTTCGGGGATAAAAATAATGTCCAATTATATTTAATATAATATTTAAAATGCTCGAGGTAGTTGAAGCTTAATTGTTAACTGGAACGTAATGAGGAGGAATTAGAAATTGTGTATATTTTATGAAAGTGAATAACTTGTATTATTTAAGTTTATGAAACTTGTAGTACCTATAGTAGATAAAGTTAATGCTGTTTCAATGAACACATTTGGAGGAGGAGCTATGCAATTTTGTTTTACAAATCAACTTTATTGAAATGATTATTATACATTTTGGAAATGATTAACTAACATTTAATTTATTTTAATATATCTATAGGAAAAATATTCATTTATTTAACGTATGAATGTGGTAGTGTGTTTAAGATTTCACTTCGTTAGTTTTGAATCATAGATACAACGATTTTCAAATCAATAGAAACTAAATAATACGAAATACATAATAATATAATACCTGATAGGTTAGTACATAATAATTTAATATTCGATAGGAGATAGTGAAATTGAACTTAAGTATGTTAACCTACAAATATTTGCTAATATTAATAAAATATAGACTATTTTGTTGTTTTTTTTTTACTAATTTAAGGTTTTTAAAATGCATGGTATTTTTAAATGTAGGGATAATTAATAATGAGCAAAATTAACACTAATTTGTAATATTAATCTGAAAAATTGCCCCCCTCCCTTAAAAAAAAAAAAGAAAATGGTTTGCTTTTCTCAAAATTGAACTATTTATTATAATTATTAATTAGGGATTATAATTATAATCTGGGATTTCGATGAACTTTGCATTATTTTCCCAAACTAGATACACGATACTCGTTTTAAACATAAGTGTCTTATGTATTTTTGAATCATACTAAGAAGTTTTTATTTTGAATTTGTTTGCATTTTTTGACAACTTTCAACTTTAAGGTCATTTTTATTTTCTTTTACAGAATTTTTGTGGTTTTAAAATATTTAATACTAAATTCCAGTTTCAAAAAAATTTACTATAGGATTTTTGCTTTAAGAAGTATTTCTGTTTTATATAATAACAATGATTTCACATAATTGATACTTTTCGAATGGATCTGTAAGAGGTATAAATCGAGATTACAAGTGACGTGTGAAATTTAAATGAAAATTATTTTTTCCATGAAGATTTAAAACTATGCAGTACCAACTGAAAAGATTTTATTAAATTTAACTACAACAAATATTTTGGTTCAAAGTTTGTTGAAAATAAAAAAAATATAAAGTAATTTTATAGTGCAATATTTTACATTTTTAGGGCATAAAAGTATTTTTTTCGAGGCATTTTTTAGGTTTTTTTCAGGACGTTACATTCCTAGCCCTAATTATAATCAATCAATTTGAAAATGTTTCGATAAAGATCATCATATTATCTAAAAATCAGTATGTTTGTTATATTAAGTTTGAATACAAAAAGTAAGTAGAATAATTTTTAATCAACATTTTACGATTCCATGTGAAGGTCATTCAGGCTTTTCAGCACGATTTTTAAATATTATAATAAACGTTATCTTTTTAAAATGCAATTTTAAAATGATTGCCGTTTTTAGTAGAATGTTATTTAACTTTTTAAAATAGCACAATTTTTCATCAGTTTCGTGAAATTTGTGACCATTTGAGTAAACAAAAAGTGAATTACGTACATTTTATATAAAATGAATCGTACTATTTTATTTATTGAAAACGTATAATGTGGTAAATAATAAAGTATATTATAACAAACAAAACATATATGCATAAAACATACACTTTGGTTAATTACACTTTACTAAATTTTACAATCAAGTGAATATATTATATAAAAAAAAAAATGTTAAAGTTCTTGTTTTTGTAGGTATGACGATTTTTAAATTTTAAATACATTAAATTGAATTGTGATAATTAAATATTTATCTTGATTAAATAATTAATTTTAAAATTGTAATCAAAGACAATTATTTATTGGATTAAAATTATACTTTTTATACTGCAGTGGGCGAAGAGAAGAATGTATTTCATTAGTCTTACAATGATGTTATGTTTAAATAAAAAAAAATTATATTTTCTATTAACACTTTTTGGGGTAGAATAAGTGATAATCAAAAAGTTTATATCATGCCTTTATATCTCAGAAATGCATTCAAAAAGAGGTCAATAGTTTCTCTAAATATAAAGAATGACTACAAGCACTGTCAAACATTTTCGAAGTCATATCTATAATCATGGTTTTCATAGAATTCTACTCAGAACCATACGTTATTTAACCTTATCACTAACATTAGATTTAGAAGTTAATAACAAAATATAAAAGTTACATATCCAGCATTTTTTTTTTTAAATTACTTAAATTTTACAATTTAAAAATACATATAAATAGTATACTATACTTATATGTTCTATGTAATATATTATTTGGAAATCGCATACAACATTTGTATCTAAGAAAAAAAACAATTCCCTCAGAGTAAAAATGTTTGTTATAAACTGGTGATCACCTGTAAAAAGTATATTTTAATTTTGCATAATATTATCTTATCTTACTACTCAATACTGGGTAGCTACTACAAGTTCAAATAGTTTCATACATTGTTTTCTTTAACGACATACAGTTGTAAACTTTTTTTTTTTTTTATAAAAATTAGGTTTTCTTAAAAAAATGTACTATAGTTTAGTAATTAGTATAATAATTTCCCTAATACAACTAAAAAACTATATTTTTTGTAGTGTCCTAATTTGTAAGATCCCGAGTTAAATGTCCTAAAAACTATCAAAAAACGATATAAAAAATAACCAAAAATGACCTAAAAATGGGTTTTCAGCGGCATGTGTAACCAATAGGAAAATGATTATCTAACATTCAGTATTTTTAATACTTTATCTTAACTAAACTAAAAATAATACAAAAACCATCTAACAAATTTAGGCACGCTGAATAAATAAACAATTTTACTGAATAAATGAGATCTCTATGTGTTTACAACTGACCAATTATTATTAGGTAGTTGTTATTTGTTTGAGTCCTGGCAAGACACTACATCTGATAATCATTGGAGTTACTTAAAGACGTTATCACTTTTATATTATATGTATAGATTGATAGACATTTGGTACGGATGAAAATTACCTAAAAATTATTAAAGTAAAGAATATTAAAACAATATTTCTGGTAAAAAATAATTTAACGAAACATTTTTTTTACATAAATATTAAAAACATTTATTTACATTCAACATGCGTAGTTCATTTATATATTACTATATTTGGTAAAATGTAGATTCAAAAATGTATTCCACTTATTTAAAACACTAAATAAATTATCAACAAATATAATATTCATTTTTCAGTTTATTATTTACTTATATAGTCTATTATAGTACTTATAGTATTATTAGTACTATATAGATCATGTAAATATGTTTTTATCACTTCACTTTTTATCTGGAATAACACTGACCAATGACCACTTATACTGTGTACACTATTTTGGCAAAGTCACTTGGATTAAACTAAATGCTCAGTCCGATTTTTCCCCTTTTTGACATATTTGAATTTTAAACTAAATACATAGGTATATATTGCCGCACACTTGATGTTTCGACTCGGACGCTTAGAAAATTATTCTTCAACAGAGATGGATGGCCGAAGACAATATTAGAATGTATTTTGACCTTTTTGCAACGGGTATTTCTTTGGTACGTAGCGTTTTCATCATAATATAATAAATCACCGTCAATGCCTATACATAGTGTTACATTTCAAACTTAAGGAGTCACATAAATAATAACTTTTGGCTTTTTAAATGGATGAAGTAAGTTTCAAATGAAGAGTCGCGAACTAGCAACTTAAGTTGTCTACTTCACTGTTAGCGGACGTGACAAAGTAGTGGATCAACGTTAAACCTTTTATGAGCATAGAAAAATGTATAATGTATATGTTTAGGTAATATTTAACTGTTTTGCAGTGTTATTACGAATAATTGTGATAAGAGAATAGTTCCGAGTTTTTTTTTTTTTTTTAACGCAATGGCTCTCAAGCAATTATCATAAGTAATTGTATTATTTAAAATTGTTTGTGTCGTAGTTGGACTCTGGTTTCCTAAATGAGACATTCCAACAACAACAAATCTGACAAACTGCTTTAACACACACACACATGCCTGTAAATAAATGCGTAAATGCATAATGTATTAGAATATTTCTTAAACGCTTAGAGGGACACGTAACTGTGTCACAGTTTTCAAATCTAATTTGGCGTCTAGTCACTTACTTTTACATCAATATTTTTCCATGCTTTATATTGTTAAACATGTGCACTTAGTACACAAATAATGCATACATTATATGCTCCGATCATTTGAATTTAAATTTGAAATAAACGTAACTACCAGTATAATAATTTGTATCGTTATTCGTTAGTGTACGACTTTGGATTTCCATCAAAGAATAAACCAATAGAAGGTAAAATATTTATTAAAGTCGTTGTACTACATAATCTGAAATCAATTATCAATTTTTTAAATTAGTTTTGAATTATATCATATTATTGAAACGTGTATGTCACTTAATTAGTAGATATTGTGTCAAATCAATTCATTATTTCTAAAAATAATTAATTTTAATCAATGAATATACTTGAACAGTATGACACGTTTGAGTATTTTTACTAATATATTATGTTTGTACATAATACTTTATATTATACTAATAAAAGTTAGTCTTTGTCATTTTTTATAAATTACTACTGCATTGGAGGCTAAATGTATATAATTATTTAATTGTATTTAAATATAATAAAGATATTTATAATTTATTGTAAATTGCACTAGGCATATAGAATTGTATTCAGTAAGTGCTTTAACTGAATAAGCATACAGTTTTGAACAATGAAGAATTATAATATTATAACACGGGAATGTATTACATCTATATTCTTACGAAATCATTCAATATAAATAGGTAATCAATAACCAGTTTGTAAACATATTATGAAGTATAATTTTGTTTGTTGTCTTAAAACGTCGAGACTACAAAATACCAAACAAAAAGTACATAATGAATTCTTCAATTATTGACTTGGATAGATTACTGAGATGGGCATACTGCATACCTACATATAATCATATTTTTTAACTATTGGATAGCGATAACAATACAGTTTTTTTTAAATATAGTTTTATATTCACAGTTAGGCAAAGCTTAAAAAAGTAAAAAAAAACATTTTTTTAGTTAAGAAAAAATAATGTATATCATTGTATGAGTAATAGAGTACATTGGATAAACAATAGTCCTATTTTAATATAAATATAAATTGAAAACTTTGTTTCTCACTTTATTGAACTTTGGAAACATTTAAAGTATATTCTCAGTCGAAAATGATATCTTCGTTTTTAATTTAGTTTTACAATAATATAATATACCACATAGATAACTGCATGTTAAATAAAATATTGTTCGTCATTTTAACTGATTTTTTTTCGTGAATTGTGATCTATTAATGCTAATCACAAACAACCGTAAATAGAAGAATAAAATGTAAAATTATTTACATTATAAAATATACTATTTTATTAGAATATAATATCATAAACTAGTAGATATAAATTTTAATATTTATGTACACAATTAACTGAAGAAAACGTATGATATATCTATACCTAAGCATGCAACAAGAACTTATATTATTCCTAAATTAATTATTTGATATAATACTTAAAATAACAAAATAACTCAATCGACCTTTATCTCGAACTTTCTAATAGTTTTTTCTTTTTATATATTATAATATCGTCTATAATTTTGTATTTATGATATAATGAAGTTAACATTTAAAATTTAAATTGTATTCACATGATGTATTTCGAATTATATATTATTATATTATTATTATTATATATTATTTAGATTATCTTAGGTTTGGAGCATTTGTTTTGCTTACCTAATTCATTATCTGTATGATTTCACCATACAATTAGACAAAATAAATATAATATTTGTTTGTCAAAGTAAAAAAAAGCATAATACTTTTTCAAACCTTGGTTAAACTGTGGATGTTTGTAATTTATCCAATCGTGTGTCAAATCGAGATCTGATTAACCGTATATGAATAATATACACGATAGTAAAGCCATATTATAGGTGTGACATATTATAATAATGTACATGTCCACTAAGACACAGTATTTTCCTTTATTATCGATAACGGATGGCATAGAACATGTCGGGTTTATTAATTTTTGTATTATAACTTATTTTTTGCGAATTGACTGTTGTTCATTATTGTGCAAATTTGAATCATTTTACATTGTTTATTTATTTATTTGTCGATATGAACCATAAAGCAAATTACACATTGTCACATTAACAATAAAATATGTACTGGTGAAAGTGTTTCTAAACGCAGTTCACGAGACGTTATTTTATTGCTTTACGTTTATTGACAACCAAAAGCCGTGTAAAAATAATTTAAGCGATAAAACGCAACAGCAGCAGAGCACATGGAAATACCTAACGCGGCATTGACAAAACGCAACGCATATACATCCGTTGAATAATCTGAGAGCATTACGATTCCACTACATTTTTCATGGATTTGTTTTCAATTTCAAAGTTCAAAATCAGTTGATCTCTAATCGCCGGTGGTCGATTAAGGTATTGTAACGTCATTCGCCGACGGCCTGTTGTTGTACGGTGGCTGAGCTTTATTTCTCAGGGCCAATTGCACTGTCAATACCGTATTCAAGACGAATCTCGTACTTCATTATTTTTAAAGCATTTAAGCCTATAGGATAACTTACCGTGCCCGACAAAGACAATATTGATCACCGACACTGCCCTGTCGTCCTCCCGCCGACTCACTGCAAAGTACCTGACTATTTTAATTAAATAAATTTACTTTCACTATGTCCCTTTTATTCGCTGCCACTACACCACGAGAATAACGTCACTCGTGAAGACGTTTCCGTAAATTCTCGGATATTGTCGAATAAGTGCCCATTATTAATATAATCATAGGAAACTTAATTTTATTAAAAGCCCTGTGGTGTATATATTTTTCATTGTTTCTTCCCCCCTTCTTTTTACGATAGTTCGTTTTTAACAGAAAATATTATTCCATTCTGTGCGTCGTCGCCTATTTGATAATCGAATTCATTTTCAGTCTACGTTTATATATCAGTCATGTCAAGTAATAGTTCAGTCCATCTGAACATTTTAAACTTAGTTTCAAATAAATTAGATATCTAACTTATAAATAGGAGGCATAAAATATCAAATACCAGATATCAAGTACAATATCGCCATTATAACATAAATACAATTCCAAATTTAGAACTTTAATTCATTCGTGGATTATACTGAGCATTATAAATGTTTTGAAATACAAATTATGCATTAATGAATTATATTAATTACTTTCAATCAGGTATACAAATAGGTAATTTATAATGAATTAATGATTTAATGAATTTATGATTAATATTTGCAAATTGAAATAACTATATTATAGATTTAGCAATTAATAATCAGCACATACACCTAACAATTATAATAATGACTTAGTTACAAATTATAAAAATTAAAAAACATTTTTACCACCAACATTTTTTAAATGTATTTTTTACGTGATTTCAGTAAAATTAATAATTAGTGTAAATGTAAATATTTAATAAATTATACGATTGAAAGAAATATAAAGAATATTTTTGTTGTTGGTTTTACCTATTGATGGATTGGATTTTAAATAACTAAAATAATTAAATAAATTATACAATTAATTTAATGAGAATGGTGAAATTAATGTTCATTTCAAACGTAGGAAAATCTGAAAATAAGTTTAAAAGTTTTTTTTTGAGCGATTGCACGTTCAAACAACTGCGTATAAATTAATTTAATATATATTAATAAAATGATAAGGTACCTTTTATTCAGATATTAAGCATATGGGTATCAATAAATAAATAATATAAATTACAATGGAGAATACCAGCGATATGTTGGTTTGCGAAATATTTCTATAAATATTAAACAGATAAAAGCACATTTCTTAGGTGTATGACCTTTTCTTTGGAATTTATAAATGAAACCATAGATACTTTGTATACAATGGTCTATGGTTAAATTTTTTGTTTATCTCTAACTACTGAGTCCATCTACATTTTTGCTATTATAGTCTTGAGAAAAAGCAATTTTACCTGATGTCAGAAAAACGTGTACATTGTTAATCCAAAGTTTATATTAAACAGAAGAAATACATGTAAATTAAAACTGATGTTTGTAAGCTTTTAAATTCATACAGTATTTTTCAAGTGTTCACATAGATTCAGAGAAATGTTATTTTTAAAGTGAATATAAATATTTACCGTTCAAATTTATTTAAAAAAAAAACCATTACAAAATCAAAACATCAAAATTTAAAATAATATTCTTAAAACAAAAGAAGAATAATTACACGACCAATATAAAACAGAACCAGTAACAGTTTATTGTATTTAATCTTTATTTTCAGAATGTCTCTAATATGTTTTCAGAAGACAAATTAGACCAATTACACCAAATATTTAGACCTAAAATCGAATCAACAAATAAAATAATATACTTTCTAACGGAACCGTACGAATTTTTACATAATAGAAAAACAAGCATTTCAGTAAAATATGTAAATAACAATTAATGTAAAATAACCGCTAATGTTAAAGCCTAAGTATAAGATAAAAAAAAGAGACTGGATGGACTAAAGAAAGCAGAAAAATCTTGATTCGCTCACCTTTGTACAATACAGTATTGTTTCATTAAACATTTTAATGCAACGATAAACAGTTAATTTAAAAAACATATAAAATATATATTATACAAAATGATAAGACGTTTCGGACATTATGACGTATTTTTGCGTTTAAATTATTTAATAGGACGCTTATTACATTTTTAATGCTTACTAAAATGTAAATACAAGTAAATATATAATATGAACTTTGTTGAATATGACATTAATATGATATGAGTATTATTTGAGTAACTTCGTGCATACATTTGAAACATAATAACTTCTATATTATATTATTATAATATACCTGGTGCTTTTATGTTATAATGTAACCCTATATCATCCTTTTTTACATGCTGACCCATAAAGTAAAATTGTGATTTTGATAAAAATTCACATTTTATTTCAACCATTGGACTTTAAATAAGATGAGACATGAGATTATTTTTCATTAGAATAGTTCTGCCTAAAAGTTTAGAATTTCGGGTAGATTTATCACGTAAATTATAGTAAAGTATGTTTTTTAAGTTATGAAACGAATTCAGAGAATTTTGGGTTCCTAAATTTTAAAAGCCGGTGTAACAGGCAAATCTTACCCCCAAATCTTACCGGGGGGGGGGGGTAAGATTTTCCTAGGATAATTTTACCCCCGGTACAATATTCCTAGTACTATATATTAAGTTTAACAACGGTGTAAAAATAATTTTTTTTTTTTAATCGATTTGTTAGTTAGCGCATAAAATAATGATAAAGAAAAATACTTTTATAGATGATTACTTTTTGAGTTGAGCGCAAAACACTATGCACAATTGAAAAAACAATGAATGAATGCATTCTATAGGTAAACACTCGAATAGTGCCTAACTAACTATATCGAACTAGCGTTTAGCGAACTATTCGAACTATAGGTATCTAATTTATCGAACTAAATTATCCGTTGTTCATTTTTATTTTTTGATTATTCTGTATTACTGTAATAGCCATTAGGTACCTATCCCTAATTATAGTGTTTATTCGTTATTCATAAGGAACATTGGTAAGTACCTATTCACCGAATGATATCAACAATGAATAATGATACTTTATGGTACATTTTAATGTTTAACCAACTTTGGCAAATGTAAAATAAAATTTAAAGATCACCTCAAAAACAAAAAATTATCATTTTTTGTTTTTGAGGTGCCCAAACGTAGAGATGTTAAATTAAAAAATGTTATGATAATTTACAGAGAAAAATTTGTAAATTTGGTAAATGTTGATAATTTTGGTATGTTACCGTGGGGGACACTCCCAAAAACTCCTCTCTGCCGAATTTTCATGAGCTTATAATTATAGTAACATTTATCATAGGTATAAATGTCCTAGGATAATTTTACCGGGGGTAAAAATAACCTAGGAATATCTTACCCGGGGTAAAATTATCCTAGGAAAATCTTACCCCCCCCCCCCCGGTAAAATTATCCGGAGGTAAGACCAGGATCTAGTAAGACCGGTCTACACCAACCAGTGACGTGGATCAGGTTATTTATGCCGTATGGATATGAAGTCACAAATAAAAGATTCATGATACAAATCGATCACCAGACAACCTGACTACTTTAAAAAAAACTGCACACGACCATTTTTAAATATGATTTTGAAAAAAAAAATATGAGTGTTTTGCGGTGGTAACTGTAGTAAGTCTTGTGGCCAGGACAAGCCGCGTAGCCACACTTTTTGGAGTTCTGCTATTGCCTTTTATTTTCTATAATTTTCAATAATATTTTCAAAATATTTAGACTAAGTTTAAGCTATTTATATGAAACTAAAAATTTCTAATTTTTTTAGTTTTTGTTTTCATGTTTGTAAAACATTTTTAATGCTTGGTATTAGACCAGAATGTATAATATAAGGTTCCTTAAGATTTTCCTACATACACTTAGAACTATTGAATATACAGATAGGAAGCACATTTTTTTCTCCATGACCACATCAAGTTTAAATTTCTCTGCTTTTTTACACAGAAAAATGTTTCCTTGTACAATGGTGTATTACTGAATTAAAATTGAACATTATATTTTTAGAGTCACTTACTAAACGATGAAATTGCCTTACAAGTTACAAACGACTATAGAGCAGTAGTGAGTTCCCGGGTTGCTATGTGATATTATAATATAATTTTGTTAATAGTTAAAATTAATTGTATAAAATTAGTTATCGGTGTATCCAAATTCATAATCATATTTTACTTCTTATCTGTAAGCTAAATAATAATTTACGATCACTATTTAGATGGGCGATAACAACCTGTGAATGCTTTATCGGTTTTTTGTTTTTGATTATTACGTAATCTAGTTAAAATATTGGCCAAAATGTTTGGGTTTACTCGTATATAAGCGTGGACAACTACACGCTGCCGAGATGCCGAAGACGACCTTTGTATTTTAATAACAATAACTTTTATGATATTATTATAAGCCGTCTTAGAAGAAATGTAACAGCTATTTTAAATCGGATAACTCGGTTTTCAGCGGTGCCGCGGCCTTGTGGATTTTTATCAGATTAGTGTTTCTCTATTTATAATGATATCATGTTTACATCTGGGAGACGGAAATATTTTGTAGTACTACACGTTTTTTTTTTTTAATAACGTGAAGTTTCACGCGTCAGCCGTCGCAATTATCGTTATAAACCCTCGTATTATTAATAATATTAATACTGTATACTAGTTGATCTTGCACGGCGATGGCCGTGACAAATTGGATTGTGGATTGTAATTGTGTTCATAAGTGTAATCCGTTACCTATTTAAATAAGCAACAAAGATTTGATTTTCGCTAGCCAAAAAATCCCTGTGTGAAGCCTTCTTTAAAATTTAAGATTTAACAGTTTGGCTTCGAGTTGCACATCCTCGAGTACTTTCAGGATTACCTAACAGACGGTGGATTCAAGGAATAGCTAAGAGGCTTTCACCCCTTCCCCTTTAAAGATGGTGTATACTATGTATTTTATTTTATAATATCAATTTCATACAATATATTAGAATCCATAAGCTTAAAATGTAAATAAAAATGTTAATATAGTTAGGTATTAAATCTATATTACCTATGTATTATGTACTATAATTGTATTTTTTCTGAAAAAAAAACTTTATACCACTCATACCGTTCACATTTCTAGATCGGTTACTTATAGTATTTACCAAATTTCAGAACCGCGAGTGCGGCAGACTCGGGATCGCTTACACAAACATTGATTATATTATGTACTATATTATATTACGATATTATTGTTTTAATGTAGTCACAGGTACCCGATATGCATGTGATAAAATACGCACGTCTCTTGACGCGTGATCCGCGTAATACGAAATCAATTTAACGCCAACGCGGCTACATATTATTATTATTATTATTATTATATTATTACGACGCGTTTTACGATGATGGATGGATAATATTAAAATATAATATGCGTACGCGGGGCGTCGGGATTACGCGATCGAATGCGGATAACGCGCGGTGCGTGCTCCGGGGTCATTATCGTCGCCGGTATTGGCGTAGTTATCATTGTTTTACGGGTTTTTCGTTATTTTTGTCGACGACGTCTGCCGCAGCAGTTGTAGTCGGCGCGACGACGACGGTTCACCCACACGTGACCCACCAGCATGCAATACCGCCGCCGCCGCCGCCACCGGCCTACCACCTCCCACTCCTCCACTTACTACCTCCACCGTGTGCATGAATGCTGGCTGGGGGGGTGTTCGTATTATTATAATAATATAGTTTAACCGTTACCTTCATTGTTGTTGTTGTTGTTCTCGTTAACACCATACAGTTCCATCGTATAGTCGGGGGGGGGAGGGGTTACGACAGGACCTATACTAAACTACACCTGACCCGCGAGTGCACCGGCGGTGCAGTGATCCACTGATGTTGTAGTGTATTATTCGCGCATATTGTGTCGACTGTGGAATAAGTGTCGTTTGTTTTTTCGGGCTGGTGCATACTATTATTATTATTATTATTATTGCATTATATTATACCTACACGTACAACCCGGTCGTAAGTACCTAACCTACGTATCGGACGGTGGTTTTTGCGATCTGCTCAATTATAATTTTACCCTTTTTTCCCCTTTTGTACCCGTTCATTCACGACTTCCCGCCCACCCACGGCACTGCACCACCTCTTCGCAACCCCACGCACATCCTACTGCTCCCGCCCGAGTGCCCGACACATTCCGTAACCCGTCGCCCCTTTACAACGACTACGCCACTATCACCATGCCAACCGAATATATTGGCTAACGTCGTAAAACAGATAATAAGCAGTAAGAGAGGATAAGTTCGACGGTCGGTCCAGGTCCTCTGCAGCGCCGACACTATATACCCACCGTGCCGCCCACCCCGCGGCCCGGTCCCATTACAATAATAATAATAGTAATAATATAATAATAATATAGTGCGTACATAATATAATATAATATTCTGTGCACAATGGTTTTTTTCCTACGTCCGATAAATAACGTATCGTTGCCAAGTTTCGTGCCAACTCTTTTTTTTCGCCCGGACGGTAACGGTTAGAAGGAAGGAGATGACCGACAATAATTTCGGCACGGTATATACGCCATTGACGACGGCTGTCGAGGCGGAGCGAGGGGCTAAGTTATTTCGGGAACGAGTCCGTTTCACTTTTGGGTGGACAATGTTTCTCCTCACTACTCGGACGAGCGTTATGCGGAATAGACACACAGTAAAAAGTTTCGAAAGTCATTCGAGACGCACACGATGCGCCGCATACCGAGAACGAAAGCTGTTGTGTTCTCAAACGCCGCCACTTATCCGTCACCTATACTTCAGTAATAATAAATGAACGCACACGTTATTATATAACTAATTATGAATTATTGAGTTCAAATAATAGTGTTTCGACGTTGTAAGCTGCGTACACTATAGGTACTCGTACGTCTTACCAAACATTTTTTTCCACATCTCTAATTGCATACGTCAGTAACAATGCCCCGTGGTCTAAAAACCAGTGAAATTCCACGAAAACAGGTGACCAAGTAGTTTCAAACTAGATGTAGCTTTAAACTAACTCGTAAAAAATAACCGTCTCGATTAAATATGATATTATGCAAACGGAAAACAACAGAAATTAAAACAACATATCGTAATTCCCGTCATTCACAGAAACCTAACTACCTATGATAACTTCTTAGGGTTTAAGATCAATTTTTCAATTAAAAAATAATGAAAAAACCCAACAGTATACTAACAGCACAGTTTCTAAAAGTGGCGTGATGTTCATTATTCGTTTTAGTATTAATTCTTGAAATTTGTATAATATAAATAATTTAAAACATTTTTCGCTTGTAACATTTTTGGTATTCTAGAACCAATAACACTTATTTATGCCTGAATCAGTTTAGTATATACTGTAAAGTTTCAATGTGAGTGTATTTATAATTTAATTTGAATATGTATATAATATAATATACATTGTGTAACTAATTTGACCTACTGTACTTTCTATACTATGTCTCTCAGTAAATTTGTGTGATTATATAATACAGTTTTTGTAAAGTTCGATGTCAGTTTTTTCCCCAAAAAATGGAAAATTACAAATATATTTTTTTTTATTTTAAAGCAATGTATATTTTTATGAAAAGTGCATTATGGTTATGATTTTACCGAACATTTTATATTTACATATAAACATTTTATGCAAATATTCAGCTTCAGAAGGATATGAGTTTAAAAATATGAGTTACCGCAAGAAAAAAAAAATTAAAGACAAAAAGCTGTGGTTAAATATCTAAATTTCACGTTTTTTATTTAACAACTTACATAGGTCACTGACAGTTTTGTTCTAGAAAATCAGATTAATCGCGTACAAATTAAATATAAGACATTTGAAACTTTATAAGCAGAAATTTATCACAAGAATTATAAAAATAAATAACGATAGATGCATTTGTTTAGTTATCCCACATTTTTAATCACAGTGAAAACATAATTATTTACTAGAGTACATTATTAATATTAGATATTTTTCCTATGAATTCTGTAAAAAAATATAATTCGTTAAAATAGATGATAAATATTTGAAAGTAGTCACCCAGGTAATTAATGAAAACAGAAAATGCATTACCTAATGAGTTTAAATTTAAATTATAACTTTCTTAATCCTATGCTTTGAATAATTATTTAAATTGCAAAATAAATTTATATTCTTATTTTATGTTTGAATAAAAAAAAAGTTTAACAAAAACAAAACACATTTTTAAAAACTTTAACTTTGGTGATGTGTTTTTAGCGGTAAAATAATCAAATAATTGTATCTTCATTGCGACACAGTTCTTAAGTTTATTGATGAATTGAATAAGTATATTTTTTATGTACAACAGATTGGACACAATTTGCCAATGTAGTAAATACTGTCTAGAGTTCAATAAATTAAAAATATTCAATTTTGAGGATCGATGGACATAAAACTTACGATTGCTTCAAAATAGATTCACTCCACTAGGGTGACGGTTTATATTGTGAAACCTTTAAATTGTATTAACTACACATGACCAGTAATGGATAAAAAGTTTTCGAATAATAAATTATTTCTAAGAAATTTAATAATGTTTTGTGAGTGCACCTTGAGTGGTCTCATATTGCACAAGATTGACAACATAAGATTTGAACTCATAATATTATGAATATTTAAAAAAAACATATGAAAATAAAAGCTCAAATAATGTAAGTTGTTTTCTAATTTAAATTTGAAATCCAGAAATAGCTTAAGATGTCCACAAGTGTTCGAAAATAATAAAACGTCATACACTAGAATTTCTACTAGATATTAGTAAGTGGCTAGTAAGTATACCTACTCTGAATTTAATATTTAATATCAATGTAAAATATCATTGAAACATGATATGGAGTTCAAGTGTCTAAAATTCATAATAGAATTCGAGCTTGATGTACTGCGTAGGTATAGTATATACCAAAGGCCGTCTAAAATGATTTCATTTCTCACGTATTTTACATATTATACACCCACCCATATCGTTGCATAACGAGGAAAAGGAAATTTATAAAAAAAAAATAATCCTCACAAGATAGGGTTGAATATTCCCACGTAATTGAGGTTTACTGATACATCATTAGGCCTATTTCGATCTATTCGAGCCTTTTCAAACATTATCAAGCCCGACGACAACCTTCAGATCGAATTGTCAATAATTTATTATTTACCAGACTTATAAACAATGTTATCAAACTACACACTCATTGGTATTTAGTCGAGCATATGGTCGAAACTCATTAGAAATCCCCGGTAACGTTATTGCAATCGTCCCGGGAACACGAAAATAAAAAACGGAAAATTCCACGTATATAATGTGTTATCTACTTTCTACGTTTTGGTAAAAATTATATTTAAAAAAAATATATAATATGATAACAGAGCAATATCATTATCTATGCCCAAATAAATATTTTTCAGTATATTATAAAGTAAAAAGTAAATCTTTCCAATATTATAATATTATTTAACTGATATTATTAATCTTCAACCTGATGTCGACGTTGATAGATACGAGAAATGCTTCCATAGAGCATAATATTATATTGAGTCTCGAGTCTTCCCCGTACCTATTTAATTTGTATTTAATTGTGTAGCTACAGTTGACAACACTTTGTCACTTTATAACCACTGAACAACTATTGTTCTAAGGTAGGTATATAATCACTGTGAAAAGATCATCGCTCATTTACTAATTAAAAATAATTTCCAATTATTGTCGTCACTTTTTAATTTAATGTTATATTTTTATATTTATAAGTCACATTTATTATGATATATACAAACCGTACAATATATTCTTCTATAATATTGCGTTTAATAGCATCACATCATATTTTAATATTAGTAAGAACTCTATCAGTATTTAATATCGGTTGAAACTATTGTTATTTACTTTAACTAAAAGGACCAAAATTACCAAACATAAGGAAACTATTTATAAAATACTTCTACTAACAAGAAGTTCATTTTTAAACTTCCAACCTAAAGCCGATGTTTCTATTTTGTTCTTATATTCTATATGAGTACGTATACTTTTTAAAAATTAATTAAATAGGTACCTACTAATATTTGAGTGCGGGATGTGCGTTTCACATATAGCATAATAATAGGTATAATATCATATTACAGTTGCTTCAACATTATATCGTTTACATTTAACCGTCAAATTGGTTTGTTGTATAATATGTACATCATAACATTCCAATGGAAATGCACACAAAATCAAAATGCACATTTCTTTTATACGTTTGTTTTATATTTATTATTAATTTTTTATCGGCGAAAAAAATTTACAACTACATTTTTTCTGATTATAACTCAACAATGTATTGTATTTTGATAAAAAAAAATCTACGTACCTAATTGAAATCATCTATTAATTAACATTACAATCAATAAATAGTAATTGTTTCTAGTGAAGTTTTCGTATCCCAGTCCATTCCCAAACATTCATGGGAATTCCCACAAGTTATGTTCCCGGAAATTGCCTCAACTATAATCAAGGGCTGCAACATTATAGCTATTAAAGTTTAGATTAAAAAACAAATACATTCATACAATAGTTACAACTTACAAATAATAATTTTTAACAATATTTTGAGAACAATAAATTGTAATTCAAATTTAATACTTGTAGCAATTTAATTGGGTATATTATGTTTGTTATATAATATCTGCGCAATGGTTAATTTATATTATTTTTATTATTTGAGTTTACAAATAACAAATTTTTATTCTTTACAAATTTGGTTATAACAACAAGTTAAAGTAAATTTATATTGAGTTTAATACATTAAGATATCAAGTTCATAATCCTTCGGGTTCTAAGACCTGGGTTATTTATATTTTCTTTTATTACGATTTACTGGTGTTAATAGACTTTTGACAACGAAACTATACATTTAATGTAATATAGGTACGCGTATGTTTTGACTAGAAAAAATAGTTTTTTTAAATATGTCACAGACTTAAAGTCTGAATCAATTTTCAATCGTCAAAAATCATTATTTTATTGTTATTTTAAAATTAATATCTATACAACCACTAGGTCCATTTTACAACAATTCATTTTTCTAAAAACTCGACAGTTGTTTTTATAAGGAAGATTTGTAAGTGCAGTTGATTCCCGTTGACTTCTGCACTAAGTTTGACAACACACTGCTGACTAATCCTACTCGGAACACAGTTCCCAATATCACTATCATCATAAAAGAAATAGTAAAAAGAATAATTATTGTAGCATGTTTTTTAGCATTGATATTTTTGTATATGCTGTACATTGTACAACATCACAAATATTGAATAAACTTAAATAAAAAAAAACTTAACGGGGTACATACATTTACTTCACTTTAAAATGTAATATAAACTTTTTATAGATGTACCTTAAAGTACTTTTTAAACTACTTATGTAGTAAATTATTATAATCCGTTAAGTAATAATTATGCAAAATATACATATTATAATATATGTACATATTATATTATATGTTTTGTAAAAACTTGAGAATTTAATTTTTAAATAGATTTAAAAAAAAATGTAATGGTTTGTATCTTACACATTTTGTATTTAACTTGAAGTATAACTATAATTTTTATTATTTTTTAATTGAAACAATATTTAAACTATAAACATTAATACTATTAATAATTATCCTCGTTATTATGTAAAAATATATAATTCGGCGATTCAAGAAGAAGAACAATATTGTACATGTCCTAAACCAACCATTATAAATAATCTCCTTTAATATTATAAAAAAAAAAAATAACAAAAGGTATAATTTTCAATTCGTATTATAAACTCTCACGTATTTTTATCTTGTTATTATATCCATACCACTGGTGTATATTTTATGAATGCTCGTTTATAATAAATTATATACCTTTTTTACATGCATTATATTTGTATTTATATTAATGTAGGCCCACGTGAAATAATGATTAAACCGTAATTGGATTAAATAACCAAAATATAAATGATTTTTTTCTCGACAAAATATAATTCGAATTATACAAAGTATACAATGGGTTATGTAGAAAAGTGTATTTGATGTTGTTGATTCATATTTTCATTTGTGAAATTAATTGAAAATCAAAATAACTTTAATTTTAGGAATAATTTGATGGGCTCCGAATTTAATTCAATGCTACAAAATGTAAACTAAGACAGAAGTATGTTTTCTAAACTTAAATTTGCTTTTTAATCATGAGGATATAATATGGAATACGCAGTACATTAAATGTATTTAATGTTTGTTATGTGTTAATTTTATTATTTACTATAATATTTATACTAAAATAATAATGTGCAATGTGTTCATATAAGAGTAATAAATAAAAAATATATTTTAGAGAATACAAATTTTAAATATTACAACAATTAGTTGGATTTTTATAAAAAAATAATTTTTTTAATTTTTAAAAATCAATCCTGATTGTAGCATGACATTTTCTAAAATCAAATTTTGCATGCAAATAAATAAATATAAATAATATACTCAATACCATAATAAATATAAAAAAATAACATTGGGAATATGGACATACTTGGATGTAGACAATCAAACGCAACTTAAATGTATTCCGCTGTAAAAAACAACATTAATCAAAAAATACTCTTTTCTATATACATCATAATCACCCTTTGATATAAGCTATTAGCTACTTATAATTCTAGCCATCGTAAATGCACAAAATATGGTTATATTTGGACATACTATACAACATATTAAAAAGTTAAGTATATTAAGACACAATCTTAAGACACACACCCAACAAAAAACCTTACATACATGGACCAAATATTACAAACTGTAACACACATAAACTTACAAAATTAACAACAAATATTATGTTTAATGTTTCATTACTCGTCATGCCGATCATGTATAATATGCACACCATGAAAATATCTTACACCGCCAAAATGCATAATATAAAAACATAACTCGTACGGGCTCAACAATCAATACTCGGTCAAGCTATATAAATAATATATCATCGCTAATAAAATAAATATTACAAAAATGGCATCGCAGGGAGACATAACCCAACAAAACCTAACAAACACCACGCGCAAGACTTTGCGTACTCACACTTCGTGCTAACCGTGCAAAAATAAACAGACAATTCAAAACGCGAGACAGTTGTACACAAATATACAAAAGTTACGTTGCAGATGCACATGACACACAATCGATTCTAACGCGACGGAACAAAACTAAGTGGGGATAAGAAATTCACTACGCTTTATAAAGACAACGCGTACAAATAACGATGGCGCATTGTCTTAGCTGAAGTAGCCAGGTGCCAGTACAGTGTCTTACCACGATCAACACGATGCACGTCAATACGAGACACCACAATACGACGTGTATTGACCAATTTTTATTAACAAAACTCACCCATATCTATACTTCACAACTTAACTATTGCGTTTATTTACCGTATGAACTTACATATTGGTATGTATATTCATCTTATGTACTAAAATCAAAATACTGCCTGACTATCCTTCAGCAATATACTCATCCTTACTTTAACCTACAATAATTATTATTTTACTCTCTCACCCATGTGTTAAACGCCTAATAGTTATAAAGTTTTGAATAAAATTAGTACTTTAACATTCTTACGTGCAATCTTCTAGGAAAACTTAAGTACGAGTAGAAAAGCAACAAAACCTAGGTCAAATACACATGTGATACAAACAATAAAACTCAAACGATTCACAAATTTATCTTAAACGCCATCTGAAAGTTCACTGTCTATTTTAGACCTTACACTTAACGAGATAAGTTAATATAATATATAATTTCATCACTCTCAGATAAATTTACAAATAAATGTACAACTAAACTAATAATATTTAGTAGTAGGATAAAGTTACACACACAGTCTTACTTTAAATGTCTACACTATTGTCAATAATATAACTAAATCTCCGGTTAACAATACCTTCATTTTTCCTTCCTCTTTATTCTACTACAAATTGGCACCCTACTAGGAGATTGTTTCTTTTCCCTTTTCTCCCTGTCTGCTATTTCCTTTTTATTCTACTACAAATTGGTTTCCAACTAGTTAGCGTTATTATTACAAAACGTATATCCACACAGACATAATTACAACTACCGTTTAATTTTACTAAAAAACACACTACAAAAATTACTCCAATAAACATAATGTTGATTATCACAATATCAATAAAACGTAGGTAATTGTTTTAAATATTTAATTTCTAATATCTCAATAAAGATACTAGTCATTTCTAATCAGAAAACTCACAACAAAAATAATTTTAAAACCCATAATACTAAATTTGGCATTTGCATTTAAAATCAACAAATATTATAACTGTAAATTTAATAAATTCAATTTAATAAAAAATCCAAATCTGGAACCCGTCACAACCCTAAAAACCCTTTAAAAAACTAACACCCGAAACCCATATAACCAGAATAGTTTTTTTAACACCTGGGGGTCTATTTTTGAGTTCACACTAATCATTAGTCAATGTTTTAGTACACTAATTGTTTAGACGAAGTTTTTAGTGCACTAATCAATAATCGTATTTTTGAATCGTATATTTTTTTGATCTAATATTTTATACACTAAAAGGATTTGGTCTAATCTTTCATTTTTAACCAATCTTTTTTAGACGTATTTCAAAATGTTATGTTTGCGACACTGTAAAATATAAATTATCATCGATTTTATCAGTCTATCGGTATTCTATCAGTTAGGATCATTAAATCCAATAGGTAATTGTTAAGTTCATAGTATTAATTGCAAATTGCTTGTAATTTAGATAGTTACTAATTAAGTATTTAATAGACAATAATCAAATGTTATTTCATGATTAAGTTATTTTTAGTAAAAATATTTACAGCACTTTTTAAAACTAACATATTGTGGAATCAATTAAAAACATTTGGGTCTTTGTATATTGAAATAAGTTTATATTTCCAAAAAGTAATATATATTAAATACAATTGGCTACTTACCTACCAACTATCCTTCATCAATTTATTTTCAGTATCTTTTTAAAAATAATAATATAATTATTATATAAATATAATTCAAATAAATATAATTCAAATAAATTCATCTTGACGTCTAGCCCATCGAAATTCAACAAAACATGTGTACTAATGACAAATACATAGGCATTAATTTACCTTATGCTCGATACTTATTGCAGATTTCTTATTGCTGAATTAACCAATACCCCAATAAAACATTCTGGTTAACCCGAAAAATGTTATACATAATTGTAATTATATTTCACTAAAAAAATTTAAATGATGTTTTTTTTTCTGGACTTCTAAACACCCGTATTGAACAATAAAACATTAACTCGAATTAATCCGAATAAAAACGGTTATTACAACTCATACGTTTGTTTAAATGTTTTATTCCGGTGTTTGAACAGCCGAATACATCCATCACCCAAAATTTGAATCCCAAATAGATAATAAGAGTGCAGAATCCTGAATATGGAACTTGGTCAATGGTAGAATGTTTGTTCCGATATCTAAACTGATGATCTGGTAATACGAGTAGACGTCTTTCTTCTATAAGTGGTTTTAAACGTTTGATAACAATCTTTTCAAAGAGCTTCAACATACTTGGGAGAAGCGTATGAAGTAGCTTGTTCTGGTGGCTTACCTGGGTTTAGTAGCATGGCTTTTGTTCATTTTTCCATTGCTTATGGAACCATCCCAGTCGTAGGATTATTTTAGTATTTATGTGTTAGATGAATAATTGCCTTCAATGGTAGTTCTTTAAGTATGAGTGGGCTAATCTTATCTCACCTTTTTTGTTGATGTTATTGTCAATTTCATGGGCGACTTTCAGAGGTGCGAAATATTGTATTTTTTCTATTGTTCCATTAAGTGGTTGACATTGTATAATATCAAGTACGGGAGCGATAGCATTTGGTTGAAATACACCTCAAGATGCTGGGTGAATGCGCGTCTTTATCTTGTCACTGCATACCCAAGTACCATATTTTTTACGAATAGGTGGTCCACGAGAACGAAGTCTTTTAATATGTTTTTTTACCTTTCCACAGTGAGTAATCAGTATCATCCTCAGATACGATTTGAATGTTTTGTTTTTCGTTTTATTGAAATTGTCACGTAGAATTTTACTCATACTGTTCTATTTGGTTTTATCCACTGGTTGTCGCATTCTAGGCCAATCTCGTCTCACCTTACGCTTTTGTTAGATGAGTTCTCTATTTTCCATCGAATAAGTGATCTATCGATTAATTCTTTCAGGAACTATAGATGCTGCTGTTTACGCTTCTTTGATGACGTCATAAGTTAATTTTTTGATTACCACTTCAATGTCTATTGATGTTTTTAGCTTCGCTAAATGAATGATGGATTCTTGGAGAGTACCTACTCCTAAAGAGATCCCGAACCGTTCTTTGTTTTATCAGAAAGATTTTTCATTCATTCATTATGGCGTTTGAGCTTAATGAAAGTAACACAGAAATATGGTCAGACGATAGTTCTATTAGTTCTTCAACTTCAACATAGTTAGAGGAAATATTTTTTACTATAAAGAAGTCTAATGATCAGGAATTTTGTTTGGTTCAGTTTTCCGGTAAGTAGGTTTTCAGGTAGAAATTAATTCAGCGTTGATAGTACTAGCTGCTTTTAATAGAGCACGTCCTTTCTGAGTGATAAGTCTTGATCTCCAGTGAGTGTGTGTTTTGAGTTGTAGTCTCCACTGACAATGAATATGTTTTCTAGCTTCTGGAAAAAATCAATGAACTTAATTTGGTCTGCCCTGTTGTGAGGAATAAACAGCCGTAAATGTAATTGTATCCATTATTGACACTAATGTCTGTGGCTTGTATGTGTAGTTCCGAGTGTTTCTCAAACTCGAAATGTTTAATGGACTCTTTTATGGTTATCGTCGTACCTTCTCAAGCTTTACCGCTATGATGGAGAGTGGTTTGGATACTATAATTTTTAATTTTTAGAACATTCCAAGGTGTAACATGTATTTCTGATATAAGAGCAATATTAATGCTTGAATTATGCAAGAAGTCATCGAGTTCTTGTTTACGCTGTATTAGCCCGTTGGAGTTCCATGCTGAAATTTGCAGTGTACAGATAATCTCTCATTCTTTTGATCATTGTTGTTAGACTTAGATTGATTACTTTCCAACCTATATAGTCTAGATGTGATTTTTGCAGTGATTTTACTTAAATCCACATTACTTAAATCAGATGCGATATATATATATATATATATTAACTTGGAGTCATTTTAATTTGGCCGTTGTTGCTGTTTGGAAGTTTGGGGCATCATGTTAATGTTGGGAGGACTAGTCATCTGAGCATAAGATTTAGCTGCTGTGACATTTTTCGCTAGTTTTTGTTGAATACGTTGCACAGCAGAAACATTTTTTGGGTGTGCTTTTCCTACTGCTTTCTTGTAAGCAGAGCCACTCTTACAGTTTGCGGTATTTGATTCACCACATTTAGCGCAGCTTCACCTATGGCAGTTTTCTATTTTATGCTCTTTTCCATATTATACACAAACAGATTTTTTAGCAGTTATTTTGAGTATGCTAAAAGACTGACAGTTTTTTACAATTTTTTTTTCTTTCTTGGATTGTCTATTTTAGTTTTATGATAACATAGACTGTCTAAGTTCTAAATATCTTTATTATTATCTTGTGGAACGAAGTTCGCAAAAAATAAATGTAATCTTATACGCGTCTTTTTGTAATTTTTATCATTTGAATTAAGCTTTTTTCAATAAATTTGGATGTTTAAGACATCATGAAAAACTACATTTACGTCTTTTTCAATTTCACATATTTCAGGTTCTGGGTGTAATCCACGTATTATGACACTGGATTTTTTTTTTGTCTTTCAATTAATATCTATGACACTTGATTTTGTTATTTTCAAGAAATTTTTATGTTCGTCTAAACTGGTGTTCGTTCTCCGTCAATATTTTTAAATCACCGTTATCAAAAGTTATCAGTTGCTGTTCATGGCTAAGAGCTTTTTTTGAGTTAAGTTACTAATTAAGTTGTGTATGTCGTTAACACTATACATACTATAATTGGTGGTGGTTTATATATTTCAGATGATATTATTATTTATTTCTTTGATGCATTTTTTAGGAGGGCTTGAACTAACGTCTGAGCTATGACCTGTTATATGTACATCTGTATAGTTTAAATTTACATTTACAATAGTATTATTAATATTATTAATCATCTGAATATCCAGTAATTGACTCTGTAATTGTGTATTACTCGATTGTAATTTGATCACAAATTTGTGAAATTTTAATTTTAATTTTTGCACGCTTACCAGAATTTCTTGTTCAACAAAAATGTGTGTTGACATGGACATTGTCCGTCGAATCCATTGATGAATGATGGTTCAAGTCACAACGCGTAATGACAAATAAAATTTGTGTTTTAATCTTGACACTCTCCCTTTGTAAGCAAAAACATTTTTTGGTATCGAGTTATTTACTTAACACTTCGCACAATTCGACACACGCTAAAGTATGTGTTGTTCGTTTGTCAGGAAAAACGAGGTTCATTATCACAGAATTAAGGTAGAAATTAATATGTAACTTACGCAAAAAAGATACCAAACTGCCAAAAAATGTTACTAGAAAAATAATTATTTAAATTCAAAACTAGAAAAACTAAAACACATGTTAAACCAACCAACTGAGAACTCGCATCATCCTTTGGTTCCAGGAACCCCTATAAACAGCTATAAACACAAACTAATGAAAATTAAAAGTGACATAATTAATTTAATAATAGACAAAAAATTAATGAGCCACATAATATTAAAGCTACTTAGCCTAAATAATGAAAATATAAAAGTCTCTATGGGTTCTGGAGCATTCATAAATTGCATTCGTCCAGACCTAATAAATCTAAACCTTATAAACCCACAACATAAATATCAACTATCGGGTTTAGAAAAGACACCACTTAAACTCTTGAGCAAAGCTTCTTTAAACCTAAAAATAGAAAATACTTTACTCCAAATACTGTAGGTAAGTGTAGTGAACAATTTAAACAATGCAATAATTTTTTGAAACACATTTTTGGTAGCTTAGAAAGCCAATATAGATTGTACAAAGAAAATAATTAGGTACCCCAAATAATAACATTTAAACAAGAATAACAAATTATAAAATGCCACAAGTAGGAACCAAAGAAAAATACAATTATTGCTGATAAAAATATATTAAATACCACATAATATATATATTTGACAGCACATACTGTCTCTACTAACATCCAAGATACAACTATATCGTCAAATAAACCAACACTACAATTTAGCACAGTATCTCTTCTTTACAGCTTTATACTAACACCACGTGATATAAGTATAACTATTGATCAAAATTCCGGAAAAATTCGGGGAAAAAACCGTTTTTTCCCAGAGCTTTGAAAAAAATGGAAAAATTGGAGAATATTCAAATAGTACATTTTTTTAAAAAAAACAGAAGTTTTCTTAAGATAAAAAAAATAGAATAAATAGAAAATTAAAAAAAATGTATTTACGCTTAAAATAATCCAAATATAAAAAAACCATGTTAAAAAAAATAAATCAAGAAACCTTTTTTAAAATCTTTACAGTTTTATATATTTTAGAAACTTATTATTTAAGAAAAATGAGTTACTGGTTTATGACCAACACGAAGCACGGATTAACTTTATATAATTTATTGTTTTATCTTCAAACTAAAGCCAATCTGATGTTATTCAGATAACACATTTGTTCCATCATTTTCAGAATAATAATGACCAAGTTATAATACAAAATCCAAATTAAAAGGGTTTCCAGTATTGTACAGTATGCAACTGTTAATATTTAATACGGATATTTGTTCTAAAAATAACGTTACCTATCAAATATTGAAATATTATAATGTGCGTGCGGGTATTTTTCTAGAAAATAAATCATCTGTATTTCTAAATGTTATTTATATAATTAATATTTTTGTAAGTTGATGATAAATATAGGGCAACGCACGATTGACAATATTAGGAATACGTAACTACAAAACATTATTGGTGGGGGAGATGATATAACAAAATAACGTACATAATGTAGGTACTCTATTATTTAGCACATTAATCTACTCTTGAATTTATATTAAGTAATCAAATAAATATTTAATACCAAAAATGTGTCACATCAATTTATTGGTAAATAATAAATATGAATAATTTGGGAAAGGTTACAACATGTTTAAATAATTTAATCATGTATAGTTTATATTTATAACAATGAATTATCATTATTTAATATTTATTAGATATAGTTTCCACTTCATATTACTTTTTCAAATTTATTGATTTTTTTTTCCAAAAATTCATTTGTTCATAAAATTTTCCAATTTTTCTTGAAAATTCCAATTTTTTGACAAAACCAATTTTTTATGAAATTTTAAATAAAACCAAATTAATTTTACCGAAAACATGCGGAAAATCTTTTTTTTGGAAATGTTAATCAATTTAGTATAACTACTATCAGTATACAACATATAACTACAGAATATACAACTACAAAAAAAAATACAATATACATACATCATTTTTATAATTTTAAAATATCTGGCCCTAATGAAAATCCATTAAAATATAGGCAATATCCAATACAAGCTTAATAAATAATTAATTACTTCAAGAGAAAAAAATAAAAAAATAATATTTAATAAATTTAATAAAATAAAAATAAATACATCAATGTACAATCCAAATTACACCATAAAAATAAAGTGACATTCACAACTTTTAACATGAAAATTAGTTACAATAATATTTATCCAATATGAGTTACACAAATAATTTCAAAAATGTTCAGTGCATCGAAATATTATCCAGATATAATTTCAAAAATATAATATCTTATGAACATTTTAAACAATATAGTTATACACACACATTTAATCGATGAGATCGAAAATCAAAAAAATCTTAACACTTTCATTAATAACAAAATTACTAGAACTAAGATTATTGGCTCGATAGTCAATTTACGAGTTTATCAAATAATTATTATTTTGACTCATATATATTATACATAATATTTTCTGACAAAACAAAATAAATATATGTATACAATGCAGAGTCCAGATCTCCTACAGTACTATATTAAACAAATAATAGAATAAATTGCCGCTCTGTATCAATAATTAGTAACAATTCCAAACCCAATAAAATCTTCGATACAATGATGCATACCGTAAACTATATCGCAATAATATACATCAAACGAAAGTGTTATCCAAGAATTATAAATGAAAAATAAAATGGATTCCTTAAGACCCTAACTATAAAATATACAATAAGTCAATAACTAAGATAAAAAATGAATAGCTAACTATTTAACTATGAAATATTAAGAGCTAATTTTAATAATAAATAACTGGAACAACATTTTAAACTGTTAGAGCTATACAAATATATTTTCCAATAAAATAATAGATATTAAACCGGCAAAAAATGTCAAGACCAAAACCATCCTTTACTCGAAACAACCAAAAAATGAATTAAAATTAAAATTGTAATCGTCCACTAATCGAGAAGAATAAAATAAATAATTTGTCAGAACATAAAAACAACCAATTTAAATGGTTACTTTACTTTTTCAACACTATACTCAAAAATAATAATTACTTATGAAAATCAACAAACAAAAATGCATAGCTTGTAGGAACTTGAACTACTATCTATAAAGCTAGCACAGCACAAACGTTATATTCAAAATACCTAGCAGACGTATTATCATATTATCTAAGAACTTCAATAGGAAAACTAATACAAATAAAACAATAATTTCGAAATATATTAAAACACGTTCATACAAAATAAATCCATACAAACAAATTTATATTATTATTATTAAATTGGTGTAATATTAAGTCTGCCTATTACTTACTTGTATTTACTTATAACGAATATTTATATATAATATATTTTATGTTTTATGTTATTATTAAATTATGTGTAATATTATGTTTGTCTAATAATGACTAAATGCAATAAACTACTTTTTAGATAAAAACAAATTAATATAAAAAAATATAACTATGGATAATAATATAACTAATTATATATATCTAATAATTCTAAAAAAAAATAGAATTACATCATATACAAAATTAACCATATAAAAAAACATAATATACAATATACATAACGATAAGTGTTAAAACAATTTGATATAGAAAAAACCATCATATGAATGTACAAAATTACTTAATCAAACAAAATAAAACTAATAACCACACAATTGAGCGCAATACTATTGAAACTACATAAACTCCAGACGACATAATAAAATATAATGAGATACAATAGTTTACAAAATACAAAAAAAGATATTTACATTTAAGCACATTGGCTATTATTTCTTCTATTAGGTAATTACAAATTGTTCATCATTAGATAAATTTATTATTATTTCCATAAAAATACAAAAATACCATAAAATACACTAATTATAGAAATATTTAATTATAAGGCTTTAGAATTTATACTATAATTTAATTCAAAACATAAAACACAAGTTATAAGAAACATTATACTTCTAGTAATCTTTACTTCTAATTACTTATTACAAATACAAGGAGATTATAATATCATAAGAAGACATCATTAAAAAAACCTAGAAATATTAGAAAAAGTAAATTATTAATATAATAATATTATTTAATCTCTAAGCAGATTTCCATTAGAGCCATTGAATCATAATACAATAGTATTATGTATTCGAATAAATCGAAGCTTAACTCAACGTCATCACAAAAAGAAAACAATACAAAAATAATTAAATACCTATATTACAAATTTACAACAATACTATACTAAACTCAACATTGACTTACTGTCTTACTACTGTGTTCACTAACACTGGGGAACATTGGATCATGATAACTGCAAATTCCAGAGAATAAAACCACCACATGCTATGACAGCAAAAAAAAAAAACATAAAACGATTACTAAATTAAAACCATACAATTAGTTTAATGGATTGGTCAAAGTTTGTCAGCCACCGGCCCTTAAATTGGGAATCAACTTACAAATATACCCAAACACAAACAAATTTCCATGAATGCGGGCCTTGGATACTATAAAAAGCCAAATGGCTAAATTCAAAGGCTCCAGAAAAATGCAATACAGATAAATTATAACAGAACCAATCACAATAATGAACCATTCGTTACAATTCACAAAGTCAAATTCCACCACACCAATATATTCTCCAATTATAAATCCAACCGCAATTCCAACCTAAATCAAAACCATATAAATATTACAAACCAATTTATCGTAAATAACAACAAAACCGGCGTCTTTAACAACACCAACGACTTAAATCCCACCCACAATGACAAAAGCAATTGAAGCACCATCAAAGCCTCCGATGAAAACGGTACCAGAAACTAAGACTTTGGCCAAAAGCTCAGTAGCCCCAACCCTAACCAGACCAACTAAAATTCCAAGAACCAAGAACAAAATTGTGCAAGTAAAAAAACAAAAAAACTTAGACCAAAAGCCGTATACAAACTAATACACAACAAAAATTAACTTAATATGTATACACATTGTGCTGTAATATACACCACGTCATAGGTTCTCAAACTTACCTATTTCATCCACCACCCACTATGAAAATCAACAATTTTCTATCGCCCCCCCCCACCCAAATATTTTAACTTACATTCTGTTATGTCTTTTAAAACATATTACAATTTATAATATATAAATATGCTATATCTTATTTCTGAGTTCTAACATAAATTTCAAATTAGCTTTTTGGATGACAGCAATTAAAACGCATACTTATTCATACTTAAAAGTAATAACATATACATTTTTTTGTATCGACCCCTAAACCCACTCAACGCCCCCAAAATTCCTTTGGGCATCCTACCGCCCCCCTGAAGGCCACCAACGCCCACAAGGGGGCGCTATCGCCCACTTTGAGAATGACTGCACCACATAAACTCAACAAATCTATTTATTGCAAAATAAACCTCACACAGTTCTTAAATAATTTATTCAGACTGTTTTCATTATTTTACTACTTTTATACTTGCAATTCAAAAAAAAAATATATTCCGGAATTGTATATAGTACAGATAATTCATTATTACTGTAAATATACATCACTAATAATTATTAGTATACTATACGATACTATACTTCGATATCAGACTAATCTTACCGATATCGATGTGACTAATTTATCGAAAGTATTTCGATATCGATATCAATTAGATATATCTATATCAATTTTTTAAGATTTCCTTTTTTATATTTTTTATAAGTTTTGACAGTGAATCGGTGCTAAATAACTATAAACACTAACCATAAGCGATACAATAAACGTATATCGCTGTGACAGCTGGATTTGTAGAAATTGTATATAGGTAGTGTTAAATAATCAACAAGTTTATTGTTGCGTGTGTAAGTCGTACAGTAATACTAAGTAATACTAATAACCTAAAATCACATTTACAACGGTAGGCATCAAAAAAATCTAAAAAGACTAAGTGCACTGCGGAGACACGGTGCAAATCGAATTTCCGTGCAATTTTTAATATTTATACAAATAATATTATACTCTATGCTTTAATAAATATACATGATAAATATTCCCAATATGAACATATTTGGGAGTATAAAATAAAACGCGACATAAATATATGATGCAGTAAAAAATACAATTAATCAACCAGTATTCCTTTCTATGTTCATGACAATCAAACATAAAGATACAAGATATTAGCTACTAATATTTTAAGCCGTCGATGCACAAATAATTCTCATATTTACAAAACCACCATCATAAGAGTCTCTAGACCGTACATTGATCATAAAAAAATATGATAAAGAAAAAAATTACTCAACACCTGCACACTACTAACAAAAAAGCTTACATACATAGACCAAATATTATAAACTGTAACACACATAAACTTACAAAATTAACAACAAATATAATTTTAAATGTTTCATTCCTCGTCATACCAATCATGTACAACATGCACACCATAAAAATATCATACACCACCAAAATGCATATAAAAAAATAACTGATTCGTGCTCAACAAACAATACTCTCTCAAGCTGTGGAAATACCATATCTAAAATATAAAATAAATACTACAAACATGGAATCGCAGGGAGACATAACCCAACAAAACATAACAAACACCACGTGCAAAAATGTGCGTACTCACACTTCGTGCTAACTGTGCAAAAATAAACAGCAAATTCAAAACGCGAGACAGTTGTACACAGATAAACCAAAGTCACGTTGCAGATGCACATTACATACAATCGATTCTAACGCAACGCAACAAAACTAAGTGGGGATAAGAAATTTACTACGAATTTTATTGACAACGCGTACAAATGACGATGGCGCATTGTCTTAGCTGAAGTAGCCAGGTGCCAGTACAGTGTCTTACCACGATAAACGCGATGAACTATGTCAACGTCTCACGAACTCGAGACACTATCAATACACGTATGACGTATTACCACTTTTTCTTACCAAAACTTACCCAAATCTATACTTAAAAACTAACTCAACGCAACAGAACTAAGTGGGGATAAAACATTCACTACGCTTTTTATAGACAACGTGTACAAATTACAATGGCGCATTGTCTTAGCTGAAGTAGACAGGTGGCAGTACAGTGTCTTACCACGATCAACATGATGCACTACGTTTACGTCTCATGAAATCGAGACACCACAATCAGTTTTGAGACCAAATAAAAATTATCTAGATATAGATAAAAGATTATTGCTCTAAGATTATCTAGATTAAGATAAGATAACATGTATTTAAATTATCTCAGATAAGATAAACTACAAACAGAATTTATCTAGATAAAAAAACATGAACATTTAAATATTGCAAATAATTAAATTTAACAAACAACCAAATTTATATTTTTTTATTGGTATTAAAACTAAGTGGGTATAAAGCATTCACTACGCTTTTTATAGACAACGTGTACAAATGACAATGGCACATTGTCTTAGTTGAAGTAGCCAGGTGGCAGTACAATGTCTTACCACGATCAACACGATGCACTATGTCCAGTGTCCACATCTCACGAACTCGAGACACCATCAATACAAGTATTACCACTTTTTTTACCAAAACATACCCATATCTATAGGTACTCAACAACTTAAATATTGCGTTTACTTACAGTGTGTACTTATATAAGTATTTTTTTTATTAAATTAACTATCCGCGGCGACGGAGACCATTGGACGTACTACATTTAATATACATATTACATTACATAAATATTAATAAGATACATACAAACATAGAGAGGTATTTTAAAATATAACAAATAGTGAAAAAAAAAGAAAACAAAGAACAATGGCTTTACTTATTGGGTATTATATAACATGTTTTATATTTTATTTATGAGTTGAGTTTTAACTACTAGGAACTGAATGAGTTTGGAGATGTTGTTGGGCTCTGGGTTGAGTATTTCTTCTAGGTGTTCTGCGAAATGGAATTTTTCCCTTTCCTCGTCGTAAATTCTACATTCCGTTAGTATATGTTTAACTGTGATGGGCACCCCACAACCTATGCAAATGGGGGGGGGGTCTTCCTTATTCATTAAGTGTGAGTGTGTTATGAAGGTGTGTCCTATTCTGAGGCGATTGATAGAGGTTTCGTGTTTTCTTGAAATGTTGGCTGGGAAGAGAAAAGGCTGAATGGAGTTCTTGATTTCATTGAGTTTGGTGGACATTTCATTCCATTCACTTTGCCACATCTGGAGTGTGTCGTCTTCGATAATTCTCTTGACATCGTTATAGGAGAGCAAGGGTAAGGTTAGTGCATTAGGTGACGAGTGAGCGAGTTTGGCTGCCTTATCTGCTTGTTCATTTCCTGTTATGTTGCAGTGCCCAGGAATCCATGTGTATGTAATGTTTTTACCTGATTTTTGTGCCATAATATGGGTGTTCTGAATTTTTCTGGTAATGTCGGAAGGAGTGTAAAACTTTTGAATACTGGTAAGGGTGGAGAGGGAGTCGCTGAAAATTGTTATATTGTTGTCGTTTAAATTGGATATAGTGTGTTCAATAGCTTTGAGAATCGCCAAAGCTTCGGCGGTATAAATTGAACACTTGTTTGAGAGTTTCCATTGGATTGTGGTTCCGTTGCATATTATAGCCATTCCAACACGCCCTTCATTACTGGAGGCGTCGGTGTATATGTGTGTTTGTGGCTGTGCGTTATTACAATTTTCTTCAAATAAATTTCTGTATGTGATGGGGCAGGTTGACTTCTTAGGGAATCTGTGTAGGTCTAGGTTAATGTTCATTTTGGGATGCCACGGAGGATATGAAGCGGTATCTGTATGTATTATGTTTCCAAGATCGTATTTTACGTAATCGTTGTTGAAGGTGGGTTTTGGGTGGTGTATTATGGCTTGGGGATATCTTGATATTCTTGCTGCTATTTTGGTCATTTTTTCTTTCCACCGTACTGCGAGGGACGGAATTCCTGCTATGTTCAGGATACTTTTGATGGGGCTGGAGCGGAAAGCACCAATTGATAGGCAAATTCCGGAATTGTGGATTGGTTCCAATATTTTAAGGTGTGTGTGTTGGGTTGTTGAAAAAATTGGAACACCATAATCAAATTTTGATAGGATAAGAGCTTTGTGTATTTTGAGAAGTGTTTGAGACACCATCAATACAAGTATTACCACTTTTTTTACCAAAACATACCCATATCTATAGGTACTCAACAACTTAAATATTGGGTTTACTTACAGTGTGTACTTATATTAGTATTTTAATCTTAATAAAATCAGTATTTTAGCATTCTCACGTGCGATTCTAGGAAAACTTAAGTTAAAGTATGCAAGCAACAAAACTTAGGTCAAATAAATATAAATATAATACAAACAATAAAATAAAATAAAAAAATTCTAATAATTTACAAATTTATCATAAATTTCATCTAAGTATCCATTGTCTTTTTTAGACCTTACACTTAACGAGATAAGTGAATATATATAATTTCAACACTCACAGATAAACAAACAATTTTACACAAAACAAATAATATGTAGAAGAAAGATAAAATTACACACACAGACACACTTTTGTTTTAACACCAGTTTTTACACTATTGCCAATGATATATTTATATTTCCATATAAAAACACTTTCATTTTTCCTTAATCTCTATTCCACTACAAATTGGAGCCCTACTGACTCTGTCTGTCGTCTCTTTTTTTATTTTACTACAATTTTTAAAGAGTCATATTATTAAAATAAATTGAAGTTATTATCTATTTTTAGTGTTTGTTGAATGTCACTTTTAGAAGAGTTCTATTACCCAAAAAGTAATTTTTCGAATAATGTAGTTCAAATCTGTAATTCCATTTTCATTCTGTTCTAAATACGATATAAGAATATTGGTTTTTTTTTTTTAATACAGTAAACCGTTTTAAAAGTTTTAGTGTATTGTTTAAGTTGTATGTTAAGAATAATTGGAGTTGGTATTTTGAAACTCATTCAGTAGCTACCTAACCTAGATAATCACCAGGTAACTAACATGTTTTCATGATACTCATCGGTCGTTATCAACGACGTTTGTTGTGCTATGAATATAATGTTATTGCGACAATTTTTAAAATCATTTTTAATTTAAGTTCGGGATATTGCTTTTAACACTAACTGCTGAGTGCGATAAAAACATTGAATTATTATTATTGTACTAAAAATATTGAATACAAACTGCTGTTATCGCAGTTTTTAAAGACAACGATTCTAAGTGAAGAATATTTTATTAAACACATAATATCACGGATGCCGTTATTCGTTGTTTGATTACGTAATGTTTTGTAATATTTACTTGTGAGTAAAGATTTATGACAATGTAGTTGGAATGTGGTATATATATGAATTAATCAACCTTGGTTTTCATTTAATTTTGTGTAAAACCTCTTTTGCACACTTATAAAATATACAAATGTTATTATAGCAAAACTTAAATTAAATCCACAACAAAATGATGGTAAAATTTATAAAATTGTTTAATATATATCAATCGGTATATTGTGCATTTCTGTAGTCCTAAAATCAAAGGATCATTCGCTATAATTCACTCTTGAATATTCAACAAAATATTTTACTTAATTAAATACTATACCGGTACGCATTTGGTTATTGGAAAATATTTCTTTCATTTTGCAGCTATTTACCTGTTCTCAATAATGGTTTTGTTAAAACAATAAAATAACAACATTACTGTATGAAATAATACTTTTATTTCTGTGTGCCTTGTTCCATTTTCAATATAAAATTAAAATTATATTCCCAAGTTTTTGATACATATAAACATTCATTTGTTACAAATGGCCATTTATCGTGATACATCAGTATCAAAAAAGTTGTAGGGACATGTGGATTTTATTATCTTTTGTATCGAGTAACTCAAACAAACGTTTATAATTTAATTTATACATAATCTCCTGTGTAAAATAATGTATTTTTTAAATTGTTTTTTGGACTTTTCCACAATCATTATTGGCATTTTATTGACAATCTCAATTGTTTTTATTACAGAACTACAAATCAAAGTCGATCTGGTTGTAGAACAATGTAGACAATTTATTAAACTATTTGTGAGAGCAAAATGTTCCTTTGGCAATATAACAGTTTGATAGAAACTGTATTAGATTTTGAACGAGCGAGGAATCTATTGGTTTTGAAATAATGGTTTTTTTAGTATATACATAACACTGTTTGAGATAGAAGGAATGCTCTAAAAGTTTCATATATAAATACTAAAAGTTACAGGGCACAGAAGGTCGTATGGTTCTATAGAGAGGTCATTTTTGGAATTTCACAGTTGTCTTTCCAAAAATTACAATCCGCTATCGAAAAACCGCTACCTCTGCTCGACGTCACCTGGGGTCGTGAAAAACTTTTCGCAGTTAAAACTTTTTAATAATGCCAGATACTTGAAATGTTGACCAACATTTCTATTGGTATTTCGTAGTGTTTTAGTTTTTAAAACTGTTGACTCAATACAAGTATAAAAAATGATTATTATTTTTGTTCTAATTTCTGTAATTAATTAATAAAGACCCCAGCGCCGACTTTTCAAATTTTCCGAATTTTATAAAATTGGAAAATTATAGTTAATATTTTAGTTGCTATTTTAATTTTAATACTTCTGCACTAATTTACAGCCCAGTGCATATTTAGGGGAAGTGGGTACGGGGTGATAGGTATATCATCGAAAGCTACTTCACAGAAAAAACTTTCAAGTATTGTAGAATTGTCGGATTTTGATAACTATTTTTTTGTTTGAAAGAAAACTACTCCTAACAAACCGAATTGAAATCAAATTTTTTATTTTATTTCAAATAATGGTATAAAGTTATTTGTATAAAAAAGCTTAAATTTGACTTATTTTTAAAGACATATTATAAAGTTTGAGATTAAAATATTTAAAAACTGTGTTTAATGTGGTCTGTAGATTATTATTATTATTTTATTACCTATTCTATTAATTAAAAAAAAAATATATTCAATTTAGTTTGTTCTACGGAACAGGATCATTAATCCCGAAAAATTCATTTTTGTGGATAAACTTACATCGGCACTAGGCGTGTTAAATAATTAACAGTTTCAATTTTACGCAAAATTCTAGTTTTAGGTATGTTGTTTTAGTTTAATTTATGAGAAAATAATACATATAAATTCCTATACAAATGTGCTATTAAAAATGCTTTAATTTGAATTTTAGGTAAATTATAAATTGTGTCAAAGTTGTTAGTATATTACATCAATTTACGATGCACTTAAAATTTCCATCAGGTATTAAAATATTTAAATGAAAAATTATGGCTACATTTAAATATTACACAAATTATGAAAATAATATTTATTAAATGAATTAAGCTTATATCATTTTGATAATTGATAGAATTGTGAAAGAAATTAAAAATACTACACTGACACATTACTTTCTGATCAAAAAGTATGATCATCGCGTGTGTAATACCACCCAAATCATTAAATGCATTTTTGATGATCCAAATAACACAGTTTTTAATTAAAAAATAAACCACCACGAAGCATTTAAGTCTATGTCCTGATCACAAGAACGAAAACAAGTACAGTTGAGTTTTTTTAATATGATACTGATACTAGAACAATTAAAGAGTCTAAGTAAAATGTCAGAAATAACTATAATATTATTACTCTTAATATGTATTATGCTTGTTATTGCTTCTCATCACTGTTTTTTTTCTAGAATTATTAGAAAAATTACCTACTTTCTTATTTTAAATCATTAAATATTGTAAACCAGAAAATATCACCTACAATTTTGAAGATTGGAAATTCGTCTCTTATAATATGCGATAACAAACAAAAAACACCTTGCACCGTTGTAACACAAATACATTCCTTTTTCCACACACAATCTAAAATCAATTTTAATGTCTTATCACATATAAATGAAGAAATGAGTATAAGTCACCAAAAAAATGTCACTATTTTATTTAAGATTAAAATCACATATAGTAAATATATATTTATCTATCAAAAAATATGATTATTCGCTTTAAAGTCACCAATGCTTGAAAAATGGTGAAAATTGTTGATTATTTTGTGTTGGCAATTGTTGAGTAGAAGACATATCTGAAAAAATATAAATCGTCCAATACATATTGAAGGGGGTACATCTAAATAGCGTGAAATTTCTCTCAATAATTTTAGAACGTACGTTGAAAACTTTTAAAAAAATTATATTATGAAGTTCATTATCAACAATTTTAAGAAAAAAAATTATTTTTCAAATGAGAGTGTTTATTTAGTTGTAATAGTTTAATTAATTATAATAATCTGCGATGCATTTTTCTGAATTCCTCAAATAATTTCCAATACTATTAACAATATTATAATATCCGTTTAGGGTAAAGTCACGGGTTTAACCTAAGGAAAATAATTATGCCACACTCATGTTTTTCATCCTTTGATGACAAAAACTTTTAGAATGAACATTTCATCATCATTTGGTGTCGGAACGATAATTAAGCTTATGAATAAATACCATTTAAATTTCCTTAATTATTTAATTAGCTGCTTTGCCTGTCTGATAGAATAACACGGTACGTTAATGTTCAGTTGGCCTGATAATTTTAAATTTGAGTACATATTTTGAATAAAATATTTTCATATTTTTTACATGATACTTATTTTTCATCAATATTGAACTAATAATAATAATAATAAACAATTTTTTATGAAATGTAGTTTTTAAATTAAAATGTTAATAAATAATACGCTTTATGTTTAGGATACTCATATTAAAATATCAGAGTACAAATTCATTTGTCGATAGCTCTTGTAAACAACAAATATTTTTTATTAATCGATAAAAAAACAATTAATATTGTGTAATAAATAAATTCCATTTTGTGTAAAACTCAACGACGACAGATATAATACATAACAATATTTTACTCGGAAACGTTAATATAAGTTATTCAAGATCATGATTTGACATGAGTAGTATATTTTTTTGTAAATGTTGTTTGAATATATTATTGACCCTGCCTTTTTAGTCATTTTAACTTTATTCTTTGGTGCATCGATGTAAATAATATTTATTATTAAGACTTGATAGACTATAATTGACTGTGATGTTTTTTGCAATATATGACTCACTAAGCTGACTTATATCTCGCAGATATTTCAAGAACTACAGAACCACAGATATTATTTTTTATTATAATATGTGAAAAAGAAGATTATTTAATTTATAGAATATTTCTCAGTTATGAAACAGAATATTTAACGTGCATTGCGATAATAATTTAGACTTATGTATATCAAATAAAATCCAAAATGTAGTTTTGAAACAGGTACAGGTACAGGTATAGAACTATTGATTTGACAAAATATTCAACAGGTGTAATTTCTGGATATCCATTATGGTTTAAAGACGTTATGCTAATTTGATTTATGAATTCGCGTAGGTACTTGAATAGGTACTTAAATTTCATATTGATTAGAATATAACTAGAAAAGGTATGAGTAGATAAATATAATTTTTAAAAGAAGCAGTACTGACCCCTGCGCCACCTCTCAATTCAAACATTGTAACGATATAATAATATATTGTTACTCGAATAGGGTAGTTCCCTGGTTGATAACTCTCTGATAAAAACGAGTTTGTTTCGCCAGCTCCTCTATAAGTTATAAACGTATAAACAATTTAAACTAAAGCGTGAATTTCTATGTAATTGGTTGATTTTTTTCTTTTCAAATTGTTGGATCATTATCAGTAATCATCATGAAATCATAATGATTTGAAACTAATGGTGACTATTTTTTTTGCATATTTCTGCATTTTTAATGGTTATTGCATATTATTGAATATTTTTATAAAGTTCAAAATGTATATTATATGCATATTGAAGCGAAGCTTAAAAAAAAAAACTTATAAAATAATATCAGTAGAAAATTCAAAAATACATTTTGAAGGCACTAAAAAGTAATTGAAATAAAGATAACTAATCGATTACGACGCAAAAGTTTGCGTCTATGATCTTAACCGCTCTTACTATGTCAGTCAGATATCGACACACCACTACGCAATGTCGTTTGTCATTTAGGTCCGTAAATCGTGAATATGCCGAAAATAATTAATACTAAGTACAATTTTAAAAAAGGTCGGCAAGTGGGCATCGAAATGCTGTATAGTAGATATCGAGTGGGTCACTTTCGTGGATGTGTTAAGTTTGTATTCAATGATATATTATATCATATTGTATACGAAAAACGATTGTGAGCGAAGACGTTCTGTCAGCCTACACAACTAAGTGAGCCTATTTCAAGATATTATTGCTATTAAAATAATTCATTTTTATTACTATAATTAATAATACAGTAGGTTGAATTCATTTTTTCAGAAAACATTGCATTTGAGAAATTAATTAAGTGTTTAAAATATAATAATATACTTTGAAAGTTTCAAGAACCCTCAACAAATATTTTTAAATTACAACGAAATAAATAACATCGTTATTCTTAATTTAAATATCTAATTTCGTTCAAATTTGAACTTAAAATGTCTATATAAAATTATTTTTTTATTCTTTGATTACACTATTTAATACTTTTGAAAAACCATGTTTTAAATTTTAAATCTTTAGGTATAATAACTGAAGTCTAATTTCAAACGCTCATAAAAAATTAGTCTTACTTTTATATACATTTTTTCTTTTTTAGAAAAGTAGAAAAGCTTATAGAAAATATTGTGTTGAATTTTAAAATCTTAGATTTAAATATAAAATTTTTTATGAATTTCCTTATTAAAAAAACTGCATTTTTTCGTGATTTTTACGTATTTTGTCGGAATTTTAACTTTAGACACTTATAAAAAACTATTGGAGATTTATGCTCAACTTTTTTTAAATTTTTAAGTACAACAAGTTATGAAGAACCTTGTAATAAATTTTCAAATTGTTTGACCGATTGAAAATTTGTTTATTAATAATAATAAAAATAATGTAAAAGCAACACACAATTTGATTACGTCTGTAAATAGCTAAACAAAAGTCAAAATACATTTAAAACTGTATTGTGTATGAAAATTGCTTATATAAACTTTTTGTGAAAATTTAATATATCTACTGTGATTACTTTTGATGTTACACCAAAAAACAAAATCGATTTTGTCTAAAATTGGCTTAGCGCAAAAAAATTCCCATTTTTTCCTTAATTTGTTTGTTATTTTTCCCGACTCGTTTTAAAACTATGAGGAATTTTTTACTTTCGACCCATACAAGTACTAACTAGATTCAGTTTTCTGTCAGAAAAGATACTGATGAAGAACATCAGAGCACTTTTACTGCCCTTAAACGTGGTGAGAGACACAAAAAGATAAAAAAAAAAAAAACACATATCATTGTGAAATCAATACATTCGTCGCTCCGCTCAGAATCTAAAATTTATTAATTTTTTCAGAAAATTCTCAAACATTTTTTTTATATTGCATATATTTTGTTTCATATTTTTACGATTTCAACTGCTCATTATATAGCATATTTTTATTTTTTTTATTGCATAAAAATCGGATTTTTCTAATCGTCGGTATGCAAGTTTAAGACTAAAATAGTAAGATGGATCCGTCTTGCATATACGTCTGAACAATATCTAAAACATTAATAATCAAATTTATATAATCAAAATAATATTGAGAATATATTAAAAAAAATTCAGATTATAATACGGTATAATAAATTATCACATTGTAAGTTATTGTAACACGTGAGCAAATCAGCTCGGTACATATTATTTTTATACAAAATAGTAAGCTTGTCTTGCAATATTTCTCTACTATACTTCTCTACTCTATAAACATAACTTCTTCAGTAAGGGACTGGACAAGAATATTTTTTTTCGTAGACAATATAAAAATATACTTAAACAAAAACGCAGTAGCGCCTACTATGATATTCGACACTCCAATTACTGTGTGCCTAATAATCCTTAAATATTATTTCAACCAAACGCGCATTTATAGTATGATAATATGATTTCCGTTTGAAAATCTTTATTATTTTTTTTTTTTATTACAAATTACAGTTGAAATACTACAATAGTTACAGTACCTACTGTTATTCATATTTTTCTTTGCATATTATTGTGCAGAAAGTTTAAATTATGTTTATCTTAATAATTGATTCAACCATGCACAGGATTAGGACGAAGATATTTTTCTTATTTTAGTAATCAATGCTTTAGTTAATTTTTAATTGTATTTAGTTAATATTTTTTCAATTGCATATTATATTATTAACTCTGTACCGTGCGATTGTGTTATCGATCGAGTATTCGTGTAAAATGTATGCGATTCCACATCAAGTTTTAAATTTATTGTCAGTAATTAATTAATTATTATCATACCTTTTTTTTTTATATAAAAACAAAGCCGATATATCAAAAAAAAAACTAAATGTACGGTAATTTATATAAAATTGATATCCAATAAATAAATATAATTTTAACATTTGAATGAAAAAATCATATTTTGATTCGTTAAAAATTACATATGCGACGAACCAGTGACTTGATGCCTGTGTAATTAATGTCGTTAGTATATTATAACTAATGTATTTTTTTAAAGGCTCGAATATACAAAATACATGATACTTAATTGTTCGTTTTTGTAAATTTATCAAAAGCGTGAAACAATAGTTAAAAAATGAGACATAAACGTAAAAACACTGTTGAAATAAATACAATTTCATACAAGTATACACGACTGATATAATATCATAATATTTTTTAGTTCTTAATTTTTAAGTGTAAAATGTATTGGTTTTAAAATGTAAACCTGATCTTGAACGTAATGATAATTACTTTGACAATGTTGACTTTACTGAATATAGTGATGGCGTTAGTAGTAATCACCCCATTTAAATTCCAGTTAAATATTCTTCATTATCACAATGTATTTGGTGCAAATATTTAAATGCAAGATAGACATTTAAAGAGAATGTATATTTTAAACTTGTTTATTTGTTTTCCTGTTTTTAATAACATTGTATAATAATTCCTTTAATTACATTCCATAATATAATATCATATTTGAAGTGTTGAAAATATAGTAAATGGTATGTAAAGACGAAAGGTCGGATGAAGGGTTCTATAAATATTTTTAAATAGTTACAACTTAATTCTTTTTTTTTATGTAATACTGGCTTTAGTCACCAACACCGTTTAAATGGGTTTTGGTTCCATGAATGTATACAAGTATCAATGTATACCGTAGTTTTATTATTTGAGTATAACGAAATAATTGATAAGATCAGCTTTAAAAATATAGTTGTATTTCTGTATTTGTTTTTCAGTTTCAATATTATTTTTAATCTAATGAATTTAATTCATTGTTGCCTTACTTATTTGACTGCCAGTCTGCAGTAACTCAGTATACAATAGCATAATATCCTATACCACCAGGACACTTTAATAGACTAACAATTAATATTATTAATTTCAATTAAAACATCATGTTTACTATGTCATCAGATTTAACAATGTACTCTAACTATTCTTGTCTGAGAACAATTTTACAAAAAATTATTAACAGGTGTTATGATAAAATACATTATGATAAATTTTTAGGTCACTTTAAATTTTGAGTGGAGATAAAGAGCTAAATAAGTTTTCCAGTAAAGTTTTAATACTTTATTTGACAGTAAAAGTGGTTTCACTTAAAGTGGAATTTTATAGGTGTTTGAAAAATACATTAAAAAAAAACTTGAGTTTTAACTTAATCCGGGATGATATCTGATATATGATTGCAATGATTCATCACATTATTGTTTTTCAAGACGAACTTATGGGTTATCTTAGATACATCTCAATTTTTCAATAATCATAAACACTTGACATTTTAGATAATTATTTATTTTTGTAATTATTATTTCTAAGTAAAATAATTTATACGAATATGTAACGTCCTGTACAAGTAAAATTTAGACTTAACTATATTGCCTACACCACATTAGAAAGAAACATATTTATAACTTTTCACTGATATGTAATAAGCATGAATACTTAAAAAAAAAAAACAATTATTTATTCGATGAAAAATCTGTTTCATTTAAGATCAACCAGTTTATTGTTTTAGAATTTTTTTTTTTTCATTATCTATGAAAATAAACAAATATTTTAAATTGTATTTCGTTTATAATTTTGTATATAACTATACACACAATGTATAGTTTAAAAGTTGCCAGTCCTAACTGTGGAAAAGGAAATTTGTTTAATTTTGTACGGGAAGTATAATTGTTTTCAATTTAAACGAATTATAAGAACTAACATGTCTTATTTTTAGTCGTGTATGAACTTACACAATACATATGTATTACCTATAAAGTTTCATGTACTCGCTTGCACCCTTTTAAAGATATGACCCAATTTTAAAATTATGTTATATTTTAAACTCGGTATAACATTTTGAAAACGCAATTTTTAAAAATGCGATGATAATCACTTTGGCCACTTCAAACATATAGTATAGTATGTATAGTTTTTTTTTTTCAATACATTTTATTTTTTCAATACAATTTTTAGTTGTTAAGTTTAAGGTTGAAATTTTAATACTAAGTTAGTAAGTTACTATTCGGTAGGTACTGTTAAATTCATACAACTATAAACAATGAGTGTTGAAAATATCGACTATACATTTTTTATTTTCATGAGTACTTGGGTTTGATAAACGTTATAAATTATAAGCTCTGTATTATACGATATCCAAACAGAATGAATAGGTTTTTGAATGTGACGATTTATCATTTATATTCGAATACGTTATGATAACAAATTAATGGTTTGTTCAAGGTCTAGCTTAGCGAGACAAGTGGCAAACCTTTTTATAGCTTAACATATACCTTCTAAAATTGTTTTAATCCATTTACTAATTTGTTTGAAATTTGAGGTCAACATACCCAATCTTATTCCATGTTATCAGTTATCACTACATTGATATATACAAAACTATAGTAATAATTTCTTCATTTCATTAAAAAATTTATTAAACAACACTGCGTGGTATAAGTTGCAAATCATATTTTTTGATTAAATATTATTAAATAAAGGTATTTATACTTTTGTACTTAAATTGCCGATAGACTACTAAAAGTTCTCATAACTTTTCAACTTTTAAAAATGTTTCTCTCCCTTTCTAATTTAATTATTTTCCTTTTCACGGTATAGTCTGCGAAAAATCGAACTTAAATTTAAAGGTATTCAATAAAAGTTTTGTTTATTTTTCTACTGTCAGCATAAAACTAACATAATATACTTAAACTTTACGTTGTTGGAGGTTGATTACGTGGATATTCGTGTCAGGCGTCATTTATGATAATCAAACCACGTCAAACTTTTATAAATCACATATTGATAACCACATAGATTTTTTCTAACGAAATGTCAAGCCATAATTTTTTCCAATGCATACAAAATATTTGGTTCATATATTTTCGAAAAAGAATATTACATACAAAATAAATAAACTTGATCAAACTTTTGGAAAAATAACTTAATAACTTGATTTCACCTGATGGATTGTTTGTAAACAAAAAACATATTTGAATAATTTCTATTCAGCTCAAGTCCATTAGCTATCTTAAATATAGAACAATATATCATTATATTTTTATAAAGGAACTGTTTTTTTTATATTTTAAATGTATTTTAAAGTAGATATAAGACAATAAATATGAATACACTATACAGTAGGTATATTATTTATATATAATAATAATGTTATACATTTATATTTATATACTGCTTACAAAATATAAATCTTAAAATCAAATGTTGTTGTATTATAATATCCTGAATAATTTATACTTCAAAATAATCTTGTAGGTTATAATTATTTTATCAGAAATTTGATATATTTCATGATAAATTTAGCTCGTGCACTGTTTGGAAGATAGCAGACGAAAATCAAAATATAACATTTCATAAAAAAATTAATTCCGTTATGATCTATCATCTGATATTGATTTGCTAGTTGTATAGAAAACTAATTTACGCTAATTTATAAGCTCCTTTTCACCAGAATTACCACTTTTAAATTTCAATACCAAACCTTGTTAGCAGTAGGAAAGTAATTTTTTTGTACTATTTTATACACCTCCCCGAACACGAGAAAACCCGTTAATGCCATGTGCGAGCTGGAGATTTGTCTAATTTTGTTTTTGGTTTTTGGCGGAATTTAAAATAGATATTAAATACCAGTTTCAAGCCCTAGTTGAAAGTTATAATGTAGTTATAACCATCTTGGTTACGTCCTACACTTTTTGTTATAATTCAAGTGTACCTATATTATACATGCCTTATTTTGATTATTGATCACTGTTAGCGATGAAGAATATTCTGTTTATTATATATTATTTTAACTTTTTTTTAATGTGATGCTTTGTCCACTGTTGCAAAATCACTATTAATATTACTATATCAGTTGTATAATAATATCATATTATATTAAAACTGAAAAAATGAACAAGCTATAATTTAGAGCAGTTTTAAGTATCAGATATCCGTATTAAACTACCATTTAATAGAAAAATTGAATATCAACAACTAAAATAATAATATGAAGCACTGTACCACGGTATCAAAGCAAAACAAAAAATTTTAGATAATAACGTATCACAGTGACACTGCAGTCGTTACTTAAATAAGTAAATAACTTAAAATAGACTATATACTTATTGTAACTGAATAAATCTTAAAAATAAATAAAAACAGAAAATGGCTGATCAGCACACTACCATTAGCACAAGTGTGGACGTCTGAATGTATTAACTATTTTGAAGCAACCATTCTAACATTCCTGAGGTTCAATGCAAATTACAATTAATTTATATGTTTTTATTCAAATCGTACGCAAGCCAAGAGAAAACATCGTTTTTAATTGAGTAGAAATCATAATAATTATCAAATATTGTTTAAGTTCTTAAAAAACGAAACGTGTCTTATGAGATAAATTATTGTGTAGTATTGGTCTCACTGAATTATATATAAATTAATATACAAAAATGAAAGGGAGCGTTTAGCATATTATAATTTTATTTCTCGGAAAATAAAGTACTTTTGTTCTGTTCATTTATGGTTTATAGTTAGTTTTGAAGAATGAAAACCGTTTATTGTTATTTGATTTTCATCATATTATTATGTATTTGAAAATCTGTTAGAGAAGATATTTTATTTTGCATTATTATATATTATATTTTAGTTAACATAGTTATTTTTAATTTAGTTATTATAAGCCTTATGAATCACTTCTGCGTATAATTATTAATGTGAATTAAATTACAATAATTACCAATAATATATAATATAATGACATACTTACCTAAACATATAATAAGGTACGCACATTGTTTTTTTAATAGTTTTGGTGGTCACGATTTCTTTGACAGCAGTATACCTAAATTAATTGAACATAATATTATTAATTTAATTTAATTTCTAATATATAGGACGACAATAATTTTTAGTTCAAAAATATTATTTTTAAAGTTTAGACACTAAAAACTTCTATTTATATAAATAACTCAATTAATCTCGTTGTTTTTTTAAAATAATTTCACCGGTATGCACTGAAATTTAAAATATCGACTTTTGTTCTACCAAATCGAATATTCTATCGTTGACTACATTACAGTTTGTCCGCATATTTTGATTGCTTTTGCACCTAACATAGTGCACATAGTTAGTTTATATACAAACAAATTACAAATCCATTCATTATCATATAAATAGCCAATTATATCAACCATGTCCTTCAATTTATGTACATATATTAAAAAAATAAAAATATTATTATAAGAAAAAAACGGTCGTACAGGACTCGCTGATGACCAAAGCACGTCATTAGGTCAAAGTGTTTGAGCTGCATTGTCGTTCGATTATGGGTGCATTGTTTGCAAAGACAAAACTCCAATGGTCAATGACACTATGTGGGTGCAATTTATTGTTTAAACTTTTAAAGATACATTTTGCATCTAAACTCAATTTGGTAATGTGTGTTCCTATAGGAGTGTATGACCCAGTCTTACACGTTATATTGCCGAGTAGAAACTAAATATTAATAATGTAATACTATAACGCGGTAACAAATTTAAATTCAGACCGTAATAAGAAATGCATCAAATTCTGTGATACTTTATTTTTTTTTATATTTTCTGTAAACACGTTTTTGAGTGAAAAGCGTACTCGAGAAATTGCATGTACCACTTCAGATAGAAATAAATTGGAGTTTGTATGATAATATGAAAATGTTATTTTTCAATTTTCTCAATGGTTTCTTTTAAGCGTATCAAAAACCTACCAAAAATAGTTATACAATTAGAAAAAAAAATGTCAGATAATAGGACTTTAGTTACGAATTACGATCTGTTCAGAACTTTTTTTTAATGTTATGATTAATCGTAGCCATAATATATAATATCATAAAACCCCTATAAAGTGATATTTGAGTACTCTGTATTTGAAAAAGTATGTGTTAAGTTAAAATTAGGTAGGTACAGTACATTTTGTCCATAAATGTATAAGTCAATCTTCTTACCTAAATAAATATCTTATTAACAACAGAAAACAATTACTTGATATTATTTTGAAAGGTAGTCTATACAATATTTGATTACACTAAAGATAATGTATTTCATTGTGATTATCAATTTGAGGTTTAACATTTTTATTAGGGCTTCTGACATTTTCACCAATCGTGTGATTCCCTTTTCCCTTTCCCTTTTCCATAAAATTAAACATTGGTGGGAAAAACAGTAATCGTTAAGAGAGTTTAATATGTTACCTACGTCAACGAATATGAATGATTTGTTTATTTAATAATCTGATATTTCATTATTTACTAAAGTACAATACCTCATACTACAGTGAAATATTATGTTCTTATTGTTCGTATAGATAATGATAAATTCATTAGTAGAGTTTATCAATGAAAAAATAATTTATTAAATAATGCATAAGATAATATAGGCAGTGGAAGATCCAAGTTACCTTTGTGCCTATAATAGGTATCACCCCCACCTATATACTGATCATTGAGGGTTAAGTCTTCGATTGTAATTATACTGCAAAAAAAAAATCTCAGTCAGATAATAAAAAAATGTCAATAAACAATATTGAAATTAAGTGGGAAATATTCAAGTTTACTTAAATATAACATTACTTACAACATTAATATAAAATTTGAGTCATATTTAATAGTCAGTATAATAATTATATATTTTATTACAATACATAATGAATCAAGCAATAGAGAAATAAATATGTTTATCCTAATTGAAATTTTTTAATTAAATCTTGGCTATGACGTCGTCTTCCGTGGTTTTGAAGTTTTTCTATTTCGAAAAAAATAAAAAGTATGGCAGAAAAATATAACGGGATAAGAGAGACAAGATGGTTTAATAATTCTAACACTGGTTTATCATAACATTTAAATCGAACCAGATAAAGTCGTTGACCATTTTGGCTAATACTATTAATATAGATAAACATAGTTTTTTTTTCATTTATTGTGTATACGTTTTAAAACTACGCATACCTCTCAATTAGTATTTTAATTTTATTTTTATTATGACATACTATTGTGTAAAATGTAATCGCATAAAATGAGATATTGTTTTAATTATCAAATCAACGTGGCGTGTATTATACGTTTTGATTTCGATACATTTTACTTTGGCCCATAGGCCTCCGGTCTTATTTGAAACGTCGATATTCATTTGAATAAGCAATCGTGACATCAAAGTAATGTCTTCAACAATGCGTATTCGTTTTAAATATAAATATAATATAAATAGCTATCAGGTATTCGATGATAATATGTACATAGTATAAATATTCCATTAACGCATATGCAAATTCATTTCTAGTCGTCTACTTCACACCAAGTGCCTATCAGGTTTCAAAATCCTTTTGAGACAAATAAGAAAGTGAATACGAAAAAATATTAATCCAGTGCAAAAATCTCTTTGCGATTATGTGATATATTTTATGGCAATCAAATACCAATAGAAGAGAAATATGATAGCAAAATCATTATTTAAAAAAACGCTTTTTAAGGGAAGCAAATCTAAAAAAAAAATAATTGTAAAATACCATTATTACTAATTATTATATAAGTGAAATAAAAATTGTAAGTTGTAAAACATGTATACAGCAAATTATACTCACTTTATTGATGTAGTAATAATAAAGCAATATTGTACAATCCTCGAAAAATTACTTGACTTTTAAAATATATCAAATAGTATGATACTTATGGACTATAATATTTGATTAGTATTGTTTTATTCGGACATTTTTAAATGTTTTATCAACCTAAATATATACATTTTAAAGACAAAAATAATTTTAGATAATAATAACCTTATATTTTTTAAATGAGTATTAACCAGTAACTTTCTTATAAATACCATGGTTGCCTACCATTTTAATTTAAAATCGTTTAAATATTTATAGATTTTTGCATACACATGAGTTTATAAGCCATTTAGTAATAATTATTGAATGAGAAATATGCTTCAATCGAGTTCCAATAAATTTATAATTGCTAATTTTTTTTGAAGGGTGACACTAACTTTAAGTTTTTGAAAATAATTAGTTTTAATAGATAGTAAGTAGCCTAAATTAATGAGAAAACTCAAGTTATAAAATTTAAGGAATATAGACTTATACAGTGTATTTTTCCACCACTTACCTTCTTTTTCGGATTTATATTTTAATATGTTATGAAAGTTTTTATTCATAAAAAAAAGTATTAAAGATTGTTTGCAAAACAACTAAGTGTTTAAAAACTATATAAAAAGTTAAATTTTAAACATTATTGTGCAATTATGAATATTTCTAATTATACTATTAAGATTACAAAATTACAATTGTTTTAAATACTTTTAATTAATATTCCACGTAGGATGTTTAATCAAAAATTGTTTTGTTAATGGTAAGTTTTTTAATTGTCTACTCTTAATAGTAATAACAAAAAAAAAACAAAGAATTAATATAATAATGAATATTATTTCCACATCGTATCATCTAATACAATAACAATATTCTAGATATAGATTTATTAGCCAGATACAAAATGAGTCCGAGGAAAAATGTCAAACACTTATATAGAATTCCATTATTATTTTTAATCTTAAAAAAAAAAAACATTTTGTTCACAGCGTTTTAAATTACTTCTTAGCATTTAATACAAATATTTAAATATTTAAATCATTTAATTTCGTATTATTTTGTTCAGATGTCCTGTTTTTACAATTCATAAGAAATTATTTCCTATAATCTGGTAGTTTTGACACCAACCAGGTTACTATACTTTCTTAATGTTTATATTATGTACTTATTATTCGTGTTGATTGAAAATGCTTAATAAAAGCCAATTAAGTTCAAATTGTGTTTATTAAGCCTACGTTTGACATGTGCATGATAATCGTATTGACAATATATTAAACTAATTTCAATGATAAACAAATTATGTAAGTGGACCTATTTGACCTGAAATACATTCAACAGTTCATTACGGTTGTTTATACAAACGAATAATGTTGTCTTGATTATTTGACTGTAAGGACTTATAATATGTCCTATAAAATATATAAAAAATATATTTTATACATATATTATATTGATAGTGTAAACAGTGATTTGTTTTCAAAACTATTATCAACGCTTAGTTCGACAGCATATTGTGTGAAATCGTAGGTGCTATAGTTTTTCTTTTTAATTTCAAGTATGTATTACGATTTATTTACTGAGGAAAATTGTTATCATTTATCTATATAATAATTGAATAGACACTCAATATTATTTTCTCCATAATTGATTACTTGTATTGTTCAACTCTCATAAAAGTAATAAATCAAAATGTTCCTAGTCGACTCAGAATGTCCGTTGGGCAATTATTGTTTTTAAATGTGTTTGATAAAAAATTAGTAAAAATATTGTAGTTTCACTGATGTATAGTGGATTTAATAATTAATATAAATTAAAATTAAAAGTCGAAGATATCCTTAATTTCATAATAAAAATGGATTGATTGAACCTATATAAAAAAAAAATGTAACTAAATCCATGACGAAACTTAAATTAAAAACTAAAATTAATATCTAACGGGACTCCAATGTCCCAGGACACAATAAGGAGCCAGAACTTAGATATGTAATAAATGTGTAAATATGTACATTTTTAAAACATTTCCATTTGTAGAGAATTAAAAATGTAAAATGTATTCAAACAAACAAATTATTAATTCGTGGTCTCTGCTAGACAGGGATCAATAATATTATTAATTACCACAGTATACCGATATACATTAGTCTAATTACCATATAACATAAATCGTCTTAGATGCGGCGACGCAAAAGGCAGAACATATAATATACTTAATGCTATTATAAATATGTGGGCTTATGACCTATATCGGAGGACACAATAATTCGCGAATGACTGAATAAGATATTATAATGTCTTTCGTGCACCTGATGACGTGCACCTGCAGAGTTACAAAAATCACGCGAAACGCGCATTCTCGTGCCGGTATGACGATAATGTTAATAATAATAATAATAATAATATTTTAATACTTAGACGAAATCCTAAGTAGGGAATTATGTATCCAAAATATGAGTGCACTGATACGAAAACTACGACGGTAGGTAGTATATTGTGCGAGACCGTTAACGTTTCGAGGCGAAATCGTTATAATATTTTGCACGATAAAAGTTATACAATATTATAATCAGCGAGGCGCGAATTCGCCGATATAATAATATGATATCTGAACGGAATTCTCGGCGAGGTGGAATGAGAAAAAAAAAATAATAAAGCCGAAAAAAATCAAAGTAGCATACAACTACTAGGTCGTATATGCGTCTACTTATAAAGTAGGTATGGTGCGGTAAATTCGACGGGATTTTAATACTGAACTCGTGTTTCTGGGACGCGCGTTTCGGTTTTTGCGAGCGTAAAACGATATGAGGTCCACGGAGGGCGACACTCGGGGAGCGCTGGCCGGGAAATGTGAAAACAGACCCATTTTATAACGTCGTTACAACATCATTATGCGTACCTGTGTACAAGCCCGTGGGGACGACGGGGTAGTTCGGCATGTATAAATACATTTGCGGCGGTGCAACGGAAAACCTTCCTAGTCGGGAAATATAATAATACCAATGTAAAACAAATCGGTGGATTTTAGTAAAAAAAATAATAATATTAAAAATCCAGAGGAGCTCGCTCTGACGTATAGTAGTGGACTTTTAGCGCGCCTGGTCAAAGGACATGTTATTGTAACGGATGTGTTCGATTTGAATTCAGAGATAAATCAATTTATATGAATAAGGTTTCTGAGTCGGTATATCAGCCTCTGTTTCTAATGATATTAATTCAAAATATATTTGTAAAATTTGAAGTTATTCATTTTTCCATTAGTAAAGGTTAAACTTGAACTAATTTTTGAAAAAAATGTCTTAAACACAGATTATGTTAGTAATTAGTAGCTATTATATTCATATATTATGTACTATAATATGTACGGTTTAATGCTAAAAACAGGATCATGATATGAATAGCTTAAATTACAAAATAAATTACAATTGTTAATGATTTTAAAGATATTTGTTAAGATTTGAACTTCAAACACTTTTATACAAAAAAATATGATCATGGATTTTTAATTTTTTTGTAATTGAGGTTAGATCAACATATTTATGAAACTGTGTATTATAATAATTACATGATTTTTAAATTAATAGATTATCAAAAAAAAATGTGAAACATGGTCAGAGATTTCAAATGTACAATGTATATATTGTATATTTAATTGAAAATTATAAAATGTCTAGTATATTTATTTATTTATTACAGTGTTGCGCAAAGATAACTAAATATTTATCTAGATAAAGATAAAAGATAACTGGTTAAAATTTATCTAGATACAGATAAAAGATGATTAATACCTTAATTATCTAGATAAAGATAAAAGATAAACACTATTTATCTAGATAAAAAAAAAGATAAAAATTTTAATAACTGAACTACACTTGTTGTCAACATTACAATTTATTTTTCTATTATAATTATTATTTACAAATATAAAATATATAAAATACCTATACCTATTGTTTTATTCAAATTTTAAGATTAAATTGTATTGTTATAATTAATTCATAATTATTTTTATTTTTGTCTAAAAAATAGACGATAGATGGGTATTATGTATTCCATATCGTTTCGGGAAATCAGTAAAATCATAAATATCTATTTATGTTATTTTTATTTAGAAGTTAACGGATAATTCTGAGAGGCCGATTAAAATATCATTGAGTGTGTGTGTGTGTGTATGTGTGTGTGTGTGTGTGTGAATGTTACAACGCAACATCATTAGTCGCAAAATATTTCGACTGTATGTCTCTATATTAATTATTAATTACCCATATCCGATCGTATAGAATTATTAGAAATGACGTAAATATAAAATAAGCAATACGAAAAATTATTATTATTTTAAATTCAATGATTTATTTATCGAAATAAAAATTTACCATACCTTCGTTTTTGAGGCTCTAATTAAAAAAAAAAAAAAATTGTACCCATAATTTATTTATCTAGATGATTTGGGTTAGATAACATAATTATTCATCTAAGATAATTCATCAGATAATTAATTTTTTTATTATCTAGATAAGATAAAAGATAATTAATTATTTATCTAGATCATTTATTTAGATAATTTATCTAGATAATGCACAACACTAAGTATATATTAATAAAAATAAACCTGGGAAAAATTTCATTTCTCCGTTTATTCCTTTATGAAATACATCTAAATTTGAATACTGCGTTGTGTAATGTTTCTGTTTTTTCATTTTAGATTCTGAGTAAAGCAATGAATGCATTAATTGTACAATAATACTTTTTTTGTGAGTGTGAGGTTGTGTACGAAATCGAAAAACAAAAAAATACTTTAGTTTTCAAATTTAATATTTTTATTGTTCGGAAAGTGAATCTAGGTGGTACATTGGAGTTTGTGGAGGACAAAGTTAAAAACTCCAGTACTTTTTATAATAATGGAGAAAAAACAAAAAAAAAATAGAGAAAAACGTTAATTTTTATTTTAAATTAGTTTTTGACAAAAACAATTTTTTTATTTTGTTGCTATTCAAAATTAATTACAGTAGATACTTGACATTATTATTTTACAAAAATATTAAATTGGAATTTTATAAAAAAAAAATGGTATAATTTTCTAAACATTTTGATTTTTTTAAAGTTATTTATAGATAATTAGAATTGTTTTATTTTTATTTTTTGTTTTTTTTTCTGTAAAAATCGATTAAAAATTGAAATTGAGAAAAAATATAAACATTTAAATACATTGATCCTCGAAAGTTGTTACAAGTGGAATTAAAAAAAAAGAGCATAAATAAACAATAATTTTTTATAAGAAATTAATACGAGGTTTCTCATTATTTGTTCTTATAGCTATTTAAAAATATTAAAGATGCATCAGCACGATTTTTTTCTTCTTGGTACAATTGTCAACAGTTAAAAATTATAATTCATAGTATTACATATGAATATATTAAATATATATATATTTTTATAACAGTAACATTACGGTTATATTTATTTTGGTTCAAAGCTTCTAAGAGGCTTTTTTCATTATCATTTAAGCTTCAAGTTTTCGTCAAAATCCCAACAATTTGTCAACTATTTGGAGTAATAAAATATATTACACGTACAATCTAAATATATTTAAATTTGGATACAAGGCGCTTCATAAATAGTTAATACAAGAATCAAACAATCTAAAAAAATATATTAACACATTTTTTTTTTATACACATTTTAAGTTTTAAATTGGATAATATAAATAATTAAACAAAGAATCACGATTTAAACTATTTTCTCGAAACACACTTTTTTGCATATTATTACATGAAATATTTTACACAATAACTGTTTCAAAACATTTATAAAAGATGTATGCTATTTCCTATTTATACATCGAACCTATTCACACCGTTTCATGGTCGACTTGAAAGCGTATAACAAATATATATATACGATAGTAATAATAATTAAATATTGAAAAAAAATAGTAAACGGCATGTTTCCAGAAAAAAATTATTTAACCTATTTCATTGCTAATAGTAAAATAAATAACTATAGTTTCAGTATAAATATGTCACAAAATATAGTTAAGAATATAGACTGACGGAACTGTCTTCGCTCAGGACTGTTTTTCGATTAATGACAATGCACTCTCGACACTTACTGCGTAGAGTAGAACAGTTACCAACTTTCGCATTTTTAGTTTTCACCGATTTTTTTTTTTTTTACCAACATTTATTGACTTACCAAAGTACCAACTAGATCCAATGTACTCACAAAAACGTAATGAATTTGAACTAGAAAATAATTTACCCATTTTTTCGATTTTATGAAATTTGTCATGATATTTTTTTCCTTCGAACGCTCATTAAAAGTGCATCAATAACAAACGTAGAGGTTACTTTGTATCGTACATTTTCAAACTTTATGATATACCAAAACATTTTTATCAATATTTATATTTAAAAAAAAAAAATTTAATAAATATAAAATTTAAAATGCTTTTAAACATATCAACAAGATTCAAATATTTTTAAAATCATACGATGTATGATAAAAGTAAATAAATGTATAAACATTTAGTAATGATTTCAAGTTTAACGGTAATTTGATTTTGAATGAGGTACGACAAAAAAAAAATTGATTTATTTAGAAAACTGGTTTGAATATAAATTCTTGTTTTTCATTAATTTGTTTATTTTTTCAAATATTTGGGAAAATATCCAGAATTGTCTATTATGACCTCTTAAAAGTACCAACTAAATCAAATTTCTAATCAAAATCCATCCTGAATGTTGAAAATCAATGTACTTTTTCCATTTTAAAAAGTGAACATAAATTAAACACTCTGTAATGTGAAATCATTGTATTATTTATCGTCCACCCAGAATATAAAAATGATAAAACTAATATATTCATCACTCCGCTAAAAATCAAAATGACCTAGAAAAATATTTAAAATAATATCTATTATTTACTTATTACTTCTACACAATTTGAAACTCAAAATAATACCTTTGCTATGCTTTATTGTACTATTGGTTGGAAACCAGGAACAAACTTTGATATGGCTCTATCCAACTACACTTTGAGCTCAAAAAAACCACTAACTGCCCACTTATCTGAGTTTCAAAGGATATTGTGCAGGGGGTTTACAATTTCTCAAAAATTCTTCACCAATAGCAGTAGTTTTGACTCAGAGTTATCGTGTAACAATTGGATTTGTTCGCGGCCGAGTCCCGTGTCTACCCCCACCCCCGCCGATATGTGCTAACAATAAACCGCGGCCGGCGATGACGCACGGAGGTAGCGTCGGCGGCAGCGTCCGTTAAATAATTTGGCAACGAAGGCAGCCGCCACCGGGCAAGCGGCCAGGGTCGAGGGCGAGTCGGTGTCCACCGGCACGATTCCCGACGGGACGCTCTCCGGACGATATCGCTAGCGCCAAACCCGAAGTCCACAGTTGTGTGTCACGTGGACAATACATTATTATAATATCATATTAATAATTATATAATATTGTAAATAGAACAGGTGGCTCGAGGACACCGAATTCGAGTAGGTATAACACTGTGCCCGCACACCGATCGATTTTCAGAATATCTTGAACTAAACGAGAGAGTAGTGACTGTGAAATGATAGACACGTCAGAATATAGATCTTTTCCCGAGTCCTTTTTTTTTCCTATAGTGAATAGATATTTTGTTTAAAAAATTGTCCCATTGTGTGTCATATGATCAATATTAAATAAATTAGCGTACTTATATTATTATCCCAAAAGTCGTATAATGCGGTAAATCTGTTATATTAAAAGTGATTTTGTCGACAGTTATTTATAAAATAAAAACATTTTAAAAGCATACATTTCAAAAATGTTTTCAAAGTTAAATTTATGGTATTTTTTACCAAGTTGACCAAGTTTGAACAAGCTAAGATTTCGATGCTTATAAGATCAATATAAAGGAATAGTACCAACAAACATTTTTTGTAAACTAGTTAAATCTATTTATTTTTAAATCACTATTTAAAAACTACATTCGAAGAAATTTACTTATCTTGGAAGTACATAAGGTGATACTTGAGCTTTTGGATGACTATATTGCTTTAAAGTTTATATTTTATAAATTATAGTAAACCATTAATAATATAAAAACCATTTACAAATAATTATTAACCTAGAGGTGGATTTTAATGGACAAAACGTGTAAATTATAAAAAAAAATATGAAATAACCTTAATATGTACCTAAACTATGTATAAACTTAAAAAATACATTTTTTAAATTCAAATAGTCCAATTATTTTAGATACTGAGCGCAGAGATGAATATTATATCAATTTTACGATGTTGTGTTTTTTTTTGTCTTTCGTCACTTTTTGGGGCAGTAAAAATGCTTTGATTTTCTTCATCAGTATATTTTGTAGTGAAAGTGAATTTATAGTTAATACTTTGAAGTTTCAAAAGTAATAAACTCTCAATAGTAAGTTTTCAAAAGCATCGAAAAAAACAAAAAAAAAATAAGGGAAAGAGGAACATTTTTGAGTAAATTGATTTGGTTTTTGATGTAACACAAAAAATAACAACTGTATAATATATTCAGCAAAAGAACACGCTGATTCTTTGCATCCCACTCCCCCCGTCACTCTGCTATTGAAACCGGTTCCTTATAGGAGGTTTTTTATAACTTGTTTTTAGTGAACATTTAAAAAAAATTAAGCGTTAAACTACAATAGTTTTATAAAAACGTCTATATTATGAATTTTAAAAAAATAAGACAAAATCATTGATAATTTGCAATTTATTTTCTGATTTAAAATTTCAAAAAAAAGGGTTTCTGTTGAAAATTTAACACAAGATTCTCCATATATTTTTCTACCTTTCACAAAAAAAAAAATCAGAAATCCTGTCAGAAATTTGACATTAGATATTCCTCAGTAAACTAATAATTTCTCAGGGAACAATTTTTTTATTTTGTCTTAATTCATAAACGAATTACCAGAGACACTTGACAATTTCACCGAATGTTGAGATAATCGTTTTCTATAAATTATACAATTTGTTTCTTTTTAAACTAATTGTAAGCATAAGACGTTTTCAATTTTTAAATGTATTTATATAAATATTGATAAAAAATGGTAGGTTGATGAAAAAGCTTGAAAATTGTATTCAAGGTAATTCATCAGTTGTTATAATTGCAATTGAAAAATATTAAAAAATAAAGATACTTTTTTATAGACATTTTAAGTCCAAGTTTGGACGAAATTAGATATTTAAACAATGAATAACAACTTTAGTTATTTCGTTGTAATTTAAAAATATTACTCTTGAGTACCTGAAACTTTTAGAGTACCAATATAATAAATTATATTTTATAAACACGATGACATTTTATAATGTAATATGTTGGCAAAAATAATTTAACCTACTGTATTATTAATAGTAAAATTAATTTCTTTTAACAGCACTAGTTTCACCAAATATACTTAGTAATGTAGGCTGAGTGCTGATAGACCGTCTTCGTCAATAACTATTTTTCATATCTTACAGTTTCATATAATTGAATTCAAATTTATTAACCACATCCATCGTACTCAACATCAGCTGTACACCAGAGCGGTACCCACTTGCTGACCTTATTTTATTTATTATTCTGTAAATAAGCAATATCATATAATATACGGGTTTAAATTTTGAAAAATAAAACTTCGGCTATTTGATCTCAGAACAGACTTGTATCAATTGAATTAGTCTTCTATATCACAAGGTGTGATCGGTGCGTATTTCATTGCTGTTATTATCATATAATGAGAATCCGAATTCCATTACGTCTTGATTTTCGATACCACTCGAAACATTTCGTACATTGTATTAAACGGTTTTCAGTTATAAAACCACTTTAATTTAATTTCCAATAATTCGCCGAATCCTTCTGCATCGTTATTTTTCTCTATGTCTACATCGACGGTTTTTAAGTTTAACTCGAAGTAATTTGGGCTTTATATAGCTGCGTTATCGAATCGTTATGAACACTGTAGATTGAAATCGTCATTATTAATTACATTTCTTCGCTGTACATATACAGTTATTGGACTTAGGCTTAAATATTTTTCATATTATTGAGAAGAATGACATCGTATTATCCGCTGGTTTACGGTGAATGCTGGAGGTAGTGAATTAAACACGATACCACCAAACTGGATGGTGGTGGTGGTGAAGCAGCGAGCTTCTGAGAAATAGCATAATATTATAATCATATCTTTTCAAAAAAATGTTGTTTTATGTCGTTGTAATCTGACATTCTGACGGATAAAATTGTTGGCTTACGGGTAGGCTATTGTTGAATATTATGTTTATCCCAATATTATTATTATATTAAGAACATTATGATGACCATCCCACGCTCTTCGTCCACAATGTATGTCCAATAAATTAAATTCGAGACAGTTTGATCGATTTTAATTTAACGATCTGAACAGAATTTTTGGGACATTTATTAATATTTATAATGTTGAGCCTTTAAATTATCACACTTGACGAGATAAGAATATACCTATTATTGTTTATCATTATATAACGGTCTATAGACGTAGAATATGTTGTTACTTATATAATAAATATTGCTGCCACATTTTTTTTACGATAACGTAGACAAAAATCTCTAAGTATTTAAAAGGAACGTAGAAATAATTCTTTTGAAACTTGACAGTAAATACAATTTAATTTTTTTTGTTTCTAACTTAATAATGTTTTATTTTGAATTTTGTTTTTATCAATTTTTATATTATTATTATATATATATATTATTATCCAAAATAATCAGATACTTATTTTGATGATATTTTTAATTTATTGCAATTATTTATTTTGTTTACTTTAATTTAAAATATTCGGAAATACGATTGAATAAACTATCAAAACAATGCATAGCTTATGGAAAATTCAACATTGTAATAATTGAAATTGATTTATCGTATTTGTTAAGGCCCTCGGCTATTTATTAAGGAGCAAATTATTGGCAACCTTAATCACATATTGTTTCGGCGCCGTACGAACTTGTCAATGTGTTGGATCGTAAATGGTTATTAGTGTAAGAGGACCCTCTACTTACCCGCATATGAAAGACGCGAACGCACTCACAGTCACATGTCATAGAATTAACAAAAGACGAATTATTAGTTGCCCATTCGACTGACGTAAATGACTTTACGGGAATATGGATGACTCATTGTCGATTGAATATTTCCAGATAATTTTTTTTTTAATTGATACACAACAATATTCTACAGGCCGCATCGAACTCAGATTTTTTACTTTATTTTGAATAATGATAAAAAAAAATTTGTAAAAAAAGCTTAAAATTGTCTCTTTTTTTAAAGACTTTTTTAAAAGTTTGAGATTAAAATATTATAAAACTAAGATCGATGCGGCCCGTAGAATATTTCCCTCTATTAGTTAAAAAAAAAAATATCAAATTTGGTTGATTCTACCGCACAGTATCCCTATTCCCGTAGAGCGTATTTTTGTGTACAAAATCGCATTGGCACCGGGCGCCTTAAGAATTGAATATACAATTTAAGAATTCAAAAAGAAGAAAACAATTATTTAATACTAAAATCTAAAATGATCCATTCCAAAGTATAGAATAGAATATTTTTCATAAAGTTTTGTGTATACAATTGAGTATAATTGTATAGTATTATATCATATACGCATAATTCGTCGGCTACAAAACAAAACTTTTTACGTCGAAATATTGAGATTTTTTTTGTTGGTATTTTTGGTTTAATTTGTAAACAACCGACTCATTAAGCATATAGTGTCGACTTTTCTCTTTTTTCGTCTCGAAATTAATCACACTATAGGGTGTATTTATCATTAATCTCTGAATTGAATATTTTTCTCATGCATTTTACATGACGATGATGTACAGTTAAGATACTGCGGCGTCATGTATATGCAATTTAGCTACACTAGTGACATGTGTACATTTTACCGGTATCTCAAAGCTAAAATATTTTTATAACATAATAATATTAAGATCACAGTAGTTATACCATTTTGATCAAACATCATTGTAGGTAACCTAACATTAGGTTAGATACAACTTGAATTATATAATTTTTTCATATGATTAATATTATTAGTACCGATAAAATATGATTGTAAGTATAATGTTAATAACAAAAAAATGCAATCTTAGGTAACCGGTAATGTTTTTAATTTGTATGGTAACTTGTAACTTATAATTTTAAAAGAGATATACATTTTTCTTATAATTTTAATTTGAATATTACAATTACTTAATTTAATTTTGAGCCCGGCACTTTATACCAAAATCACAAACGTTAGACAACACAATACAATCACATACAAATTTCACTTTTGCCACCTTTTTGCTTATGTGAGGCTCTAAGTCCAAATGACTAACCATTAATCACTCTTATACCTAACTTTGTTGACATTAACATGCCACTAAAGTATCTACATAGTACTTTCCACCCAGAGCGAAGTAAACAAGAACTAGCTTAAAATGAAATAACTTATAGCAAAATTATAAACATTTATATTCGTTGACATTAAAATGACATTTTTTAAAATTATTCCATGGATATTGAAAATTTACCATATATTATAATATGATAATTTATAAACTATTAAAAATAATAAACAATAGATCAAATATTAACTGTCTACAAGATTATGTTAAATATTTCTGTTATAAAATATTTAAATGTACTTTATAAATTCATATACCATTATGTATATATTCATAATAGTCATTTTATGAAAATTAACTTTAATATAATAACAGTAATATAAACTATTTTAAAGAAGTTTAATCATCGGTTAAATCTAAAAGTGATATTTGAATTTTGAATTTTTGTAGAATGAATACAAATGTGCAGCTTTGAAAATACTGTTTATTGCGGTGATTAAATCATCAAACGAAATTATAAGTCGTTGTTTTCAAACATTGTTTTCTATAATAATAATTTCCTATAATTTGAATTGTTTACCGAAGACACAAATAATGCAATCGTTAAACTGTTTTCGATCAGGAATAATTGTTTCACATTCCTTTCGTTTAGAAGAATGACAAGCATAGCGCATTTGAATAAGTGATTTGTAATATGGATACAATTTCCGTTTGTTAAATGTATTACTTTATAGGTTACCTAACCTAACAGAGTTTCTTAAATAATGTTACCATAGTAAAATAAACATATTATCTAAATTTAAGATTTTAGTATGATATTATTAAACGTTTTAAGCTTATCTTATGACAATACATTTGATAGGGTTGTTATTTTGAGTATACACATTTTAATAGCTCAAAAAATACTCATAAGCATTTTGATTTAGATACATGACAATCGTCAATAAAATCATCAGCTAAATAATTTCCAATAAATAATAAGGGCTCTTGCTTGAAAAAAATAAGTTTGTATCACCACAGCACATACATTAAATAGTACAAGAAAATCAAGAATTTTAAAATATAGTCTACAGTTTTATTTAAAAAATTGTAAAAATCAGAATTTTAATAAATGTACTTTTAAAAGAAAAAAATGGGATTGAACATGCTTAAAAATATCCTCCAGTATACAGAATCTGGAAGTTTAATATTTATAATAAACACCTGTGTAATTATAATATTATGTGATGAGAATTACATGAAAAAAATGAGCTAACTAAATGCAACTTAATATATTATGGCTTATGATATTAAAAAAAATGTTCAATTGAATATTATGTAAATGTATACTATGGAGGAAATCTCATAAACAGATTTAAGTCTTGACACACAAAAAGCAATAATTAATGTATTCTTAAATTTAAATTTAAATTTTATGCAATGATGTAGTTCAAAATATATTTTATTAAGAGTTATAACTTACATAATTATTTTATTTTTTAAAGTTTAAGAATAAAGTTTTTATCGTTGCGTCTATCAAGTGATTAAATATTATGTTAATTAAGCATGAAGATATAAATTATAATACTTGTTCGATTAGTGTAACAGCCTCAATAAAAAAAAGTATGACTATATCAAACACGCGTGTCGTCAGACTATGTTATTTTATTATTGTCGAATAATGCCATTTTGAAGTAACATTGTATATTTAAGGAGATTACAATCAGATTTTATTTCAAAAAAAACACTTATTTTTTTGTCTATTTTACTAAAAAAATTAGTAATGTGGTAAGAAATCTGATGACATATTTCAATTCTATTGACATGAGAATTATTACCTCAATTTTTAATATTTCGACTTATTATATCTTATTTTTAAATTTCAAGAAAAAAGGTTAAAAAGTGAGATGACCTCAAGCAAACTCTTCAATGATTGAAATCATGTTTTTGGATTTCTTATCAAATTACTATTTTTATAGTTCCATTGGACAAAAAGTACAATCATGGTGTTTAATGAACACTTGTTGACCAAATGTTGATGGTATGTCCCATATTTTTGAATAACACTCAAACACACATTTATGATCATTAATTCTTATGACGTATATACTTGGTTACTCACCACCAATAATCAACATGCATGAACACACTTAAAAAATAGAGTATATTGAACTTTTTAAAAACGGCCAGTATTTAATTGCTTTAATTTATGAGATTGTATGCAACGATAACATTTCATCAATATATTAAGTTAAATGTTCTCTGTAAAATTTTATGAATTTGCTTCAAACTTTGAACTTTTTAACAATTTGTCTAAATTTGCTGTTTAGTTATAAAAATAATATAATAATAGTACATTAAATATAATTTAAATAATATTTAAAATAAATTTACATTCATCAATTATGCATTACGTATGAATAATTTATACACGCATGTTTCTTCTGTCCATTAAAATCATTCAGAATCATGTCCGAATATCATGTTTAGCAACATACAAAACATAATTTGCTATATACTTTAATAAAATATGTTGAATTTGCATTTAGTACAGCCAAGTATCTGGCATTCAATTAAAATTATTTCTATACTACTTATTTAAAATTAAAATATATTTTGTTAAATAATGCTGATATGTACATGCAACATACTTAGAAAAAACTCTTAAATGTCCCTCGAAGATCGTTTTAAAAATAAATTACAACTAAAAAGTCATACTAAAATATAATAACTGAAAGCTTTTAAAAATATACAATCTCTAACAACAAGCCAAGTGAACCTTGATAAAATGTATCGCAAAACTTTGAAAATCATTTTTAAAAAGATTTTTGTATAAATATTCTTGAAACTTTGTAACAAATTTATTGCAAGCTATTTTTGTTTAGTTACACAATGAATATTCGCACATTTTTGGAAGGTTAATCAATAAAAAAAGATAAAAAAAATTGTTTCATAATGAAATATTTCTCATAGTTCAGAATTAATTTAACTGTTTATTAATGTCCAAGTTAGAATTCAAGTTCCTCTAAATACAACACTTTGAAGATCAATTTACTTTTACATCAACATACATTGTATTTGTATGACAGTATATATTATTAATAAATAGTACAGTCTTAAAATAAACTATAACATGAAGTAGATATGATTGTATAAATAAACAATTATCATGTATTTTTGACCATAAGGAAATTGTTAAACTATTTAACTTATGACTTACTCTATTTCCTGCTTATGCAAAAAATAAACTACAATAGGATTAATAGTAGAAAACTAAACTGATAGTTATAATCTCTTTTCTTCTGCATAGTGTATTTTGAGTATATATCTACTTTGAGAAAATCACTTCAATTATAGTGCATCTAGAGCGATAATTTTAATGCAATGATACATTATTTGGTTCAGCCACCCTCTATTTTCTAAGAATATACTTTCATATGACGGACAATAATTATTTACCTATTTATTTGTTTGAAATAATTAGTTTTTTCTTAATTATATGATTGGTTCAATTTATTTTTGAAAAACACAAAATATCATAATTTACTACTGATAGGTATACTTAGTGTTTGATCAATTTGATGTATTGAAGTTATGGGTTCGTTAAGGTAAATTAATATCTGACAGTCCATAAAAGCAGTCTACTCAAAAAGAATGACCATAGGTGTCATAACGTCCACAAGATAGCCATTAGTTCTAGGCGATATGAATAGCATCGCCACTACACTGGTGTATTATTTTTACTGACACAATAAACCATAATATGTATGGGCTTGTCCATGTCCCTTAGTACGTCTGCTAACCCATCAGCATATGCGTACCTACTTCAGTTAGTGGTGAATTGGGATTGAAAAGCTTCAGTGCCGTGCTACTGGTTGACAAATATATTAATCCTCCGTATGCTTTCTCTTGTTTTGTTGGCCATAAAAAAGGATAGGTTTTCTTTGCCAGGTGGATAAACGGTACCACTACCTGGACATACTTTGTATAAAACGTCTGAATACCTTATGTACATTTACTGGTCAGAGGAAATCTTCAACAGCACCTACTTTCTTTTTTAAATTAACTGAATCGGCTGATATTTGGAATACAATACATTTTAGTGTAGTCTTCCCAGATACAAATTTGTTTAGTTTCTATGTCAGCTGCTAAGCGCAATGAACAGCAATCTTAAATGTCTGAGTTTATCGTCTTAGAAGACTTCTAGCTAGAAGTGTTGAGGATATATAACTAATAATTTATCTAGATAAAGATGACTGTATGAAACTTTATCTAGATAAAAATAAAAGTTAATACATTTTTACCTAGATAAATAGCAGATAATTGCATGTTTAATTCTGAAAATATTCAGTGATATACAAAGATTAGGTAAAAAAATACATTATTTAAAACAATTTAAAAATAAACTTCATTAGAAGATAACAAGTCAATCTCTGTCTTAATAAAACAAACAAAAAATAACATTTGAAAAAAAAATTATATGCCTTAAATATTCAAAAAATAAAAATTAAATAAAATTATTAATTGTTTAAATGAATTTCATTAGAAGGAAGATAACAAATCGTTCTCTGACTTGATAATACAAAAAAACAAAAAATGACATTTGAAAAAATAAACAATACTTATTTAAAACCATTTAAAATAAACATTAAATAAAATAGTTTATTTTATAAATAAACTTCATAGGAACATACAAAGTCATACGCTGAATTTATAATACAAAAAAAGCTTATATTTGAAAAATTAAAGAAATAATAAAAGCTGTTTAATATACTTTAAACCATATTTGATCTTCAACATAAAATCATATTAAAAGTTTTACCACTTAACCTGTTACACCTAGGTGTTAAGACTTGGATCGCCTTACTAAATAATCACTCAACTGCTGCTGAGGATGGAATTTTAGAGTTATAGGTATTTTAAGAATACCTCTTTAATAATAGGGTATTGATTTAAAATATCTAAGTCTTTTTTTTTGAACTTAAGAAAGATATTGCTTATAAATTTGCACAATTTAATGTTTTTGTTTCTGAACCAAGGTTAGTAAGACCCATATTATTTTCTGTACAGATATTATCATACAATGTATTGTTACTATTATCAGAATATATTTCTTCAACAACAGAGTTTTCAGAGTACATTTTCAGAATTTGCAGCTACCACACTGCAGTTATTTAAAAATAAGGTTTTACAAACATTCATAAACCTAACTAGTACCCAATTGAGTTTAAATTTAGGATGACTTATAGAAGAAATAATGAATATTTTACTTTCTGGTCTACTTAAATTGAATAAATAACTAAATATAGTTTCTATGGCTTCTATAATAATAAGGCTTAATGACTTACAAAGTTACAAAGTTTCAAATTTGTAAACGATATTAATAATCTTCTTAGTACAAGAATAGTTGATGCAACGTAACACAAAAAACTGTTATTTTCGACTTGCAATTTGTCCAATGATATAGATAAGGGTTCCATGGTTTTGGAATACTTTCTAAAAAAAACCCATTCATTTAATTTTAATTAGGTCAAATGTAAATCATCAAATAACTTAATTATTTTTGATATGTGTTTTAAAATGTTTAGTTAGTTTCCAGAAAGATGCAAATAGTTAGCATCTGTGATTTTAGCAATGTCTGTGGTTGCAATCAAATTGAATGTGTGTGCATAACATTTTAAATGCTGTGGTAAACAAAAAGAATCATCTGTATTATTTAAATTATGTTGCTCTTGCTTTAAATTAATAAAAAGTTATTCTACATCTATTCTTTCAATACTACGTATTTCTATATCAGAATTATCAGAATCTGAGTTACTTTTATATAAGTTACCTACCTTTGAAATGATGAACATTTTGAAAATGTTTTAAAAGACTTTCCAAAGTTACTAGCGATATCAGTCACTGTATGGGTAATTTTTGAATACTGTATTCAGTAATTTTGTGTTATTTCTAACAAGACTTCAGCAATATTTCAGTAATTGTGACTTCCATTGATTCATTTGCAGCACAAGACATACAATTTGCATTAATATATCTCAGAAGTCAGAATCAATAAAATGACAAGTCATTCCTAAAAATAAAAATAAAACATTAATTACAGCTCTACATTTCTATCTAAATTAATAAGTTTAAACTGGAGTGTAGCAACATTTTAGTAAAATATTATTCTTAAAATCTCACAGATATCACAGAATTTCATGAAAAATAACTGATCATAAATCATATTTATTTTAAAATATGTTTATAGTAGATTTAATAAATTGATAAATTAAACTTCAATGCTGATAAATAAAGGTTGAGTACATATTGCACAACTTAAATATCAAAAAAATATTTTTATTTATATATTCAATATTGTATAATTAATATTATATACACCCATGTAATTTTTATTATTCCCACTCCAAATATCAGTTGTAGAGCAGATTTAATTTTATTTTTCAATCAAATCAGTTCTCATTAATTGTAATTTGCTGCTAACTGTTTTGATATTTGTTTCTATTTCACAGAATGTTTTCATCATTTGATTGAGTTAGTCCCAGAATAAAATTTTGAAAATTTGTTTTTTCACAAGTTACAATTGGACGCATCCCACTTACAATAAACTCAAAAACCAAATCATTTATCTGTTAACACAAATTGTACAATATAAATCAAACAAATAAAAAAAAATTAAAAAGACTATAATATTGTTTAGTTAAAACTAAAATAAAACAACATTAATACTATAATGGGTACATAATATTATAATTTATTAAAATATAATATGATGATCATTATTTAGTACCATGCATACATAGCATAGTAATCATGGATTAATTACTTTTATAGGTAGGCAATTTGAAATTTCCCAATATGCTTTAGTATACCAACGTTTTGTGTACTATCCAACTATAAATATGAGTGGAAAAATCTCAGGTCTAAAAGGATTAAGTTAGTTGCCTGCCTACCTAATAGAGTTAATTTTATTATTAACTTATTTATCTTTATTAATATTATATAATTATCTTTTGCTTTGAAATTGTCTCTGGATGAATATCAAATAGGTAATTTAGTTTGCTTGGTATTGGTGTATTTATCTTTATTCGTAACATTATTTTTCCTAGATTCTTCAACTTTAGATACTATTGAAGCATGTTTATACTGAAATAGGCAAAAATATTTATTAATATCGTAGGTAAATATGATTTATAATTACTATTTAAAAATAAACAGATGATCCTAAAATTATACATACCTTATAATGACTAAGGAAATTGCCACTTGAATTATTACTTCCATTTACAATTTTTGAGCAATTCTTACACGATGAAGAGGATTTATTTCCTTTTAAAGAATTTTATAAAATGCATCAAATAAATACTTCAATTTTGAAATATTATTTATCAGATGATTAGTTGATTAAGTTGATTGTGTACTTGAATCATCATCTTCTTTTCGGGATTTTAGATGGGCCAGCATTTAAACTTGCGCAAACCGTTTTATAATTAAAATAAACAAATTTATTAGAAAACGAAATATAAAAAATTAATAAAATCATAAATTAGTAACGGTATACATTATACAACTACGACTTTTAATAAATAATACGACAAATTTCACCGACGAGGAGTCAAGACACACTGACAAAGAGTCGACAGACGGACTGATAACATTGTCAATCATGCAAATGAAATGTATTATTAGAGTAGTGACTACTAAGAACAGTGGTCGTACAGACCGGTAAAGCGATAACTGAGAACGGTGAACTATGAATAGTGGGAATAATATTAATAACTTCCAATATGGTATTATAAATAAAAACTTGTTGTTGTTACCATTATGTAGGCATTTATAATTTATATACATAGATTAAATTATACTTGTTTATCCATAAATGTTGGTTTATTTGCGTCGGTTCAAACAATAAGAAATACTAATAATTATTTGCTTATACTTTATACACAATTCTATGAAACGGGTATCAGCTAATGATGCTCGTGCGGTGGTGGGTGGCAGGGATATAATAATATGTTTTCACTTTTGCTATTATTAGTTGCTCTAACCACATAACATTAAATTATATTTTATATTTTTGGGTCTTTTCATTGTTTACGATGTATACTCCAGACTAATAATGCACATTCAATATTGAAATACATGGTTTAATAATAAATGTAACCAAACGTTTGTTTTCCGTGCAATAGGTATACGGTATACAGAAAAATGTAAAAAAACATATAATTAATATTTTTAATATTTTTTTTGTCCTCTAAAATAAATTATCTAGATAGGTACTCATAGATAACTAAAATTGTATCTAGATAAAGATGAATATAGTGAGTTAACAATTATCTAGACAAGATGAAAGACAAATAATTGTTATCTACTTATCTATATACATTTATCTAGATAACAACACCGGTGTCTAGAATGATCATATCATCTACATAGTACCGTAGGAGTTCAATGGCCTTCAATACATAGAAAACGCTGTACATAAACTCTCAGAACAAAGCCAGCTCATTCTTCAAACCAAATGTAAGTCGTTTAAACTGAGCAGTCCAATTCAGAATTCGGGTTGGCTTCGGGACTTAATGAAATCTTGGGATACAAATTCGATACATACAACGTAGCTAATATCTGTCTTTGAGAGAGATAATTCAATTCTTATTATAAATTTGGATATGCTTTGGATATGCTAAATCGATCAACTGTTAATTTAATTTCCTGTAGTCAACGCATAACTGTGTATCCCCTGTAATTTAATTAACTAATATTACCTAGCTTACAGATAATATCATATTTCAGTGATTATTTCACTTTCTCTCTACTCGTTCATAGTGGTCGTTATACAGTTTACACTGACCGTCAATCGGTGATGTCTTATACGGGTAACACGTTACTGGTACATTGCCTACCATTTAGGTTAAATCTAACTTCATACGATTTGTATAGCCAAGCTATTTAACTTTCTAAACACAAAAACATCTCTGTACTCGTTCATGAAGTTCATTATGTCTGTTTCTATACCATCCTCAATATGCACTTCACTTGCAGTAATTGTATCCCGTTTATTTCCAATAGTTAGTCGGATACATTGTTCACGATTATTGGCTGACTCCTCTGAAATAATCTGGTCTGTATGCCAATGCAATAATAAACACCGAGATACCTCAACCAGACACACATACATATGGTTAATTTCTGAGTCTTGGTTTGTTAGTTCTTTCGTGAGTTGTGGATATGCTGTAGTTATCACGACGAATAGTTAACTCTGAGTATATGTCTTCCAACACATGATCGCGGGTATCCATAAACAGAAGTTTAAGACCCTAATATAGCCTCGCCTTACATTGTTGATCAAATCTTCTGATTTATACTGGTTTCGATATTTGAGTAAATTAAATTTATCTGTAATGATCTGTAATCATGCGTCTACTGTCATATTAATCGAGGATAAATATGCGATTGAATTGAAATTCAAAGTCGGCTGAACGCTCGTCTAATGTATCAGTTTAGTGTGGTCCCGAGTCCCGACCAAAAGACCAAACGACCGACATATATTGCATTCGGTAGTTAATCGGATAGCCGTCCAAGTCAGATAGACCTACTAATGTATCGAGCCATACACTTGCTCATTGAGGTGATTTTTTTTGGTGAAATCGGTGACTGGTTTATTTTTGGAAAAATACGAAAATTAGCTACCGCGAGCGTCGCATTATCATGGATTGCTGGCGTCGATAAAGCGTTTCCTTCATTAGCTGTTGACGTACGATCGCGATTTGATACAACCATATTTTCCAATTATTGATCAAGTAATTCGGTTACTGTGAATAATTTATTGTACGTTGGTAAGTGTACTTCATCGACGTGTTGTTTATCATTAGTTATCATTAATTATTCACTGTTCATACGTGTTCTACACGTACTGTATGCGTAGTTTATTAGACAGTGTGGTTGATAAGTGATAACACAGGACCGTGAGTGATTAACAACACGTCGGTGATGACCAAATCTCACGCATACGGAATACCTTGGTATAACCACAAAACAGTATTCTAAGTTATAATCTCACTTTTCTTCGAAAATAACGACCTAATTACGTATTCACGTACCTCGTGACATTTTATGTGACGTCTTCTATCTGGCTAATCACACATCTAAATTAATGGATGACTAAAAATCTAACAACTGATTCGATTGCAGAAAACAATTTATTTTATCGAAACCTTACACTGTAACAAATATTACAAAACTATCCACATGTAGGCCAAAAACTCAACAGATATAACAGAAAAACGGTGCCTGCACGTTCTCGTGTACTAGAAAAGCTGTTTGTAGACTAACTAACAATATATAGTAATTATAAAATTACGAACAAGTACAACTAGGTGTCTCTCTCTTTCTCTCTTTGGTCAGTTAATGTTTCCAACAGGTAGCTATTAATCTGGATTTTACAGATAATTATGATTATGCATTTCATAGAAGTAAAGCTAAGCATTACAAATTCAGAAGTATGTTAATTGTATAGATTATGCCTTTATGTACATTGTATTATATTAAATCAATGTTGTAACTTATTAATTTATGAAAAATATTGACAATTATATTAAGATTTTTAGATTATACATATTTTGTACTTAAAAATATGTTTTTATTAAACATTAATAACTACATTTTATATTTAAATCAACTTTAGTGGGGTTATGGTGCAGACAATTGATTTTTTTATGAAAACTCATCAATCGTTTGTTAATCATACAGCAATAAATTATCTACAATGAATACAATTATGGTATACTACAGCCCACGAGAGAACGACCGTAAACCGCGCATCCGACTGACGGTCGCAAGCCGGATTTTCTCCACCATAGTTCCATTCTCAGTACTCTCACTATAGACCAGTGGTGCGCAACCTTTTTTGATCCACGACCCCCAAAATTATTTATTTTGATAATACGACCCCCCTCCTACCCAAATTATGTAAGTGTATAATATTGTAAATGATTGACGACCCCCTAATAAAATTTGGCGACCCCCAGGTTGCGCACCATTGCTATAGACAATGCGCAGCGACAGACGAGTTTTTACGGTCGTTCTCTCGTGGGCCGGAGTATAGTGTGATAAGAAATCCGGTAATATATAATAATGCATTATAAAGAAATCGATCATCATATCACCTCTTCAACTTTAAACTTAAATCTTCCATTAATTGTAATGTTATAATTTGAAAATATTTAATAATGTTTAAATAGTAATTTCACAGATTTGAAAAAACAAATAAATAGTAGAATGATTTATCTCTAGTAAACTTTATAATGAATTCAAATATTTTTTAGATTTCATATCGCATTACTATTTTGGTTGATATAATGTACAAACAATACATGCTTTATAAATTATAATGATAAATCTTACTCGTCGATCACAGATTGAAGTCATGTGCGCAGGGCCGGATTTACGCACAGGCCGGCAAATTTTTGGGGGTGGCAAATTTTGTAAGAAATGAAAAAAAAATCATATAAATATTTTATGCATTTATGTAACTGCGTAAATTGATATTATATAATATTTAATATATTATATATCTTTATGTATATAATTCTACTGTACATGTGTATGTCACTGAATTCCTCCTAAACGGCTGGACCGATTTGAATGAATATTTTTGTATGCGTTTGGGTGACGCCCTTGATGGTTTAGATTCACAAAGTGGTGAAGTGAGATGGTGATGTGAGGTGCTCACACAGGAATTTTGAGATTTATGATGGAAATATTTGTTTATAAATGGTTGTTATTGGTAACCATGGTTGCTACTTGCTATGTACTGTTTATTTGTAACCATTGACAACCCTATAAATTAACAGTACATAGCAACCATTTATAAACAAATATTTCCATCGTAAATCTCGAAATTCCTGTGTCAGCACCTCACCTCCCTATTTTATAACTATTATTTAGCATTCTTTTTGTACTCTGTGTTTTGATATTAAATGTATCGCATTTACGTAAATATTACATAAAACAATGCCACGTCGAGGAGAAAATATTGATCTAGGGACTCGGAATTAAAAATTAGTAGAAAATTAACGCATGTATAAAACAATCATATCTATGACGAATTGTCAGTACATTACGTCTCAACACAAATATACGTGTTCAACTGCAAAACGATCCATTGGCACTATCATTCTCCGAGCAATAAAATTGCTCAACATTGGTAACGGAACAATACCATTGCATGGAGACACACAATGCATTAAATTGCCAGACAATTTCTGCAACATGGTAAATACGAAAGATGCTTTGATTAAAAGCATATTTCCAGATTTACAAGCCAAGTATATTAATCATGCGTGGCTTCGTGAACGAGCTATTTTAGCCTTAAAAAATATCGTTGTTGACTCTATTAACTTCAAAATACAATAGTCGTTGCCCGGCAATGAGATATTGTTCAAATCGATTGACACTGTTACCTGCAATCCTGACGAAGCAGTCACTATCCTGTTGAATTTTTGAATTCACTGGATTTACCAGGAATGCCACCACATAACTTGCGATTAAAAATTGGTTCACTAAATTAGGTTCACCCAATAGGTGATATCATTTTGCTTCGGAATTTAAATACAACTAAGCTATGCAACGGTACAAGATTAGTCATAAAAAAGATTATGGGCAATGTTCTTGAAGCTACAATTTTGAACGGCAAATTTGAAATGAAGTTGTTCTCCTGCCACGAATCCCAATGACCCTTTTAAACTCACCCATTCCATTCAGACGACTGCAATTTCCAATTCACTTTTCATTTGTCATGACTATTTATAAGTCACAAGGTCAAACAATGTCGATTTGTGGGTTGGATCTAGAAAATCTGGTCTTTTCACATGGCCAATTATATGTGGCGTGTTCTCGAGTTGGAAAACCGTTAAGTTTATTTATTTATACTCCTCAGGATTTGATTAAAAATATTGTTCATCAACTCGCATTAAGATAAAATTAAACAAACATTATTGATTATAACAAATTGTTTTTAGAAAAACTGATGTTATTTCAAAAAAAAAAAAAATGAAATAATGATATTATTTGTCTTTCATTTCATACTTTGTTTAATATCCTAATCGCTTGAAATATCATGCAGGACAACGTCTGTCGGGTCCGCTAGTATATTATATAAAATATTAAATTTATTAGTAATAAATACTACATTTTGGGTGGGGTATAGTGGGGTAGGGGTGGCATATTTAAAAGGGCCTAGGGCGGCACCTATTCTAAATCCGGCACTGCATGTGCGTGGTATCTGTAAATACTAATGATAACATTGCTATACTAAACTACTATAACATTTAAGCACTAATTTTCACAACGCGCACACACTTATGCATTTAGAAATTGCCTATACTAAACTCCTTTTAAACGATCATATCAAATCATTAAAATTGCCATGCATTAAAAATTAGAATTCTTGTTTTATTTTTTAAACAATACAATAATATTATATATTATAGCATCACTTTGATTTTAAAAAAAATGTATGTTTTAAGTTCTGAGCGAAGCAATGAATTTGTTTATTTGTATTTTGTCTTAAAAGTTTGAAATACAGTGGTTACTAGCTAAAATTACATTAATATTATATTTTACTTGTACAAATAGTTTGGTATTTTTTTACAATTTAAGTTGTTTTTCTTTATATTTAGTCTAATTAATATTAATCAGTTTGTTTTAAAAAAAAGTATTGTATAATAGTATATTATATCCTTCATTTATACATCTTTATCATACAAAAAAAAAAATGTATACACTTCCAAGTCACAATGAAATATACTTGTGTATTTAAGATTGGTCAAATCTCTAATATAATATACTTAACTGAAATAGATATGTCAATAGTACATAAAGTAAATAAAAATTGTATTACAACTTATATAATGCCAACAAATTACTGAATCTGAAATGTTGGATATCATACATAGAATGCTGGTATTTTAAATTCCAATTACTTTATTTCAATGGTGAATTCGTTATAAATGTATACAATTTATAATTTGTTTTTATTCGAAATATGATAATTTGATAAAATGTGGATGAGTTATTATTTTTTGAAGACTGAGCAAATTTATTTTTGTTGGTATGCATTTAAGTGATAGGTGGAATGGTACTTACAACATTTTATTTTTCATCTCTTATCTACAATCACAGAAATACATTTAATATTCAACATTCAATCATTATACATCAACATTAAATCATAATTTTATTCAATTCCAATTGATTTCTATTATTTTTCAGGTTAAAAAAAATAAGTCTTATCTAAATAATGAGTATTTATTATCAAAATGAACACTGTGTAGGAATATATGATCTATACCTATCAACTATCATATAATTTTAGATTTTTTCTTAGACACTTATTGTGAACAACTGATAAGACTATCAATAATAAAATCGAATAAAATCTTCGTTTAAATCACATGGATAGCAATTAAATAGTGATTTATCAACTATAGTAAAATTCAGAATTTTGATTGTACACCACTATTACGTTTCAAAAATATAATAATATTATTCAATTAAAATTACACTATATGGGAAAAAAATGTTTTTTATGTATCTAAATAAATGTAAGAAATTATATTATTGTTTAATAAATCCATATTAATTAAATATGGTTTAAATAATATTTTAAATGTGAATGTTCAAACATTTTTTACAAAAATAACGTATTAAATATTTTGAAAATTGAAGGATTGTAACTTGTAAATCTATACTAAACTAAATTGTATGAAAAAAATTATTTTTTGTCGTTGCAGACATTTAATGTTATAACAGTGGATATTAATACGTGTTCAAAAATCGATGGTCGATAAAAAAAATATAGAAATTTGAATTTGTAAGGCTCATACAATTTAGAGTTTTTGGCAATATAGAATAATTATGTAATGTATGCATCCGCATTACTCATTTTACATTATTAGTTTTATTTATACAAAATGTCGTGAAGTTAACCATTTTTACTGTTTCGCTCCTTGTTGGCGTATAAATAATTATGTGCAACACACCCACGACTAGAAATAATTCTATCACTTCCGTCAAAAAACTTTTGAGTAGACTGTAGATGTTTATTGTTTATCAAGTGAAACGAGAAAATCAAACGTTGTTTTAAACATATAGCAATCATAATATACATTTCGGGGGCAATACAATATACTATAGAGCACTAAAAAATGTAATATTTCAAGTTTTCCGAGAAAAAACAAACAAGAAAATTAAATTATATAATGAGAATCCATGACTACGGACGTACAGCAATGTTATACAAGTATAAGTATGCGACATTTACAGATGAATATTATCCGGTATTTGACAAAATGTCATTTATAAAATGTAATTTTTAAATACATTTTTGTCTCCAAATTGTCAAGACAAAAGCAATTATTGTTATTATTTGTCAACATGAATTAATTATTATGAGACATACACAATTATAAGACACGCATAATATTTTTTATCGCAATCAAATGGGCGATAATCGATTGCGAACATTTTTGATATTATGTTAAGTGAAATTGTAAAAACCGTTTCCATAAATATTTGTAAAATGAACAATGCACCCGGCTTTCACATATTATTTGAATTATTTTACCAAATATACGTTTACGCCAAAATATCGACAAATGTGACAAACTATTTTCGCACGTCATATTAAGAGGATGTCAGCACAATATTTGTTTTCTCTCTCAGATCCACGCGTAACATAGATGAAACGCTTTCATCTAAAATCATTTTTATGATTTTTGAGTTATCTTAGAGTAAAATCACCTAATACAAATATTATTGAGGATAATATTTTTGAGGGTATGCCATATTGGTTTTATATTTAATTATTATTTGACTTTGTATTCGACTTTAAAAAAAAAAAAATGTTTTAAATTTAAATTGATTTCTTAATTGTTTTGAGACTATATTCAGACAAATCGATATGTCATACCCTCAAAAATATTATTCTCTATCATTTTTGTAATAGGTGATTTTACTCTAAGATTACTCGAAAACTTAAAAAATATGATTCTGCGTAAATGCGGTTAGTCTATGTTGCGCGTGGGCCAGAGAGATAAAACAAACAGTGCGCTGAAATTCTCATAATATTTCAAGCCATCGAGGAATCACATAGTATTATATTGATTTGGCATACAAGTAGTCTCGGAAATGTTTGCCAGAATACCGATAATGTTCGGATCGGCTTCGTTGCTAACCAAATTATAATAATATAATACAAGTCATTGGGATCGGCAAGATCGGACACACTATTACACATTACAGTTACATTAAGATGTTAGATTACTCGAAAATGAGCATAATATATTTCGATGGTTTATAAATAAACTAACGATAGTGCTCGGTAAAACCATGTGTAGTAGAGTTATACTAAAAATCGACATACACCAGAGCGTTTCAAAATTATTTCACTAAGGTTTTTATCGTAGTTTCTAAACATAACCAATTCAGGGCTTGAAATCAAAACCAATTTTAAATATAAATAAGAATATTGAAGAGAGTTATGGTACTCAAAATCTATATTGAAATTGAAAAAAATTTAAATCGATAATTTATTTATATCAAATAATTATTGTTATAAAAATCGATTAAAAATTACAAATCCAACAAGTTTATAATATTGTTCATTGGCAAGTAATAGCGAATATTTCATTATTATTGGCCCGTTTTATTGACACTAATTGTGTTATGTCCCGTCGGCTGTCCTATAGTTCGTAGGTAGAAATCAAAATTAAAATGATAAAAGTGCAAGTGGTTATTCAAAAATTAGAAAATAATTTAATCAATATCGTGCAATGATATATAAATCATAAACATATAAAATAGGTATATGAAGAGGTTGTCTAGGCTATGTGTTCTCATCATTTATGAGGCCACTATGACCCTTTATAATGTTACCTTGAACGACCCATTTTTAATACTATCATTAACAAATCGTTATAATTTATAATGATTATTATTATATTCAAATAAAAATAATAAGTACTAAATAAATTCATTACATATACGGCTATACTAGACATTAAAATCTATTATTATAAAAAAAAAAAACCTTCAAAAAAACTTTTATCAACTGTTTTATGTCATGTTTTGGCGACCCCCGGGCTGAGGATCGCTGGTCTAGACCGCTACATTTTTATACCACTAACCAGCGGAAAACATTGTGGTCAACGCTCATCACCACGAGTGCCGTTAATAATAATATACAGAGTGTCCCAGGTCTATTTGACTAATGCAATAACTTTTACAGCAGTAACAGTGATTGCCGATTGGCAAGAAATAATTTTGAATTTTAACCCTAGATCACACGCATTTAAAATATTTACGAGAATACACGCACGCGGTCTTTTTAGTCACACACAGTATAGCGCATACAGTCAACTACATATATATACATATAGTCAACTAACCAGTCACAATGAAAATACCATAACTATCAATTTCGTTAATCGAGCAGAAATTATTAGAAACACAATTTAAAAATAACCCATAATTGATTTTTTACGATCACGCACACAGTCTTTTGTCCGTTAGGTAATGTCTGTTAATAAACTTTGAATACTTCTAAATTACTGACATCAGACGTATACAGTTGGGAGTTGTATTTAATTTTAGTTTATCTTCTAATTAGAAGGTGCCTAGGTTGGATTCGGTTAATATTTCGTATTTTTGAAACAATGAACAAAACTCTAAAAAGCCCGGTCTTTTTGACCGTGAAGCGTGTGCTCTAGGGCTAACACACTTTGAAAATTGTTTAAAAATTAACGACTTAACCAAATTAAAAGTTTTAAACGCCAAAATGGGTTTTGAATACTTATTTATGAAATAGCTATCTTGGATTATTAGAAAAATATTAAATAAAAAATTTAAATTATTTATTTTTGTTGTAAAAAAAAAAATATATATAAGATATACAAATTATAGCGCAGAGCTCAACAAATCATTACAAAAAAAAAAAACTTAAAAATATTGAATAGAAAAATGTTATTGCATTAGTCAAAATATAGACCTGGGACACCCTGTATAGTTAGCGCAGTGGGCTCGACTGCTGTCTGCTCATCGTGTAGGTCAGACCGTTACTTCAATTTAGACCTCATTGGAGTATTGTACTAAGTCTGCACAAATATACTAATAGTATACTATTGTACTGTGTTTTGGTGGCCACTTATTTCCAAACGCATTCGTCCGCTGATTTCGCGGTGAAGTTTTATTTTTTTTTATTTAGTTTGATTATACGGGTATGGACCCTTTAACAAAAGATAGAAAATTTTACATAAATAGTTACAACTCAAATCTGACTGATAAAATACATTTTACACAATAAGAAATAATTTAAAAATAACAATAACGCATTTTAACAAAACAATTAAATTGATAGAAAGTTACAAATAGTATATAAAACAGTAAATAATAAATTAAGTATTACAATTTGTTAGGCCATAATACACATTTGTTTTAAACACATCACGCGACATAAAAAAAAAATCAACAAAGTTTGCTAATTAATCAAGTTCTATAATAAATCTATGGTCCTCCATACCACGGTTAGAGCTTGGTCGAGATGACTATAACATTATTATCATTGTATTGGTTACCGCGGTATAATCACGGCGAGTGGTTTTACGATTTACGACAATGGTTGTCACAGTCTGTTTTCTCCTCCATTGCCGTCAACTCTGTCCTATTAAACAAAGATTATCAATCGAACCGTTTTTACGTCGTCGGCCGTGAGTGCATATTATTATTACAATACATTTTTGCGCAGCTTAAAACATTACCGCAAAACTAGTCTTGGACGATCCTTTATATAAATAATTACAGAAAAGCCCGCCAATTTTCCGAGATTCTTACGTTAGGATGATTACACAGGTATGCGAGTCACATTAATCACTCATTTGAAGAATTAGCAATAGTTTCGACACTTTTCAAAATTAATTCAATTTAATCATAATATTTGTAAAATGCATATTGTTTTTGTAGTTGGTACGAACGTATTTCGTCAAATTGTTTTAATATGCGTGAACATGCTATGAACTTTTCAAAAAAGTTATCGTAATTAGTCTATCAATTTCAGGTCGAGTTTTCAAAATAAATTCAAACTATTGACAGTCAATTAAATTGTAATTAATCATCATTTGTATAGGTTTTATTAAATGCGATCTAGACCGATGTCTAATATAAAAACAATTCATAATATCAATTAATAATATTTTTACACGGCTAAAAATGTCCAAGATGTTGTACATTAGAAATATTTGGTAAAATTGAAATCTATCAAAATATCAAAAAGTAATTTCATAAGAATTTTTGAAACTTTATTTCTTTTAAAAATAATATATACTTTATTCATTTCAAACATAATTTAAATAAATCGTATAATGCATTTATTTTCATTTAGGTACATATTATCATATTTTGTACGTACTGTTTGCATGAAATAATATGAAAATAAATATTCTATCTAAATATATTTAAGGTTATCCCTGTGTTGTAGTCAGGGGGGAGATCCAAGTGTTCTGCAGCCCTCCCAAAAATGTCAGGGAAATTTAAAAATGCTTTCAGTGTTTTGTGAATGTATTACGCATTTATGTAATGTACTACAATTTATACACGAATTGGTTTGCGCTTAATGTTGAAAAACTCTTTCATACACGGGGAAGAAAAATTGAATCCCTTGCTATAATATTATGTATCTATTGAATAGTCTGAAAATGTGGTTATATTATTATATGATAATTTGATTCTAATGGCTGTATGGCTGCTAGCCTCCATAGGAAACATTATTTTACTTTCAATGAGCTCAATAATTATAATCCAAAAATGTGCATTTAATATTGTCTAATAGAATCGTCATTACTAAGCTATTCCAAGTGACTGCGTTTGAAGCCATCAAACTTAGGTTAGGTCAGGAAATTGGCATCCTTTTTAGAAATGTTAGGCAATAATATAATATAAGTATTTGATATAGGATTATGTATGTCTTATTACAAATCATCGTAATTTGTTTTTGGCATTAAATTATTATATATTCTCAAGAAAAATATAATATTAAATACATTACATACAGCAGAATATATTTGTTCAATTTTATATTTTATTAAAAAAACAAGAAGTGCGTAATAATTATTTAATCCATAAATAGTAAATAATTCATAAATATAATATTTGGTGCAATTTTGAAATATTCTATCTGCATACCTACAAAATGTTGGTTTTTACAAGAAGTTTAAAATTAGTTTAAGTAAAAATAAAATTAGCCCAATGTCTAAAATATAAATCATTATAAAATAAAACATTTTCTTTTTCGTAAGTAACATCTATCTTGTCTGAAACATTAGGAACGTTATTTCTCTCGTATAAGGTAAGGTTGCTAAAATTGAACTTCGTGCTCGATGTAAATTTATTTGTATGTACAAAACATAAATATTTGTAATAGTATCCATTTTATGCTGTCTTGATTCTATATTTAATAACTTTGAAAGCTTTTCGCATATAAAAGATACAGTGACTGATTTTCTTTTTAAAGAGTTACTAATTTCTTGTATAGTGCTTTTTCAGATAATGGTCTATGATTATTATAGTTTAACTTAATTTTAACATTTTTAACCTTTTTAATGCAAAAGGCTAAAAATAACTTTACAGAATTTAATTTAATTTCTCTTTTTTTTATTTTATTGGTTTTTGACAACATGTATGGTATTCTAATATATTTGAGTTTGCTCCGACCGGCATCGGTAGAACAAATAGTTGTTGATTTTCTTCTTGTTAAGCCATATTGGTATTTCCAATTACATCTGTAGTATATGTCATGTGCAAGACCATGCCAATGAATTATTATGAATTATTTTGGTCACTTTTTTCAAGCTATTCAAAACGATATATAATAATAATATTTTATCACTGGCAAAGTTGTATAACAGGTTTTAATTCACTAACAAGTGCACTACGTTATAATCGAAAACATGTTTGAAATAAAATGAAAATTATAAGAATTCAATCGTATTTTTAATATTTAAATATTTCCGTCAAAAAACTAAATATCAAACATAATTTGAAACAGTCAACTCTTTAAATAATCGAAATTCATCCAACCAAAATCCTACAAGTTATATTAATTTTTGTTAAGTGTAAATACATTGCATAAGATGCTTATAAGGTGGTAGGTACCTTTACATACAATATTTCGTAATTTAAATTTTTAGGCGATGTGGGCATGTGGCCTAATTGTACTACAATTTCAACTATGGACAATTAAAAAAATAAAATAAATCCATAAAACAAAATATTCAACAGTCGATATCATAGTGATCCATGATAGTGACCGATACATGTAATGGTATAATGTAGTGTATATAAATTGTGTTAAGTCAAAAAAATGATAAAAATGAGTTCAACCTCAATAGGTTCGATGTAGAAATAGCTCTATTAAATTTAAAATATATTCAAATTTCAGTTAAAATATACAATAAATATAAAATCCAAAGTAACTGTCTATATTATTATAAACAAGTAATTATAACCATTATCCATATTTAAATAGCTGATGATGTTTCTTAAGCGTGAGAAATTAGCGTAGGTACGTAATTAAACTCTCATAACATCTTTAATTATACAATCAATAATAATTCTTCTAAGAACTATAAATAAATTTGAAAAAATATATATAATATGTTTTATATAGCGTCAATGGACCCCTGCTCTTTACCAAAAATTTCTAAAATCAACTCAATATTAGGATAAAAATATATTTTTTTGTATATTTTACGAGGTGTGGCCAGCGATTAAGTACATGCGTACATTTAAATTTAATTATTTAGTATTAATGTTTATTCATGTTTTCGAACTTAGATATTGAATGCTTAAAATATAAAACAAATTTAAGTATCTAAGATTGAATAGTTAGGATTTAGATACCATAATTATTCCATACAACTATTAGTTTTAAATCCTTGAAATTTGAATTTTAAAAAAAAAACGAATATGTATCTAAGTTGAATAAAATTTAACCAACGTTTTATTTATCAAGTAGTGTACCATCAGTAACTGTGTTATTATGCATATCTTTGTACATACCAAACCTCTACATATTTGTGTTCCTTCAACCCTCTGCAAAGGACTTATGATTTATAAAGTTATATAATATTATAACAAATATTTTAAAAATAACATTGATTAATTAATAACATACATTTCACATTTTGTTAAGTAAATACTTAAATACCATATTTCCAAATACCTATCTACATTTTAAGCCATTTAATGAATGTGGCCTCACAAAATTCATTTTTAAAAAATTAATAACGCTTTTTCACAGTATATTGTTAAGCAGATGATTTCTTTTGAAAAAATTCATTTATTTAAATTGAAACTCAAACGAAAAATGTTTTAGTGATTTGACTTTGAGTACTGAGAAATAAAAATAATACATCAACGATAAATAGTTTAGAAGGTATATTATGATGATTTGAAAATTATAATAATCAATATTAATCTATTTTCATCTTGTAATTTATAAAACATGTCGGAGAATAATAAGTACTACTTTAAATATAACATATATTTCATATTTCATGTAAAACCATTATAAAGATTATTATCCAAAAAACATAAAAAATAATAACTCAGAAACTACTCGTTCAAGTTTCAATTTATATACATCAATATTTCTGAAAAAAAAACTATCTACTTTAAAAATTAAAGTCAACAAGAGTGGTTTTCATTTGAAAAAAAAGATTTATCACCACATGCGATACTCTTTAGTGTCGTAATAAAATTAAATATTTAAAATTATGGTACAGGTTATATATTGGTATAAAATTAAGCAAAATTACTAAAAAAATTAAAAAATATCAAATTTTAATAAGCGCATTGATAATAAGTATAGTTATAGGGGGTGAGCATGCTTGGTGAATCACCCTGTATGTATTCTTGATTAAGACTCTATTAGTGGATCGTTATTTATTTCACTAAATTAATGTATTTAAATTTTACAATATATTATTTCAATAAACCTAAAATTCGGAACTTACCTTTCATTGTATTCAAAATAAATTAAAACAAATAACAAGAATTTTTTGAGTCTGGTATAAATATTATAAACTATGAAAATACAGATTACAGATAATATATATGTATTGTGAAGTAAAAAGTATAGATAAGACAATAAATTATTTTTAAATTAATTTTTTTTTATATAAGACTTTTGAATTTTTCAAGTATAAGATAAAATAATTTATAAAAGTTTGTTTTCTACATTTTATTCTAATCGTAACATAAGCTTTCAGTGTTGAACATACCTATACAATAGTTTTCTCAAATTTAGATGCTAAGGTAAATATTGTACTTTAAAATTATAATTGATTTTACAATGATGTGTTTTTTTTGGTCTGAAGATACTATTGCTAATAGAAAAAAAATGCTCAAACTATCGACATTGCGAGAGTACAAACTTTTGAAGGGTCTTGAAATAAATGTTCAATTTTTAGCTATTAAATTAAACTTTTATAACAAAATAATTAGCTCATTTTCATTATTTTGATGTATTTTAATATTTTCAATTGTTTTAACTAAGCATTTAAATTGTCATTAACATTTATAAAAAAATTTAGTTATTACTCTCATTTACACCAACAGTGTTTGTGTTCCTTCATTGAGCATTACACTAAAATATATGTGTCAAAAATACCTCTTGAAAATACCAACTAAAACATAATAATTTAAGTTCGGAATGATTCAAGTCCTTATAACGAATGTGTTTTGTATTTAAACAAATAGCAAATATCGTTTGAAGGAAAATTGTTATTTTAGATATGAATGTTATCAAAATTTTAAATTTGAATGCTTATAAAAATTAATGTGGCAGTTTGGTAACTTTTTTTTTGAATTCTCCATAGAGAATATCATTAAACGAAAATGAACGCAAAATGAAATACTATTTTCCGTATCTGGGCAAAGCCATATAAGATATTATTTTTAACAATAAACGATAAACGCAAAAGTTTTATAATGTTTTAATTCTAAATAACCTATGTAATTGTTAAGCTATCATAGTTCATGCTAGAGGCTTTAATAAAAAAAAAAATTCTAAATAACAATAAGGGCAAAAATTGCGGAACGTTTAAAATTGTAATAGTAATGTAAAACGATTTTTTTTCAAATGCAATCCATGGTAAAAAGAAAAATTATTACATTCGACGTCTACAATAGTTATGGAAGCTATTAGAAAGTATTTTTTCCCGAAATAAATAAAATAGGTTACATAAATACACGTGTATTTATATTTTATATTTTAAATAGTTAATATAATATTATTGATTATTAATTTATTAATTACAAGTTACAGTTCTAAAGTTGTTTTACAGAACTATATTTACTATGTGTGGCATACATGTTGTATGAATCAATTTTGGGGAAAAATATATTTAATTCTTTTGTTGCTTTAATTGTGTTTGTAACAGTATTATTTATAAAAAGTTATATATTTTGTTCAATAGCAGGAAATATTTTTTTTCCGAGAAATTAACATACTGATGAATAATTTCATAATTGGTGGATTATATTTATATGCATGGAAACAGGTACGATTTACTAGGCGGTACGTTTACCAATTAATATATATTTTGCAATAGCGAAACATAAACCAAAACAGTTAATGAATAATTGTATTAAGATAAATTAAAAAAAAATAATGTATATTATAACGGTCGTCTCATCAACAATATTATCATTCAAACGTAATTAGTATTATGTTATATCAAAAACTAGATTCTAGAAAATGACCATACATAAAAATATTTATTTAAAGTATGGAGTATCTACTGTAATTTATTCCTGTTTATTTCTGTATTTTATTTTATTGTGACTAAACTACCATAAACATTTAGATTGAATCATTTTCTCTGTTTTAAATATTTTCTTAAGTATATTTTTAACGAAATGTACAATCAATTTAAGTATTTAATTTCAAAAGTAACTAAGATTGCAAAAATATTAGGTAGTTAATATAATACATTAGGTAAGTAAACTTAGATTTCATCTATCCACTTGGTTGATCCTTTTATTGGTTTTCATCGACATAAATAACATATTAGTTATTACAATAGAATATATATCACATTTCATAGCATCAAAAATAATTATACAAAAACAACGAAAAATTGACAAATAAAATCATAAAATTATTCCATGTAAATTTATATTATAATAGTAAACTTTATACGGAGTCCAAACATAATATTATAAATGATACTTTTTAATAGTGTTTAATTATAGTTGGTATAGAAAATATTTAAATAATATTATACTCAACTAAAGTGAAAGATGTTAAGTTACGATTTATTTACCAAAAATCAATTGAATGGAATCAAATGAATATTTCAATGTATCATTTTTAATATTATATTAAGTCGCTTTTATACAAGTATGAAATTAGAATTTTATCTTGGTAGTATAAAGTTGTAAGACTGATCAAAATATAGATACAAATATTATTTATTATGATGTCTTAAAATTAGAATTTAATAATATTTTCTAAGTAGGAATGAACCATTTTAGAAAATCTCTAGTGGCTGATCCCAGTAAATTGAAGTAGAAATATTATATAATAAATATGAACTATAATTCGAGCAAAATATAGATGCACAGAACAATTGAATACAAATTAAAATATATTGGTACTAACCAGGCGTTTTATACACGTCATCAAAACGTACGTACAACTTTTTCATGCCGGTTATTCAAAACAAAAGTTTTAGATAAACTCCCACAGTAAAAATTTACCCAACTTAAACAAATTTAAACATCCCTTTGACATCCATTATAATGTCTACCATAAAAGAATAATTAAAGCTACTTTGAGTAATTATACTCTCACATCTGACTATTTAATGTATGCATAAATAGATTGAACGTTTGCATAACCATATACTATAATTAGTCGTATATCGAAATCAACAATACCTACGACTAATTTGAGACCAACGTCTGTACAACGAGCAATAGATTCCAAGTGTTATTGCGTACAATATAATATCGATGTCAAAAAGTGTAAATATATTATATTTTTTTTCGTTTCGATATTCTGGCAAGCAATTGCAGAGGCTAATAAACATTTTTGGTTTAAATAGTGACATATTAATTATTAACACTAAAAAGTAATAACAATTAAATAAACCGCAATAAACCCATACATTTCAAAATGTATATAACGGAGATCACGTATAATCACCATATTATAATTTTAATTTATGGTTGATAAAATATAATCCCAATCGACTTTTAAAAATCCTATAAGAATCACACTCTTATCAGTTTTTACTCTTATGTATAAATATATTATATATGTTTTCATATATATCGCTTTATTTATTAAAACATTAGGGCATCACAAGAAACAGACAAAACATAATTTAAATTCAATAATTTTCAAGAGTGGTAAAATAAGAAAGCCAAAAGACTTAATGTTATTTTAGTATAGTAGTATAGTGGGAAATAAGCTATAACTTAGGATTAGTCACGATTATAAAGAAATGTATAGGTAGTAGAATAGTAAATATCATAAGATAAATAACCTGGAGAAGATATTCTAGTTAGTAGGGTGGTTCTATTAGATGAAAGCGATAAGAGTGTTGAGACTCATCTGAATAAAAATATTATTGTGTTTTATCTCATCTAGATAAAAATATTAATAAATATTATCTGATCTAGATAAAAATTGATAAGTTATCTATTCATATTTTTCAAATAAAAATGTTAGTATTCTACAAACATTTATCTATATATTTTAACTTATAATTACAAAACTATAAATTATCATTTATTTTCTCACTGTTTGTGATTATAATTAAAAAAACAAGTATTTATCTACGTAATTAACAATAAATCATATATGATGGACCTGAGTAGGGGCTGCAATATAACAAACACCTAAACCTAATATCATTCTATTATCTTTTTCTTTTTATGAATGTCAAAATTCTATAATTATAAAAAAAAGGAATTATAGTTGGTCTATATTTAGATAAATAAGATTTACTTACAACGGAACCTCGGGAGGTCAAAATTCAAGGAAAATAACATTTTTCCCACTTATTGAAGTTTTTGATTCACTAAGGTCAATAATTTACTTAAGTTTTCATACGGGAACGGCATCTATTTTGACTTATCAGGGTTTTCGACTTATTGAGGTTCTAATTATCAATGTTCCACTGTATTTGATCCTAACACTAGACTAAACAGCAATGATCTGTTCAAAATCACAAATAGCTTTTTCATAAGAAAGTGAGCAAGTAATGAAGGAAGGTTGCGTCCAAGACGAATATGATAGTGAAAACAATTAGTGACCTAAATACCTGTATTTGTCGTATTTGAATTTAGTTTTTAAAATTGAAACTGAGTGTGGAATGTAATAAAGCAGTATCTATCGCCATAACATAAATCGTGTAGTACTAATAATGATATTCACAGTGTTTGAGATGTAGATAAAACAAAAAAATAATATTAATAATGAATTACCTCTAATCATAATTAAAACAAATATCTCGAAAGAGTGTTGAACGAACTTTGATACAGACACTGAACAATATTGTTTCGTATTTTGTTTTAGCTTCGAAATCGAGGACTCCGTCCCCGGAGAGGGAATTTGAACCGCCAACGTTTGAGACCGTGCCCGTTACGCGACAACCCAAAAAATCTTACAACGTCCCGTCCGCCACCGGAATATCAGTGGCGGACGATAGCGAGGACAGCGACGCGGAAATCGAGGTGGACGATGACATGGCTATTAAGTGCGACGACTTCGAGAGATACGCAATGGACATAGACGATGATCGGCACTCGATGCACTACGTCGAAGCGACGGCCTTGACCACATTGGCTGCCAACTCAAGTTCGGTGGCCATACTGGGCACGACGGCCAAGTGCAGATCGGCGGACTCGTCGCCAGCCATCAGACGGCCGCGGTCGTCGTCTCCGTCGATGTCGTGGTCATCGTCGCCACCGGGTGTGCGGCCGCCGCTCGTCGGATCGGTATCGCACCCCACCATGCTGGAGTCGCGGTACGTGAAGGCGACGGCCGTGAGGACGCTGGCCGCCGACACTGGCACGATAGCGGTGCTGAGTTCCACGTCCACGCAGGAAACACAGCACGTATGGCTATCCGAAGCCGAATGGGCTGACCACTTGGCCGCCACGGAGAGACGCATGGCCGCCCGGTTATTGGCCGAGGACACCGGTCCGCCACCACCGTCGCCGTCGCCGTTTGCGACAACGTCAAATCAGTGGCCGGTGGCCGGTGGCTCCAAGGATATCGACCTGTGTCGCATACCCGTGGGCGTGATCGAGGTGTTGGACTGCGAACCGGCGGACCAGCGACGGCCACCGCCACCGAAAGCGCAACGGTTCTCGATGACACATAGGGGCGCCCGTGATCAGAACATTCCAGTGCCGGTCATACACTCCATGGAACTGAAATCCAACTCAATGAACCATGAAGATATCTTCAAGACCATGATGGTACAGCCGCCGTCGTCCGACAGACACGGATACCGTTCCAGGTTGGGCACCGGGAGTTCGACGTTCGATTCGTCCTCCCGGAAACCGTTCGTCCGGCAGTCCAACGAGAGCAGAGAACACAGATACAGCGAAGACGAATATTCGGCAGCCACGGGATGGATGGCCAACATGCCGGTGTTCGCCAAATGTCCTCCCGCGAAGTCTAAGAGTAAGTACATAATATACAGTATTCGCACATCGCTTATATTATATTTTAGGTACGTCATGTCTATCTATAAATATGTATTATTGGATTTTAATCCACCAGTTATTATCCATAATGTACCGCAGTCATAGTCAATTTTCACATGCCATTAGAATTTAATGTGGTCCATCACCAAGAAGAATGGAAAACACAAATTTACAAAGTCTTCTGCTTGACATTTTCGAATAATGTTTAATTAAGATACCTAGTTGTTTATTTATTTATTTTCACGGTATAAGGAATTGTACAGTTTAAATTACAGGTTATATGGTTAACAACCATAAAATGAGAGATACAAATATAAGGTTAGGATAGGTAGTTGCCAATTACCTTAAATTAAGAGCACGGCCTGTTTCGCCCAAAATCAACCTTCCCCGTTTCGCTCAGATACCCGTTTCGATCAAAGCCATTTTAGTCGTTTTCAAATTAAGTTGGTAATGATTTTTAAATAATATAATATATATATATATTATTACTAACTATTTTTCAAAAAAGCATTACACAATTTTCACTATATTATTACTAATAATAATTATGTAACAGATTACCAGTTTTTATTTTTGTAGCCATCGCAAGAGTTTTTAACAAATACATACTCAATTATACGTTTATACTTTAATACAATATTATTACTGTCTTCTAAAAACTATTTTTTTTAGAAAAGCATTAAACGCATATAATATATTAATTTTTTTACTAAAATTAAGCAAAGTCATCACAAAATACATTTGCAAAAATTATTATTTTTAAAATTTCTACACATTCTTTTTACAAACTCATACCTACTAATTTCGACAGATCTATATAAAAGTATACGTTTTTCGTTTTATTCTTGTCTTTCCTTCGTTATTTTTAGAATTTCAACGCTATTCATTTTGATATACGTTTCTGTCTGGATATCATTGCGTATAATATTTAACCAGCTTGTGATTGATGGAGAGTTAGAATAAAAGTTTTTATTTAAATACGAGTGAAACGATTCACACACATTTATTGTGAGCTGTATGCTCACCGAATTGAATGCCCATAATGTTGGACTAAAAACACTGTCCTCAAAAATATAGTTGTCTACTAAATAATCACAATTATACTTAACTAATTTTTCGTCAGTTGGACATTCAGTCACTAAGTATTGAGTAAAGCAATCAGAAACTTCTAAAAATATTAAACCAAAAGTATGTTGAGTCCAATTACCAATACTAGTATTATTTTGATATTCAGTTGCTAAACCATATTTTTGAACGTTTCTATAATATACCAAGCTTGTGTCAGGTGAAAACGACAACCAATATTTTGCAATGAAGGCCAAACTTCATTGACTGCTAAATTAATTTATTTTTCAAAGTCAATAGCAACAAATTTTGGTATAAAAACTAGGACTAGTTTTTTGATTTTATTTACTATTGTTTTAAACGTATACACATAATATGTTTCACATTTTTAAATTTTTTGCCCGGAAGTAAAATAAATATTAATGGTACATAATATATAATGACCATTTTTAAAACCGTGTACAAAAAACATAATGTCCCAAAATAATTTCCCACCGACGACATTATCATTTGCACGGATTATCAATGTTGTTATTTTAAGGTCAGTCATTATTACACGTGCGAAACGCTTAGGTCTATCGAAAATGTACAGCCCTTAGCTTTACATAATATCTATAGGGACCGTTGGACATATGACAGATAATATTTCAATTGTTTCTCTGTTGTACAAAACGCATACCGTAACGCCATTATTACTATTTTGATTGACCGTGATACAATACAGTATAAGTACCTACATAGAATGTATATTACACATTACTTGTAAAGCATCAGCAATGAATTAATTTTTAGTTTCGTCAAATGCAAAAAGGTTGATATTCAATCCACTATAATAGAAACGTATTAAAAAATTGTACTTCACGATAATTGTGAATAATTATTGAAACCGATCTGAATATGTATGACTAAATATTTAAATTAAATTAATTAATTAAATAATTAATTAACATTCATAATAATATTATCTAAGTGTTTCTTACGTGTAATTTTTATTCACTAAACGCTTATAATTAAATTAATACATTTGGGTTTTATTATTTTATATCCCACCGGACGCGGATGTCCAAAGATACATTTTCCAACTACATACATACCAAAACAAGTTAATAACAATTAAGTATTGATGGTTGCTAAATGGTCCGTTTAAAAGTAATAAAATTCAAAAAAAAACTGTTTATCATTATCGTAACATATTGACATATAATGCATATATATATATATACAATAAATACGCAAGGGTGAAGGGGCATCATAACAATATACTCGTTCGTAATTAAAATTGATTTGAGACCAAACAATAGAGCACAACTAGGGTCATTTCAGTAATAAGTCTGATCAATTATTTATCTTGTCATCGATATAACTCTATTTTATACAACATGTGTTAGACATTTTTTCGACAATAATACAGTTATGGCTTACAAGCCAAAAAAAAATAAGATCGTATAACATAAATATAGGTATTTGGACGAATAAAAAATCGGTAGATTTTTATCGCATGACATTCGCATGCAAAATACAACTTACTGCGCTCAAGGCGCATTAATTATAGAACAATATGTGCGGTGTTAGCACGGTATATAGTCATTGTTCCGGGACAAAGATTCGAACTACAGATAAGACACGTATATAGTTCCGAAGTCGTAACAAGAGATATACGAATATTGTCGAAGCACACGTCGACAGACAATATATGAGAACATTTGTGGGTCTGGAGGGTGGTTGCCGCTCATCCCTTCTTCCTTACACACCCACACCCTCTCGCACACCACCTGTACGGTGGCCCGAAATACGTTGTTGATCCTTACCAAAGTTATTTATCTTTTATCGGATTTCTATGCTTGATATAAAGTTATAGTGACATAGGTACATACAACTGCTGAAGTTTTATGGTTTAATATTAAAACAATGAATGCCAGTTTTTCAAATCACATAATATGAGAATTGCCTATACAGGATTGTCTTTTCGTTTAAGAGTTTCGAAGAACAAATTAGTAAACAATTTTGTTTGTCAAGAAACTATAACTTTTTTAAGTTAATTGAGAGTTTCGTTGTTAATTCAATCGAGTTTGTTTCCTTAGAAAATTATTATCAATGCTTTTGAGAATCACACATATTATTTTTGTTCAATTATTCTTCAAGCAAGCCATCTTTTGACAGACATATTTTTATTATTATCGCGTAGACGTTTGACCCGTTTCTTTCAAAAATTCACCTAGATGATTTAGGTGTGTACTTGGATCAAAAACCGTGGTAGCTTATGACAGCGGAATATCGAGACTATTTTCCAGTCGTCCACGACAGCGGTCTGTCCATACAAATAATAATTTGAGACATTAATAATTATGGGCGTAGAGAATAATGTATCGATGATTAATATTGATATTGATTATATTATTGTCATTGTTAAAAAAATTTAATTAATTATATAAAAATCTATAAAAATAAAAAAAAAACTATCAAAACTGATATTAAATTTAATATTATATATTCTGTTTTTATTTGTTGCAAAATATGAGTTACTTAATATTTTATTATAACTAGGTTTTTCCTACTAATCTGAGGGCAAAAATGCAACATGTTCTATACAAATTCAAAAATAAGCTTGAATTTATTCCCTAAAAAAATCAGCTAGTATATCCAGGACGAAACAAAATGTGATGGCTAAAATGGTAAAATAGTTTCCTATAGCCGAATTTTTTTCATAGTCCACCACTGATCCTAATATTATACATCGGATAATCATATAATATTGTACGGATATTTGTAACACTGCGAGAAAAAAAACGGTGCTAGCAACCCGCCCAAACGTTGTATAGACACGGCGCGGCATTAGAATGCAAATCGTTCGTGCGAAAATAGTTCGAGGAAATTACGTCAGTTTTATGGCTAATGGAGGCGCGCACAGTGCGTATATATATACTATATAGTAAATAATATATACTATATATCTATATTTATATTGTGTATATAGGTACGTATAATAACAAGAGTGGCGCCGTATATCGAAATAATAAAATAGATAAATGGCCGAATTTTGGGAGTGACGACGAGCATCGCTCGTTTACCTAGGGGTATATTATGCTCGTTATGGGTAACGAATACCAATTATGATAATATTGAATGAAAAACGACTGAATTTAAAACAACCGAAAAATACGATGCGCCACCGTGTTTTCACAGGGATTATGTATGTTGTCTGGTAGATACGACGTACATAATAATAATATAATAATGAGCACTGACAAAATGGTATATTATATTAAAATATAATATTATTATACTGTTTTAAAAGTATGTCAGCATCAGTGGTTTAAATTATTATAAAACTTTAAAAACTTAGGCTGGCTTAGGCTTTTTACTATTTTGAAGTAATTTACAAAAGGTGTCATGTCTGTACTGATATCGGCTATCACGCGTATTTATCACGAAATTAAATATAAAATTGATAAAAACACGCTCTCTTAGATTTGAAGGTAGTTAAGAACCAAGGTAAATTATCGGTACAGAATGATTCGTAAAGATACAGTTAAGAACCTTCAATTTATACTTTTTTTCCGACCGTGTCAGAATGGTTGAGCACAATATTTGGTACCAATTGGTCCAGATTAACATTAAAAATCAACTTTAAAATACATATATAAAACATTTAATGACTTATTAAAGTGGCTAAAGCCGTTTTCGTGTCATGAAAAAGTCGGAGTTGTGTTTTTAGATGTAATATAAGATAAAAAAAAAGAAAAATCGAATAAATAATAGACAAAATTAATAATTATCATTAACAATACATATATATATTATAATGGTTGATTCTAAATGTATAGATGATTTATTGAAATATTTAGAATATGTTGGCTAACGGTATCCAGGAATTTATGTATAGGTTACTTATAATTAGATACAGCTTATGAATAATTATGAACCCATTATTTTCATAGCCATATCATTATTTATAACATTTCAATAAATATAATTTATGACTACGACTTTTAACATTTTATTTATTTAATACATTTAAAATAAATTAATTTAACAATAAAATATATTATTATGATTATTTTTCGTTGGACTAAATTGTAATTTTAAAAATATTCAACGTGCTGTTCAGTTCGATATCTGAGCCCATTCGACCAATCAAATGATATAGCAACGTTGATTCAATTGTATTAGTTTTTTGGGTAAGTGGTGAATTCTTTAGTCATTTTTACCGTTCTTGACCATTCAGCTAAAAAAAGTATAACGTTTTCAATCCTTCGAATGATTTTACAACAAAAACACATAATATTAACACAATTGTAGATAACAACAGGTCTTAACATATTATAATCGATTTTTAGTTTTATCATTTGGAACAGTAGACATTTGAGATTAATGTATTGTATTTGTTTTGTTAATTATTAAACAGCTACAACCCTTAAGAAACAGCATAATATTTTGCAAAAAGGATATCAATGACAAACCCTCAATACACTTCTTGTCTTTAATTGTGATGTAATTATGTGTAATTTTACGCTAAATTATACTCGTTTTGATGTACAAATACGCGTGCTCCGACAAGTAATTTCGCTTTACATTCGTAAGCGAATAATATAATACGGAAGCCATACTTTATTATTATTATTATAAATTATCATTTCGTTTACTCAGTGCCTTTTCGGTTTGTTTTCATGTTACCCTACGTCGGGTTTTATTATTGTTATTTTTGTTTCCATTTTTCAAACTCCTCTCTCACCATATCATCATTCGACGCGATCACAGCCCCGACGGATCACGACGTGACGGCGGTAAACACTCACGCGGTCGCCAAGGCAGCGGTGACCCGGTAACAGTGGCTGTTCAGTCCGGTCGATTCTAAAAAAACAAACATTCGGCTCGACCGATTGCCGGCGAGCCGTCCAAATATTTGATACGTTTCGCGATCGCATCGATAATAACCGTATACACGTTTAGTAACTCGTACGCGGCGCCACGTTATACGTAGGTAGTAAGATATATCATTGTAATATTGTCCGGTGCAGAATCTTCAACACGAGAACTGCATCTGTGTGTCTGTTTTCCGTTTTATCCGAGTGCCGTCTCCACCAGGTGGACACGGGAAGATTGTGCAGAAGAAGACGACGGCGGCGGCGACGACGACGAAATGGAGGAGTGCAGCCATTCCCAAATTGTGATACCACCCAGAACCGCCGGGTGTTTCGGCGATGGCATCACCACGCCCAAGTCGGCCGAGGAGGTGGACTTGGACGATCGTGAAAGTAGCCGGTGCGCGGCGGCGTTGGTGGACGAAATCCAACAGCTGTCGGACAGCGTGCGCCGCGCGCTCGAGTGCCCGGTGTGCAAAGAACTGTCCGGCACCATGTACACGTGCTACGACAACGGGCACGGCTTGTGCGACGAGTGCTCGTGGACCCTGAACAGGCTTCACCCGCAGGCACCCAAGTGTCCGTTGTGCCGGTCGCCAACTGCCCGCCTGGACGAGGACGACTGCCCGCAGTCGCGGCCCCCGCCGACGCCACTTATGACCGTCTACAAACGTAAGCTGCCGGCCTCCACCCGCAAGCTGCAAGAGTTCATGTCCGTCGTCAAAGTGACTTGCTCATACCGTGCGGACGGCTGCCCTTACCTGGTTTACGTGTTATCGGCCGCTGCGCACGAGTCTCTGTGTCCGCACGCCCCGCACGTCAGGTGCATGGTGCCTTGTTGCTCGTGGTCGGGCGCATACGGCGACGCGTTCCATCACGTGGCGTCTAACCACCAGTTCTCCGCATACGACGTGCTGGTAATGTACATACTACATAGTACAAAGTAATACACGTCCCTGTCCTCCGTACGATAGTGTCTCGTCGATGGGTGGTAGGGGTGAGCGAGGTCCAAGGCGGGTTTTATATAAATACACTGTATACTACCCACCTATCTACTAAAATTCTGCGTAAAGTTTCACTCGAATGTGAATATTTTAATAATTTTCTGGACTTAGTTGTCAGACAAAATCTTTTCAGACATATTATATAAATATATTTAAGTTATGTGGTTCTCGGAAACATACACAATATAAAATGTAAACAGTATTAATTTATTAGTTTAAAAAAAAGAAAATAAACGATTTTGTTATTCAATCATTATATCATGGAACTACAGAATACACTATTATGATGTACAACAATGTTGAAAACTATTAAAGTAAAACTGTAAAAGTATTTAAATACTTTCATTTTAATATTCAATACTTATTTAAAAAATGTTCAACGTCAAGTATTTGTATTGGTATTTTAAATCCATTTTTTTTCTATTGAATACTTAAAGTTTATTTTGGATTTTGTATTCGATATACATATATTGATTTTTATTTGAATTTTTTAATGCGTTTTGAATGTTTTGATATAATTTCTTACAATAATGGAATAGTATGTACATACAATCTCTTCGAACAAAAAAGTATATTTGATAAAGCCACGTGTACAATTTTATAATGTAATAATAAGCATAGAAAGGAACCGAAGAAAAAATAAAAGTATTACCCACCTCTAGATATTATTGTTAGTTTGTCCTTTTAAAAAAAACGATCAAATTTTTTTTTTGTTACGCTAAAATCCTACTACGCCTTACCTCCGTACGCTCTAGCTAAGCTCTGGCACTGTTAACTTTTGAGGCACGATGGTATGTGTTTGCCAATCCTACGTCCGTCCCTATTGACTTAAAATGACTCAAATATTACATTATTGTTGGCACCATTCAGTTAATTAAAACTTCATTGACACATAGTACGTATATCGTAGCACTGTTCCTTTTAATAGGTAAGAACGTAAAATGACTGAAATAATATTCAACACAGTTTTATTTTTATCGGAATCGGATTTTTATCAGTAGCAAGAACAAACATAAAATAAACAGTTCAAATCCCTCGCCTCATGCTACGGCCGTCGCTTGCCTCCGTGGACAACCATCTCAACTCGCTCCCATCGATTCCCACGACAATATGCCTAGAGCCCCTTACCTGTGCGTGCGGCGGTCATATATACAGTACTTTTGTGTCAGCTCAGCACATCTAGCTTCACTGGCCTGACCTATCTTAATAAAATGGTAGCTACGATATGTTCCCACCTATATAACATAGGTATATACTAAATGTAATTATAATGATGACTGTCTATAATATACGACACACTCGACTAATAAGAAAGCGATAGTTAGACTTTCTAAATTTTCAACACTTTATATTAGCTAAATTAACAATAAAACAAAAACTAAATACCAAACTTAGGCATGTTTAATAAATAAACAGTCAACTGAATATTTATGCCATCGTGATGTATCTTCATCATACAAATTAAATTTCAATTTTTTTGAGTCCCTTCAAGACACGTCAGACTAAATCTGATAATCGCTTGACATAGATAAAGAGGTTATCGTTTTCATATAAAGTACGGTTGACATTTGGTACGGATGAAAAATACTTAAAAAGTATTATATCAAATATTGTTAAACCATTATTTCTTGATATAATAGACTCGTATTTTCTAATTTACACTAAAAGCTAGTACAATATATTTATAAACGCTTTAAAAATTAAATTAAATTACCTGGGAATGCAAAAAATTCAAACTAAAAGTTGTTAAGGAACAACTGTTACATGAAATGAATTATGTGCTTTGGAATGTATTGTCTTAGGTCACCCAAAAAATAATGCACTTTTCATTGAAATGCGGGCCCTATAATAATATTAGAATATCACAAAGTGCGAATTTCACTGAGCGTTTGCGTGTGCCGTGATCGCAGGAAAACCAGTTCCTGATGCCAGACCTGTCGTTCGGGCTGCACGGCACCATGAGGCGGGCGTACCTGACGAGGAACGTCAAAGACGGCGATCGACTTTACTGGGTGTGCGTGGCCCAGCCGACGGTGGCCGGCATCCAAGTGGCCGTGCTCAAGGTGTTTGACCCGGACGCGCCGACAAAGTACACCTGCGGACCGCCAGACATGGTGTTCCGGGTGAAGACAATGTGCAGGCAGGGCTGGCCGCGGCAGAGGGGCCGTCCGCGGTCCGTGTGCTGGGACCGGATGGTGCTGGACCAGATGTCGCGGGTACTGGCCGATGGCGAGTACCGAGAAAAGTACATCACCACGCTGCACACGCCACCGTGGTGCACTGCGACCGTGCGCAACGACATGCAGTACGAAGCCATAATCACTTGGACCACTGTGACCCAGTGAGCTCCCCCGTCCGGAGTGACACTGAACCAGAGAGACAGACACGACGCGTCATCATTGTTATCGTTTGTTACTTAATATTACCGTTACGTAGTCGAAGTCGAATGAAGCTTCGTCGAATTTTTAACTGCACCACGGTGGAGGCAACTGCGGATTGCGCACAACCGACCGATATAACTATAACTACTTACCCCATTTATCCGTCATCGAAATCGTCGTCGTCACTACATCAAATATTATTATCCTCGTGCTATGAGCATCATATGGTTTGACAAACGTTCAGGTGTGTGGTGGAAAAGGTATTGTAAGAGCTTCTGAAAGAATTGTTCATTTCTAAGTATCTACATACTCGCTGGTCTAAGTTTTAATAAACAGACTTTTACTATTAATATTATTATTACTTTTTTTTATATTATTTCAAGTCGCCAAAACCGTGCCAAATAATACCTTTTTTTAATCACACACGCCCAGAGATCCAAATTTATATTTAACTCACTTGTTCAAGGATTTTTTCCTGCTATCCAAATGAGTTGGTACTAGTGTCCAATGTTCTGTTTCATTGAAGCTTTTTAACAGTTGTATCCTAGTTAACTTTTGAAGTTAACTACGTAATAAATGTATTGTTTTAATATGTTATGATATTGTGAGATATGATTTTAACACGTTATAGTTGAAAAACTGTAATTGGTCACAACATTTTCAAAGTATTCTATAATATACTACAAAAGTCGTCGGCATTTTTAAAAAAATATATAACAAAGAAAATTAAAATTATTTTTGATATAAGCTACTTTATATTCACATACATACCGGTAAACGATATTTTGATATTTATAAAATAATAATTAAATTTTTTTGAAGATTAAGGATATCTATATAATATACATATATATGAAACCCGAAAACATAATTTCACAAGCTATAAAATGTATAATGAGCCATGGTTTAAAACATTGCATACATATTCCAAAAAAAACGTATTCAATAAAAATAATTTCTAAATAGAACTACATGTGTTAAAGTAGCAACTAATGTGAACGAAAAAGTGCATTTAGCCATTAAATTGTGCTACTTTTTTCGATTATTAAATTGGGTGGTTGAATGAGTTTTGTCTCTTTAATCTAGCTTTCATACAACTCATAGACGAATTTTCATGTTATCAAAATTATTTCCCACATTATATATTGTCGACTTGTCTAAAATGCAATTAGTCTAAGCTCTACCTCCGTAATGAACCAAACATGTATATAATAGCAACACTTGATAATACCTTTATCAAACTAATCAACTTAATCAACTACTGCAAATTTTAAGAATTTAATTTTAAAGCTTCCTTTTAAATAAGATTTGTTTTTATAAACAGTAAGGTGTAATTTACCAACACAAATTCTTATCTTAACAATAAGTAGGTTTTTACCTAGGTTAAATCTATTTAAGTAAATGTATATATTATGTAATTAATTTAATAAAATATATGTAACAACTTAAAATATTTACTAAAATTACATTATCCGAAAGTATGTAAATTTGTGCATGTACATATGTATATGGTATCTCTCATAAATGTAGCCAATTGTTCATGTCACCCTCAGTTAAATTAAACAGCTGCGTGATTGTAGCGACAATTTCTCTCAAACGCGTTGATGTAATATTTTCTGGATATACTTCTCTAGGTTCTTTTCCGATATTTTACGAATTCACCATTCATTTCTCACCTCCAACACAGGCCCGGTGCGAACTAGGTGTTTTGACCGATGCGTTTAAATGAAAACGGATATTCACTCCCTGTGTTTTTTGTGGACTTTAAACGTGAAAACAACAATAATGAAAGGTATCCTCAGCTTATATTCTCTACTATACTCCACAATCAAAGTGTATAAATACCTTACAAAAATAACAGTGAGCCACCAGTATCACAACTTTCAAGAATACGGAGAAAAGTAGGTAAGATCGTGACTCTAAAAATATATATTATATATTATGAAAGACAAAAGCAGCCCTACTACGTGCTATACGGGGGCGATCGTATTTCCTACTACAAGGGATGTTTGACGTTTGAATCCCTCTTCAGGTGGCGTAAAACTTAACTCCCTCTCTCTCCAGACTAAACCTCATTATGCCGCCATCACAGACTCTAATAGTATTATATTTTCCAATAATTCTATTAACGATTTATTGCTATCCAAATTTCTTTCAGACCTTTCCACAATAATTGATCCCCCTCATTTCCCTCCTCACTAGGGTACCATATAAACTGTATATCCCATTGTCAAATTATTATGATCATAGCATATATCTCATTAGATTACATTATTAATTTCCTTGTACATTTTAATTAGCCTTCTAATAATATTACATTAATATCGATTATTTTAAAAACTATTTCATTAATACAATGTTTAAGTATTATATTGTATATTCAAATTTAAGTATGCTATAAGCTTCATGTGTTGAGCTTTTATAACAATTTTTTAAAAGCTAACAAAACTAACATTCATATAACAACATACATACACACACACACACTTATAAACATTCATTACCTATCATACACGTATTTTCCCAATTCCCGTGCAATTTCGATCATGACTAATTGTCACAAACAAGGGTATAGTGCTAAAATATAATATATCATAATATTGTATTCTCAAGCTACATAAATAATATATTATAATGATTATATCCAATGTCCATGATTATATCGTTTAGTATAAATCGTATAGTATTAATAGTATTAATAAATTGGATAAAACCGTGAAATGTGTTGGTATGGCGGAAACAAAGAGAATACATATAATAAAAACAAACAACTTTTTAACTCATTCAGTGGTGTCCCACAAAAAGACAATATAATAGTCATGAGGAAAATTCTAAATTCTAAAAAAACAAGTTGAATTGAGAATTTTAAATAGCAGATTTTGTGTATTCATATCAAATATGTAAGAAACATTTGAATTAATAACGAATAAAAAAAAATACAAATTTAAATTGATACTAAATTCAGTTGCTACTTCACCCAGATAAATGAATAGTGATTTCTAAAAATCAACAGAACATTTAGCATATTATTCTCAAAAAAAAAATAAAGTTCGAACATTTTGACTATACACAATTATTTTATTAACTTACAGATATGCCTTTTAAAATAACTCATGTGAATAAAAAATTTGTTAATTCATAAATTTCAGATACCTTACGGCTTACACAATTAAGAATCCAATCTCAATATGAATTCACTACCTACCTAAATATACTAGAACTGCAACCATTAATCTCATATACTAAAAAAATACATCGTAACCATCAAAAAACCAATAACCAATAACCACCAAATACAAATAAATGTTCAACAACTTCGCTTTAATATTAATATTATTATCCAATTAAAACCGAACCCACAAAGTTATTAAAATGTTGATTCCAAAAATTTCTTAAGGCGCCCGGTGCCAATGCGATTTTGTACACAAAAATACGCTCTACGGGAATAGGGATCCTGTGCGGTAGAATCAACCAAATTTGATAATTTTTTTTTTAACTAATAGAGGGAAATATTCTACGGGCCGCATCGATTTTAGTTTTATAATATTTTAATCTCAAACTTTTAAAAAAGTCTTTAAAAAAAGAGACAATTTTAAGCTTTTTTTACAAATTTTTTTTTATCATTATTCAAAATAAAGTAAAAAATCTGAGCTCGATGCGGCCTGTAGAATATTATTGTGTATCAATTAAAAAAAAAATTATCTGGAAATATTCAATCGACAATGAGTCATCCATATTCCCGTAAAGTCATTTACGTCAGTCGAATGGGCAACTAATAATTCGTCTTTTGTTAATTCTATGACATGTGACTGCGAGTGCGTTCGCGTCTTTCATATGCGGGTAAGTAGAGGGTCCTCTTACACTAATAACCATTTACGATCCAACACATTGACAAGTTCGTATGGCGCCGAAACAATATGTGATTAAGGTTGCCAATAATTTGCTCCTTAATAAATAGCCGGCACCGGGGGCCTTAAAGAATTAATATACATACGATAAATTTCATTAATCAATAATATAAGTTATAACTACAATTACTCTTAAACTGTAATGCTATTAAACTACACGAGGAAGAAATGAACTCATACGAATAAAACTTCGTAGATAGCTGATAAGATCTAAAAATGGTGATTGAACATTATTTTTTTGTTAATAATCGGTACAGATTTCGGTTCTCTTAAGTTTCGATTCCAATATCTGACTCAAACCATTTATATTATAGTTTTATATTACATATCATAATTATTAATTATGAATTATGATAAATTATATATCAAATATTATTCTGTACCTATACCTACGGGTATGAGTACAGACGCATGCTGTTATGTATGCATATAAAACATTTTTGGGTTTACGTTCAATAAAAGGAGTATGCGAATATTGTGTCAAAATATGTTAAAACATCGTAGTTTGATATTCAGTCATAGTGACGTACTGCATTAATCACAATCGTTGTGCACGTTTTTGAAGGTGTGTTCTACATATAAATATCAATGACAAACAAGTTTCCTTAAGGTTTTGAGGAACCTAACTGATCGATATAGGTAAAATATTTTAAAACTGTAAAATTAACACAATTCATAAACTTGCACATGATTACCTTTAAAAATTAAATTTAAAAAATATGGATTGTTAAAATTGTAACCAAATACATAGCAGTCAACTAACTATTTGTTGAGTAAAACAATATTTGTAAAGTTGTGTAACCTTTGAGTGTGTAATACAAACAAAATGTTTTAATAAAATAACAATAACATGGATGTCACACTATTAACACTCGACTGACGTGTATATTTATTGATTTAAACGCGGTTACAATAATTATTCTTTTATTTTTATATTTTGAAACTTAAAAAAAAAATTGTACTTTTGTTCTGTATGTTATATCGAATAAGCAACCACTGTCAATACCAAATATTATTTGGTTTTAGGAAAACGTTGGACATGACGTGTGTTGTGTAGAGTTTGCACTGAAGTAGACTTCATTATATTTTGTGTTCCATTCGCTGCAGTGTCGAATATTTGTTTTCGTGTTGTTATAACAACTTACATGCGTGGTTGAAAACTCATAGGTTAGGGATCTCCACTAGTCAAGATATAATGAGTGTACTTTTATTTAAACGTTTATTTATCATTAAAACATGTATCATGGACGGTTTGATTTCAAGTTTCGATTTGAAGTTACAGGTGTCCAATACTAAATAATTATATTATTTGAACTAACATGTAAAATGAAATAAAAAATACATATAGACATAATAGTATGTCAAATACAATGCAAATATGTCATCGTATAAATCTATTGATGTTCACATACATATTTATTTTTGCATAAAGTTACATTTTAACAATAATTACACGTCTCCATATAGCAATAACTGTTATAATAGTAAATGCCATTCAAATAGACGAATGAATTGGTGTGTATGAGGTTGAATTCATTCCAAAATACGTCTCGTAAATATTTAATGATTTGTCCATTGTCAAAAGTTCATTTCTATCATCGGGTTGTAGTGACAAACCGAAATTCATTTTTGTGGTCGAATACGATTCAAATGTTTGTGAAAAATAATAATAATAAACAAACATAGTACTTACATAAATACGAGAAAATTTCACACGTTCAAACTGGCAAGTGTTATTATATTCCGTAATATAGGTATTCGTTGACAAATCTTGTCAATAGCTTTTCGCCGAAATCACATTTTAACATTTCAAATGACGACACTATTATCATGATACTATCCTTGATTTTCCCAATAATACTAACGTAGTAATAATGTACGAAGTATTGCGTGTCACTGAATTGCACACCGATATTTCATAATTTGAAATACCCGAGAACTCGCTCTGTTGAATTGAAGGGTTTGAGTGTAGCACGTCATTGAGTAGATCACAATAATGTATGTGTTCAATTTGAATTCAATGACGAATTGTCCAATTGAAAAAAAAAACGATTCCTAGCAAAGGATACACGAGTGATTCGGCATTTATAAATTATATTTATATTATTATTATTTTATTCATTTGACGGGTTGTTTCGTATATTATATTAAACTATTGGAAATAGTTATCGATACAGCAGCCTAGTTAGTAAAAGTAACATAGACTACCTTGTCATTAATTTAACTTAGCTTTGCCAAAAACATATTATAAATTTTAACGTATTATTACTTTATTAGTCAATACCGAGGTACCTTAGATAGGTTCAAGGTTTAAAAAGCTACTAAAATTAGTCAACATTTTATTCAAATATAATTTTTTATAGACAATTGTACATATTGTATTTACGCACATAACTGTGAAAAGTTGCAATATGATCTCTACGATTATTATTTTTTAAATTATTACATTGATGACAAATCTTCATTTTTTGTTTAAATATACAGTTTGTCAAAAAATTGAACTTTGAAAAATAAAACATTTTGTGAGGAATTTGTATTACATTTTCAAGTCTTAATGCTGAGAACGAAAAACATTATCAAACAAAAGCCAAAAATAAACAAAATAACAATTTTCTACGTCAAGTGGCTACAACTAAGAATAAATTATTAAGAATTTGTTAACGGGAAATCATAACATAAATATATTTCTAAGATTACATTTAATTTCTTCGACTTACTAATTTAATATTATATATCACTATATTGGTCAAATACGTATGTCGGATATCTATGACATATGTTATCGGCGTAATGACCCTTCGAAATCTTTATCGGCGTCTAGAATGTTCGATACCTCCGCCCACCTAACGTATTTTTCGGTGAAGTTCGACAGTGAGTCAGTCGCCGTTGCGAGGTCGCAACGACTGTACGAAGTCGCCGTTGTGAGGTCGCAACGACTGTACGAAGTCAGCGTTGCAAGGTCGCCGTTGCGACGTCGCAACGACTACGAAGTCGCCGTTGCAAAGTCGCCGTTGCAAGGTCACGACGCATCACCCGTCTCTGTGCCGTGTCACCTTTGTCCGAATTTATGAGCATATATGCAATTCGGAAATTATTATTTGTAAGTTGCGTCGTAGTGTGCGACGTGATTTTGTCCGGCTGTGTTTGTGGTAGCCGTTAGTTACCCGTCGGGTTTCATCGGGTGTAATATCGACAACGTTTTTGTGCATCATTGGAGAGATCGCCGAATTACACCCAAATTGCAGCCGCGATAGCAGCAGAGACCGGTGAATAAAAAACCAATAATTAATATTATTATCTTTATATTATCTCATCAGTATACTATTATATTATATTTTGTATTTCTGTATAAGTGTTGTGGGCGCCTATTAGTGTATAATTTGACATTTTGCCACACAATAATATTATTTTATTATTTTGTACCATAATACTTGTGTCCATTGATTTATTTACCCACCAGATAAGTTCTCTAAGGTGTCCCCATTCTCCATTCATCTGTGTTGGAGTGCCCATCGTGACGATATTAGGGAGCCTAGGAAAAATTATTTATTTGATTGAGGTGTAGCCGGATCGGTCGACGACCTCTGGGTCGGCAGTAAGGGTTCGTGCCACATTTTTGGTAGCAGAGCGTGGTTAACATCCATATCCTGTATTCCTGTTTTATACTGTTTTAGGATCTATGGGCCCGTCCTAAGTATCAATATTGCCAATTCCTTTGTGTTTTTGTTCCATACGTTTTGGTGATCAGGATTATGTATTTATTTTGCAATTATTAATTTGACTTATTATTTTGCATAATCGCGCGTGTTATTATACTTTATTTATTTTGCGATTAATATTTGTGTGTATTATTATCTCGCGTAAAAAACGCGCCTCTTGGCGTATTATATTTATTAACTTTGTAAATTCGCGCGTATTGTCGTACTTTTGTAATTATTTTGCGATTTCTAATCTTGTGTATTATTAGTCCGCGTAAAAATTCGCGCTTACTGTCGCGTAGTTATTATTATTATTTTGCATTAATAATTGTTGTACCTATTATTGATCCTCGAAAATCGTACCACTTGGATTCAATTATTTAATTTGGCATTTAGTAATATTTTTATTATTATTTCGCATAATCGCGCGTTTCGTGTCGCGTATTTTATTTATTTTGTATTTGCGTTTAATAATTTTTACCACCGTTATTTTGTGACAAACGCGCTACTTGCCGTGTCTATTTATGTAATTTGGGCATTAAGTAATTTTTATTACTATTATTTTGGGTAAACGTACGGCTTGGCGTATTTTCATTACTGGTTTTGCATTTAATAATTTTTATCATTATTTCGCATAACGGCGCGCTACGCGTTGCAGTTAAATAATTAATTTGGTTGCACGCTTTATTATTGGTCAATTTACTAATTCGTGAACACTACATTACACATATAAGAATATACATATATTTCATTTGTTCCTATTTCCTTTTCTTTGCGCTCGGCATTTAGTTTTTATTTTTACGCAAAATCCGTCGTCATGTCGGTATACGAGGGAGATGCGCGGGTCCAGCGGTTGAAACGTGGTTGCGAAATCAAGCGCATGAACTACGTGAAAAAAATCCGTGCAATTTACAATTTGGCTATTCAGAGCGCGGAGGATACGTCTGTAGTACCTCAGTTATTAGTGATGGTTAAAACCCTTGATCAGTTGCTATCGTCGTTTACCATTGAAGATGAAGCATTGTTGGATCATTTGTTGGATTTAGGTCTAGACAGTGAATACCCTGACGCCGAAGGCGTCAAAATCTTCGGATTGGCCTGCTTCGCAAAAGCAACCGCCAATCGGTTTATGCAATACTGTCCCGATAAAACAATAGAGTCTACACACGGTGGTTCACAAGTGTCGCTGAATAATGTGGGACGGGGCGTCCCAACGTCAGACCGGCAATCGATTGCTGACAACGTGGTCGTAAATGTTAGCCCAGGTGGCGTCCAATCCAATAATGCGGGTTCCCTAGGATCTAATAGTGTCCAAGTCATCAAGCCTATCCGCTTACCTGAGATCCCGCTGTCCACGTTTGAGGGTGACACTTTGGACGAAGTTCTTTCCCTTCAAAATGGTTTTATTCAAGTGTTGCACTGTGCTGGTATGGATCTGAAAAAATGGGCCAGCAATACTACCGCCATAATCGATAAGATTCCCTCAGAGGACAGGGCGTGCGAACCATTGGCGCTCGATGATTGTGCCGGCACGGGGACAAAGGTATTAGGTCTTCAATGGTCTCATCAAGATGATACGTTCATTTATAATTTTCAACCTGAACGACACGTCTCCACGAAACGTGGTATGTTATCACTTATAGCGCGGATGTTCGATCCGCTTGGACTCCTATCGCCTGTCACCTTTTTTGCCAAAGCACTAATGCAACGTGTGTGGAAAGCAGGGCTTTCGTGGGATGAACCGCTACCTCAAGAAATTGCGGAACCTTGGTGCAACTTCGTTGATGACTTATCCAATTTGCAATGTGTTTGCATCCCTCGATTCATCGGCACACGCCGAGAAATGCAGTGTTCTATATGTGGGTTTTGTGACGCGTCATCAACCGGATATGCAGCTGTGGTGTACCTCAGAGTGACTGATTCGTCAGGCAACCCTATCATCTCGTTACTTGGAGCACGATCGAAGATTGCCCCATTGAAATCATCGACGATTCCAAGATTGGAACTATGTGCGGCTCTCCTGCTCGCTCGCTGGATGGCCCGTCTGACGGTCACATTGAACCTCAAACTGCACATCACCGACATACATGCCTGGTCGGACTCTACCACTGTGTTGAGTTGGTTAAAGTCTCCGCATGAGTCATTCAAAATATTTGTGTCAAACCGAATTTACAAAATTCAGTCGTTGGTACCCACATATCAGTGGCATTATATCCAATCAGCTCTCAACCCGGCTGACTGTGGTTCGCGAGGGCTCACTCCGTCGGATTTCATTCAGCATAATCTGTATTTTAACGGTCCACCATGTCTGTCTCTGTCACCTCAACAATGGGATCCATATATCCCAATTAATACAGCCGACCAACTACCTGAACGTAAGGTGGAATCGTCGAAGGTGTTGGTCATTCAAGAAGAAGAACATGAATGGTTTGAGCGGTTCTCCTCTTATGTGCAAGCAGTCCGAACCACTGCACGTATGCTTCGGTTCATCAAGCGATGCAGGAAAAAACCAGTTTATAATGGATATCTATCCCGAAAAGAACTTGACCAGGCAGCGCTTCTGATTACGCGGTCGTCGCAAGGTTTTCACTTCAGTGCGTTGATTCATGAGTTGTCGCAGAGTCGAGCGCCCTCGGCGCGATTATTGGCGCGTCTACGTCCGTTCCTTGACAGTGAAAATCTAGTACGAGTTGGCGGTCGGCTGTCTAGATCGGATTTACCTCATGACCAAAAACACCCCTTGCTGCTATCCAAGACCTCTCATTTTTCCGTCCTATTAATTCGGCACTGGCATGACATCACAGGTCACAGTGGTCCACAGATCGTTTCTTCGTTAGTTGGTCGTCAATATTGGATATTATCAGTACGCACATTAATCCGTACGATCATTAGCCGGTGCACTACGTGCGTACGCATTACAGCCAAAAATCCTCAGCCGATAATGGCTGATCTACCATCATCACGAGTAACGGAATGCCATCCGTTCGAGAGGGTTGGAGTAGATTATGCGGGCCCCTTTTCGATCAAGGAGAACCGACTTCGAAAGCCGCGCCAGTACAAAATGTATCTTGCCGTATTTGTGTGCTTCACGGTACGCGCGGTTCATCTTGAATATGTATCTGACATGAGCACTGGGGCCTTTATAGCGGCGTTACATAGGTTTGTCTCACGCCGAGGTCTGCCTACCGACATTTACAGCGATTGTGGCACTAATTTTGTTGGAGCAAACAATTTGCTTCGCGCCCTTGTCGATGATCCCGCGTGCCGCGACCAACTAACGGCTAGTGTCCATTGCACGTGGCATTTTAACCCTCCCGGTGCTCCTCATTTCGGTGGGCTCTGGGAGGCAGCAGTTCGCTCATCCAAATCATTGTTGACGCGCATTATGGGGGAGCACACTTTTACCATTGAAGAGTTCAGCACCGTCCTGAGTAGATGCGAAGCCATCTTGAATTCTCGGCCAATCACTCCCGCCTCGTCAGATCCCGCTGAACTTGAATGCCTAACTCCGGGTCATTTTCTGATTGGCCGACCATTACTCGCCGTCCCTGAAGCGGACATTCCTATCACAACTAGGACCTTGGAGCAGCGGTGGAAGTTGGTCAACCAATGCGTGCAAGCATTTTGGCGCCGCTGGCGTAGTGAATACCTTCAAACCCTCCAGATTCGTAGTCGATGGACAAAGGATGCCCCCAACATAGAAGTCAATGATATGGTTGTGATTAAAGACGCCCACACTCCGCCGTTGAAATGGCGTATGGGGCGCGTGATTGAGGTACTACCCGGCTCCGACCAGGTCGTCCGAGTCGTCCGGCTCCGAACTGCTACAGGCGTCGTCACTCGTCCAGTAGTAAAAGTGGTTAAACTTATTACTCATTCTTAGAGATCTCCCAGTTCTCTGTTTTTTATCTTTAATATTGTTGTCGCGTGGCACTGTAGTCATGGGTCATGGAGGATGGTGCACCTTAGAAACTGCCGTAAAAAATTAGGGGCGTATTATTATGTATTCTTTAAGCCCTGGCATTTGCATTATATTCCAATTTGAATTTTTACTTTCTCTCATTTGGTTTTTTTCTATTATATATTGTGTATTATTATATTTTGTATCGTTCTCTGTGTATTCAAAAAAAAAGAAAAAAATAATTAAGGTATAACTAAGTTTCCGTCTGAAGCAAATCACGAGTTCCACGCCTACCATGTCAAGTTTTAAGTTCAAGCGGTCTGTCCTCGTCTACTTAGCAATGTCGTGTAGTAAGACGTGGTCGTCTTACTAGGGGGAGGATGTCGGATATCTATGACATATGTTATCGGCGTAATGACCCGTCGAAATCTTTATCGGCGTCTAGAATGTTCGATACCTCCGCCCAGCCTGTTCTATATCCGTCTCTGCCTGCCGTCTCACCGAAAACGTGTTTTTCGGTGAAGTTCGACAGTGAGTCAGTCGCCGTTGCGAGGTCGCAACGACTGTACGAAGTCGGCGTTGCAAGGTCGCCGTTGCAAAGTCACCGTTGCAAGGTCACGACGCATCACCCGTCTCTGTGCCGTGTCACCTTTGTCCGAATTTAAGAGCATATATGCAATTCGGAAATTATTATTTGTAAGTTGCGTCGTAGTGTGCGACGTGATTTTGTCCGGCTGTGTTTGTGGTAGCCGTTAGTTACCCGTCGGGTTTCATCGGGTGTAATATCGACAACGTTTTTGTGCATCATTGGAGAGATCGCCGAATTACACCCAAATTGCAGCCGCGATAGCAGCAGAGACCGGTGAATAAAAAACCAATAATTAATATTATTATCTTTATATTATCTCATCAGTATACTATTATATTATATTTTGTATTTCTGTATAAGTGTTGTGGGCGCCCATTAGTGTATAATTTGACATTTTGCCACACAATAATATTATTTTATTATTTTGTACCATAATAATTGTGTCCATTGATTTATTTACCCACCAGATAAGTTCTCTAAGGTGTCCCCATTCTCCATTCATCTGTGTTGGAGTGCCCATCGTGACGATATTAGGGAGCCTAGGGAAAATTAGTTGTTTAATTGAGGTGTAGCCGGATCGGTCGACGACCTCTGGGTCGGCAGTAATGGTTCGTGCCACAACGTATGTATTCTCCATAATATATTTGTTAATCATGCAAGCTCTAATATCGATAAATACAGACAATACTTAAATCAGGTTGCGAATAAAAGTATAGAAGTTAATGAACTTATAGAAGTTTTCAAAAAATATGATCTAAATGATCGAATAGCTATAAGCAAATTATTTAAAAAAATCATTTTCTGCACTTGTATGACTACCAGAATCGAAAAATAATAAACTTTTAATTATTATTAAAGTTCTAAAATGTTAAATAATGTGTATTTATTTTAACATATTATTTATTATAATTTTTTATTTTCATGAAATTGTTATGCTCAATATAAGTTTTTTTTTTTAAATAAAAGATCCACGATTGTCTACCGTCTGGACACTTATCTTATTTCACTTTAGTTATTATATCTCAATTTTAGGAAAAGAAAAAAAATAGTTTAGTATAAACTTAACCAACCATAATTCTAAAAATCTGTGCACTACTACTATCCCTCAAAACCAGATCATTCGCCATTTCCTTCCTATGGGCTCCAGGACATATAGGCAACGACTTGACAGCTGGCTCCACCGCCAACCGGTCCTATTCGGGACCTCTGTATTGCCCCTATACTGACTTAGTTACCATACATCGTACATCTATACAAGAGCTATGGAAGCTGGAATGGGATTCTCTTTCAGAGTATTATGCTTTTGGCTATAGGTAATTATTTAAAAATATCCCTACTCAACCATGGTTCCCCTCCCTAAAGTTGAGCCGCGCTGCTAAAACCAAATTCACCAGATTACGTACTGGCCACAGCCTACTACCACATCACTCATTTAAATTGGGACTTAACAGTAGTACGTATTGCCCCTTACCCAATTTTGGTGGAGAATACTGTGACTTACAACACATGCTCCTACATTGCCCAGCTCTCTCTCTCCAAAGAACTCAGTTAAAGAACCTCTTTTCCACCTTCGGTCATAATTTTTCACTTTTTGACGCTCTTTCAGGCAACAATATTAACATAATTATGCATACGCTAAACTTTATTATACAATCAGGCCTCCGAATTTAAGAATGTGAGCTTTACCATCTATTTTTTTTTCAGATCAATGTACATAATTGTCGAGATATAATAATTTAAGGTTAAAATCTCAGTAATAAAAATAAAAATAAATAAATAAAAAAACTTAACCAAAACCATTAACGTAATAAATAAATATCATTAATTTGTCCAGTATTAAATGAGTGTATGTATAATAGTAATCGTTCAAATGATATTCGTTAAAACATCATCATAATTATTAGTTAAAGTTATTATTTTCTTAACATTTTTAATAATATACCTAATAATATACCTAATATTATACATATTGATATAAAATAATAAAATATCTGTTTAGGGACATTATTTTTCTATGTCAATATGCAATATATGTGTTATATTAGTCTCTAGACTAAAACTTTTTATACGGATAAATGTATGTTAAGTAATACAGATAAATAAAGACTCAAAAATACCATGATTATTGATCTGAGTTTCCATTACAAATAAAAAATGCAATTATCCAAATAATACCTAATAAATACGCTATTGTCAAGAATACATCCCCATATCAATCCATGTTATGCATATACACAGGCAATTAATTAATAAATTATACTTAAAAAGGGGAATTTCTTGCAGATTTGGCAAAATTATTAATTTGCGACCAATCATGCGTAATTTATCCATTTAGAAATCGAGTTTTACATAATAATATACATAATATATTATTTGAATAGATTAAATTCAAAATATGAATTTATTTATATCGATATTAAAGCTCCAGAGACTTCTTTGTAACACATGTATAAGGAAGTGACGTCTGTGATTACCCATATGTTAACCTGTACAGCAAAGATTTAAAAATAAATTAATCTAATATTAATTGCTGCATAGCTTTTTACATAAGATTCTAATATTTAGATAATTATTTTAATTTGAAATCATATTATAATAAAATAAAAACAAAATCAGAAATTTTTCTTTCAAAATGCATTGTGCATAATATAAAAAGTCTACTGTTCCATGACACTTACTTAAAGGTGTGGTTTTGTATATTTATTTATATTGATCTAAAAGATGGAATCTTAGGAAGAGTTTTTGGTAGAAATAAACACAGTCACTTTTGATATTTTAAAAGTTAAAACAATAACAATAAAGTGCTTTATACTTTATTAAATATTCAACTGCATTTTCGAGTTGATATCAATATTTGTAATTCTATCTTTATTTAAAAAGTTAAATTTAAATATTTATTTATACAATGTTATAATATTATAATACATTTTTACATATTTTAAACTATGATAAACATTATAGTAATGAGTACCTATTCTTGTAATTTATGGTAAATCAAATCTAAGATGTTTCCACAATTTTTTTCAGATAGGTAATTACATTGTTTCTATTTGTCTTATTAGATTCCTCTTAATATTAATATGTAGATTGAAATTATGGTTTTAATCACTTCATTTTTTATCATTTAATTATTAGTTATAATTTATAATATGTGTATTATAATCTACCTATCTAAATATATACAGCATATTAAATTATAGTTAAAATGTTTTACAAATCGTAAAATTGTAATTTTATCAGTGCTAAATAATAAATGCACATCATGATAATTGCATACAAAATTAGGATACAATATTTTAATTAAAATTTTATTTATTTTACATTGTCTAATTATTTGTATTAAATTTGTACATACTTTTATTTTTTTACTTTCTATTGGTGTCTCAACTGTTAGTCAGAATATAAAGAGTAAAATCAAAAACGTCGTTACTACTTGTAAAGAAAATCATGACTACGATGTACACTGTAAGTTATACTTCTTAATAAAAGTAATATTTCTTTATATATAAAAGTTCCTGACTCATTCGTTAATTAAAATAACTACATTAATATTCTAAATATTCTAATTTTAATTAAAATTATGAACAATAATTGTTAGTTATTAATTTATATGAATAAGTTAAATGCTGGAGGTCTGAATATGGATGTTATCGTCAGTAAAGTTATAGATAGGTTACTAATATATATATAATATAAATTTAATGGAAAAATATTTTACACAAAATAGTTTTTGAATGCATTAATTTAATTTTTTTTCTTTTAAATAGTTGTTTACTATCTTACATTACAATATTAATAATCACTGAAGTCATGAAATTATCATGATATCAACCAATATTACCGATCAACCAACCGGGTAGTTTAACCAACCCAATATTTTTCCTATATCGAAATTTAAAATGTTTTCTTTTCTGAAATAACAACAATAATTAGAAGTTTATTTTAGTGTATAATTTAATATCATATTAAAATAAATAAAATATGTGGTATTGTCGTATTGTACAGTAGTTATCGCTTATTTGACTCACGTTTAATAAACTCATTCGCCCATTGGACACAAGAACAGCCCAATTTGCACGAATCACGAAGCGAAAATTCGTTTATTAGACTCGCTACGAGTAAATGACTCAAAAGGAAATGAAAAATGCGTCGTGGGAAAATGAGAGTTCAAATCGCATTATCTCAATAAAAATCTTTAATTTAATTATATTTTTTTGGGGAGCGGGGGGGGAGAGGGCCCTTTGTTGTATGTCTCATTTGGTGGATGGAATGAAATGGGCTGGCACCAAAGTGAGTCCGATATGTGGCGACTTCTGTATAAATCAAAATTTTAAAGTATCTTTCAATTAATGTATCATTGTTAATGCTTTACCAATTCCAAGTTCTTGAAACTATTATTTGTTATCTTATTTAACTTATATTATAATATATGAATAATGTTTTACAATTTACGGGCAAACAATAATAACAGAAAAACCTTGAAATAGTAATAAATACAAATATAATATTTTACAAACATTTTTTTTTTTGGTATTTTTTTCTTCTGTAGTATTATGTACAATAGGCATATTATAATATACATAATATATAATAACAACAATAACGCATAAGTATAAAGTGAAATGTGAATTGATAATAGTAAAAAAAAGACTACACCAAATACATAGTATTATTTCGAATTTAAAATGCTTACAATGCTTACATATTCATACAAGTATTTACGTGCGATATACATCTATAAATAATAAATATATTTATTTTCTACTTATAAGTGAGTGGAATCAATTATTTATCAAGTTCGTAACCCGTTTAAACATCTGGTTGCTAAACGTCGGGGATTTCGAAATGCAAAAGCTTAAATAACTGGGGTTATGGTGCAAGAAAGTTTTTGTGGTATTTTTTATTTACTAGGTTAAGTTATTCAGGTTAGGTCTCTGAAAATTGTGCCATTGAATGCATACAAAAACAACTTTGGCCATCAAACGTAATATATTTTTTATCGGATTCTTTATGTAAGATAAGTATTGGGCGTTTAGCATGGGTAGTCTGCAACTTTCGATTATTTAGAATTTTACTCTTATTTTTTTTATGGCAGTGTAACATATTACCCTCATATAATGATCGAGGAGCAACTGAATCAGGTGCACGTATTCAACAACTTATTAAAATTTAATGTCGTTTTTCGTAGATACATGTTTCGTGTTTATACTTTACATTTATATTTATTTAATATAGTATAGTATATGCATCTACCTCAAAAGAATTATATCTTGTACCTTGTAAGGTTATCAGCACTAAATCAACATCAATGGTTAATAAATTAGTTATTAGTAATTACCAGTGTTGTACATAGATAACCAAAAAATTATCTAGATAAGATAACAGATAATTCTTTGACAATTTATCTAGATAAGATAATAGATAAAAATCAAAATATTTATCTAGATAATAGATAATAGATAACTACATTTATCTAAATAAAAAAACAGATGATTTCTTAAAAATATTTTACACAAATTATAGCTTGCATTTGTAAAATTGCAATTTTATTATGAATAAAATAATCTTTATTTATTTTAATAAATTGGAGCACATTGTAAGTAAAATTTACTTTTTTTTGCTTAGTATCCAACTATAATTTTTTAACAAAAACATAAGGGATATTATTTTTTAAGATATTGCATTTTTAATCAGGTTTATAATACCTAATATTAAAATTTGAAATGATAACTAAACCATTATTGAATTAAAATTATAATTTAAATAGTTAACATTGAAAATAATATAGTTATTCGCTTATTACTATATAATTATTAATTATACACAGTGTTTAAATTGAGGAGGACCTCTTCTTTTTAAAAAATATTTTAGCGTACCCCCTCTAATTATATCCTAACCAACAATATATTTACATTTTGAGGTACGCATATTTTGGTTACACTCTTTCTGTTGTTTCCCAATTCAAGCACTGATTATACATAAATACACCTATATTTAACATGGCAAAAATCTACACAAATTATTGTCACCAACATTTTAATATTTTTATTTAATTCATAGCAAACATTCATTAATATAGCTAAATATATAAAAACATGTTCACTAATTAATAATAACTGTCTGTTTGCTATTCTCAGTAGTCTGTAGTGATTGGTATTATTATTTATTACTTTAATCATGATAATCTAAGTTTATTATAATATATTGTTATTAATGGAACGTTCTGGCTAGTTAATTGGCGAATGACGATATATCGCAGTGCCAACCCGCAGAATTTTTGGGGCCTGATAATTAATTTTATTTTTATATAATTTTGTAAACTTTAAGGGCCACACATTAGAATGTTATAACTTATAGGCCATAGCTATAGATATTTCCTAACGTCATCCATCGTCGACAACGATAAACAATTTTCAAGTACATGGAACTAATCAATTTTTCTTATAATTAAATTATAAAAATAAAATATGTTTGACAAGTCAATGTATAGTCGTTTACGGTATAGATATGTAATATTGGTACCGTCTTGATTTCGTCGATAATGACAATATAATATAACCCATTTTCAAGGAAAACCACACAGGTCACAGTTTCTGTTGCCACAATATTATTATGATTATTTATTGATAAATTAATATAAATTTGAACGACATAGTTGTGGGAGTGGTCCCAATACGGGAAACGCGCGGTACATAGAACCTGTAGATAAATAGACAAATAGAACTAGAACGTTAAATCGAATAAAAAAGTAATATCGAACTTAAAAAATTAACTTCTCACAAAAAAAAATTATCTAGATAATTTATCTCAGATAACCATTTTATTTAGATAGATAAGATAAAAGATAATTAAAACTATTTTTATTTAGATAAGATAAAAAGATAAATAATTTTATCTAGATAAAATTATCTAGATAATGCACAACACTGGTAATTACAAAGTGCACGATGAATAACAACATATTTTTAATCTCAAGTCAAATTGTTATTGATTATTTTACTATAAAATAATGTATCACTATTCACTATATTATGCTAATACAACAATTAACATTTGAAAAATATTTTATTGCAATTGCTCGTACTTATATTATTTATCACAATTTTTAGTGCCTAAATTAATTGTTTCAAATATTGTATCATACAAATAATTTTAAGAGTGCTTTAAATGGAAAAATTAAGAAATAATATTGAGTCATTAAGTTTGCATAACTTTACTACAAAAAAAACAAAACAAAACGTTTACAAAATATTCGAGCGTATACAACAAGGGTCACCGCCGCAGACGAGGACAAAAACAAGTAAAGACCGATAATATTATACTTGCAAGAGTTGTAATCTATCATTTTTTGATCATTGGTTTTAACCGATGGCAGCAGATATTAAATTGGTCGTAAAGCATAATATTATCGTATCGCTAATATTATTATTTTTAAACTTTAAATTGGGTGACTCTCTGCCGATTACATTTCTAAGCCAGTCCATCAATTACAGATGCACCGCCGAGACCAGCTTTGACTTTTCTTGAGATCCTAGCTCACTAACGAACACCTTGGAATTATAATTAAGATAGCGTGGACTAATCAAATCTCCAATATCAAGCAGTTTAGTTGAGAGCAATACTTATCGTTTTTCCCACTAATCAACTATTAATTTCTACTTTAACAATAATCAATTTTTATTTTGCATTGTTTCAAATATTTTTGATATTTTGTTTTTATTACTTAAGATTGTATGATGATATAAGTAATGTTAAAAATATACATTTTAAATTTCGATGGCCGCAAAAATGTTTATACTTCTAATGTGGCCCTTCAAAAATATTAATTGGTGACCCAGGGGTATACGGGCGTAACCGTTTTCCGCCAAAATGACCCTCGCCCGTTATCACCATGGCCGTTTTCCGCAAATCTTTATATTCCGATTTCCGCCAAAAAAAATTTATAAATTATTTTTGAGAACCCCTGAACTGAAACCATCAAATAGTAATGATCACGATGTACGCGCATCACCTCCATGATGACGATCATAAACTTTTATCTATATCTTATCTTACTATTACTATTTCCCTATATATAGGACGTGTACCCACTACCCAGTGTGTTTCCCAACGCATACGCTATTATAATTGTACTTAAAAACAGTATAAGTATTAATTGGGGTATGGCCGAATTGCACTTATTTTAGTCGAACTGCACTTGGGTTTAAAAAAGGTAATGGTCGAACTGCACTCGGGTAAAAAGCAGGTAGTGGTCGAACTGCACTTGGGCTCTTAAAAGGCATTCCAACAGAAATATCATACATTTGAAGAAGTTAAACATTTTAATTTAATTAGTTAAACATTTAAACACTCATTTTCCTTCCCACTTACAGGCTTAGGACTGACAATGATTTTATCATTGGCGTGGTTAAAAATGATTGTTTTATACATCACATTATGTTAATTATATATTTATACATTATAATTATTATATTATATTATAATACATTATATTATATTATATTATACATATTATTATTATTATTATACTTTTTTTTAAAAAATCGTCAAATTTAATTATTGTCAATATTATAATTTTTTTTTTTTTGTTTCAATCATTTTTTGTTGTAATGACAAACTGCACTCAAAAATTCTAGCCTGGTAATACGCTTTTGATTATATAAGTCAATATATTTTTCAATATTATTTTTTTTTTCTGATACCGTGTTGTTGATGGTCTTGTGTCTGTGTTCTGCATTAAAATATAGGTATCGATTTGTAATTGTCTTAAAACATCAATAAATACAAATATTTTTGGATGTGGTGATGAAAATGATTTATTGAACTTCGCGTGGAACGACTCACATGCATTTGTAGTTCTTTGACTAGAAATCGTATCTGAAGCCCAAATATGAGGCGGAAAAAGTCCTTCGTCAGAAATATAATTGTCAACTAAATATTCTTGAACAGCGTGATTTTCTGGGATAGTTGACATAAAGTCATCTGTATAAGATTCACCAACTTCAACTGCATTTAAAAAACTTAAACCAAATATATTCCGAAGCCATTTTCCAATTTCTGTTTCAGATCTATAATCAGTTGCAAGTCCTAAATTTTGTATTTTGCGATACCATGATTGGGATAAATGGAATCTACAACCTATTATTTTACATAATGGAAACATTTCATTGATCGCATTATGGATTGCTTGTTCAAAATCTGCTACAAATAAATTTGGCATAAATAATAATCCAAATTCATTGCACTTTTCAATAATTATTTTAAACATGTTTTTATACGTTTCAATAGTTTTATTTGAAAGCAAAGCAAATATCAATGGTACATAATAATTATTGTGAACTGTATGCAATGTGAACATTTGATAAAAAAAATTTGGGCAATGTGAAAACGTGCCACCAACAAAAATAATCGTTTTTTCACATACATATTTTAAATTTTTTTTAGTTGAGAATATTATAATGTTCTTTTCCGAATTGTTGTCTAGTAAAAAATCTTCATCAATATTTGTTTTAATTTTTAATCTTTTAATAGTATCATGTGTATCATTTAGACATTTTGGTAAAATCGGATAGACTTTCCGGTGTTCATGGTATATATTTTTTCGTATTCGATTTACGTCGTTACTATTTAATTGTTGTGTTAATTCTACAGGGGCGTTGACAATTTCTTCCCTAATAATTTTCAATGGCCTATAAATACCTTGGTCAGCTGCTTTTGTCTTTGCTGAATTTGATATAATTTTTCGAGACAAATTACGTGGTTCTTCGTGTTCATGCGTTAACTCACATCGGAAAATAATTGTAGAACATTCGTCCAGATATAATTTTGAAATACAACCACGATGAGTACAACGCCATTTAACACCTTCATTTACATGTTTTTCTTTGTAAAATGTATAACTTTGGTACACAATTAAGTCATGGCCTCGTTCACTTTTAATAATTTTTAGATCGTTCATATTTACACAGCGACGTAAAAGTGTGTACTAAATGTAGGTTAGGTACAAATTTGTTACACGGTATTATACATCAGTATTAATCTTATATTTTTATTGATAATTATTTATTATCCAGTTAGGTTCAATTCTTTGTCGATTTTTGGTGACAATAATTATCTGCGTTATCTAAATGGCATTCACGAACTAATATATATATAATGCTATTAAATAGTACGCCCGCCGTAGCGTTCGTAAACATACCATTCGTCATATTTTTAAAGGGATTTTCACTATACACGTTCGACTCGTAACTCTTTATTTGAACGAGTGCAGTTCGACCACTACCTGCTTTTTACCCGAGTGCAGTTCGTCCATTACCTTTTTTCAACCCAAGTGCAATTCGACCATTACTTTGTAGGTAATAAGTGCAATTCGACTATCCCGATTAATTGTTATGATTATAAACATCACTAGTTTGTCGTCCAAATAATACATTGTTATAAAAATTAAAATTATATAAAAGTACACATTCAATATTTACTATACAAAAATAGTTTGTCGTCCAAATAACACATTGTTATAAAAATTAAAATTATATAAAAGTACACATTTAACATTTACTATACAAAAATAGTTTGTCGTCCAAATAACACATTGTTATAAAAATTAAAATTATATAAAAGTACACATTCAACATTTACTATATGAAAATGAGATTTTTTGACAAATTCGAACCTAGTTAAATGCCCATGAATGTATTTTTGAATGTCTTCTTCATTTTTTATTTGTCTTAAATGAATTGTATTTCGTGGAGTTTTTGGTTGATTCACGCTTGATATTTTACAATATACACTGGTTTGTACTTCATTAATCAAATTCTCAACCCACGTAAATATTGAAGGTGAGTTTTTATAAAACGATTGATTGACGTCGGAATGGAACGATTCACATGCATTTGTGGTTCTTGTTAATGAAGAACTTGCTTCTGCCCATAACTTAGGGGGGAAAGTACTTGTATTTGAAATATAATTTTTCAATAAATATTGTGAATACGATAGAACACGATTATCAGATGAACACTGTGGCATAAAATCTTCCATAAAACAACTCATTACTTCACTGGGATTTAAAAATAATAAACCAAAGGTATGCCTTAACCACATACCAATATTGCACTTATTTTTATACTCGGTAACTAGACCTAGAGATTGAATTTGTCGATACCATGCTTGAGTCAAATGAAATCGACAACCAACTACATTCATCCCTGGCCAAACTGCATCAATTGCATTTAGTATAGCTTTTTCAAAATCACTAGTTATATTAGCTGGTAAAAAAAGACGACCCATGTTATCACACAATTCTGATATTTTTAATAATAATAATAGCACGTACCTACATCGTAATCATCACTATTTGATGGTTTCAGTTCAGGGGTTCTCAAAAATAATTTATAAATTTTTTTTGGCGGAAATCGGAATACAACCTTTGGCGGAAAACGGCCATGGTGATAACGGGCGAGGGTCATTTTGGCGGAAAACGGAAACCCCTGGGTATACAGTTTACCTATTATCGAAATATTTTTGTTAGTTTTTTCAAAAAGAAAATAGCTTTTTATGATAAGATTCAAACAGTTTATACGGCGTAGACTGTGGATATTCTAATTAATTTAATACCTAAAAAAAATATGTGAAGCATTGTAAATATTGTCATATATATTGAACACAATGAGATTTAAATTAATACAATGATCATTAAGTATGTCAGATGAATGGACTGAGGTCTCTCATTATAAATCATGCAACTAAAATTTGATGTATTACATATTATGTGCATAGGGGTATATTAATATTATGGTATACCAATATTCATTGGTCCCAGGTGTAACACTTTCCCACGACTAAATACAATCATGCCCGTTTGAGCAACCACGTCACTAATCAAGTATGCCTTGAATTAAAGCACACAATAACAAATGTCATTAGTTTTATCATGATATGGAAATAGAAATACATAATAATATGTGTTCTAATACAATATTTTGTTTCAGACAAAAATATTGCCATATAGTGAATTTACTTTAATTACAGGTTATTTGTTACAAACACATACGAATACGATCAAAATATAAACTTTATCGATGCAAATATAAATTGTATTTAATATTTTTAATATTCATCTTCATAAATAACAAACGGTATTTATGTACAATGTAATTCCAATCAATTATAGTTCAACCCGTGTATAATGGATAGTTTATGTGTATTTTATATTTATATTTTTTGGTTTTATTCGATTGATGCACAACTTTTTAACCCGTCGTTGGTCACACGGTGAGAGACCACCATATTATTTTGGTCACCGTTTTCTTTTATGCCGGTTAATGGGCTTGTAGTTCCGTATACCTTATCAATAACATATAATCTAGAAATATAAGAAATTTCATTTAATTTCTTATTTTTTTTTTTCTTAAGTAATAATATGTCATAATGGACAAAGTGCGTTCGTATCGAACGACTTTCACCGTGGGATTGAAAATTGTATATATAAGATGAGACTCGCCACAAAAAATTGGGTTACTAAAGAAAAAATTACTTATATTAAAATTTGAAATACCTGGAAAATAAACCACTTTTATGTGATGGTTTTGATGATCTCTTTATAATAATGTATTTTTGTTCTTTTTTTACAGGTCTCCCTTCTAAGGACTCAATAACATCGAATACAACAACAGTTGAGATAGAGATGGGTGAAAGACCGCATGGTGTTATTCGAGGGTCATCGTTGCCATATGATAACGGCAGTGCACACAATTCTTCGAAACATAACAAACGTGACAAGAGAGCTATGAAAGTACCAATCGCACTCGAGTCAGACATAGACTTACCAGTTATGAAAGTACCGATTGCACTCGAGTCAGACATAGACATACCAGTTGTAAAAGTACTGAGTGCAATTGAGTCAGCCACTGACATACCAGTTGTGATAGACAAACCGGATTCATTCAAAAAATCAGATATAAACGACAAACTGGACGAGAACCAGAAGCTGGACGTATTAGGCGAATCAGACAAGATCAAAGAATCAGATGTGAGTGAACAATCGAATGCAGAATACCAAATAGACAAACCAGATAAGAACAACAAGGACAAAGGACCTGATGATGACGTCCAATCAAACGTGAAAGTTGAAAAAGAGGTGAAAAACCCACAAGTAGCAGACCAAAAAAATGAAAACGACGTTGATGAGGCCTCAAAGAACCAGGAAGATGGAGGAGCTGACACCAATAATTCCAACGATCCAAAAGACCAGGAACCGGAAGTGGACACTGAGTACCGTTTGACAATGATACACAGCGTACGGGAGGCTGTGAACCGAATTTGTGAACAGGCCGTGGAAAAGACTGAAGCCATAGTCAGGAACAGATACGCTAACAAGCGTAATAGCAACGCCACCTTGACGAGCTCGCTCAAAGATCGTGATGCCGACAATTCAGAGGCAGCCGATAACGCGAGCAGTGAATTCTCTTTGCCACCGCCACCGCCGCCTCAACAGCAGCCGTCGGACACGGTGAGTCTTACGAATACGTTACATAAAATATATAAGCTAATAAATGTTTAATAATGAAATGTATGTGATATGGTGAAATGGAATCTAACGGGGAAAAAATGTATATCTGTCAAGTTTAGTGTGAATTCGGCTACGTGATACTACAGTGGTGGGAGAAGGCATAGCAGATGACGTAGTGATGAAGTTTCTGATGGTGACTATGATGTAATGTAGGTGTGAGGTAGCAATTTCTAAAATGTATTATAAGTTGATTGTTTATGTATTTGGTGTGGAAATTAGTACACAATGCGTATTGAGTATGCATCGAATAGATACAAATAGAGAAAACATAGATTAAGTGAGCATGGTAAAAAAGAAAAATATCAGTTTTAATTGAAGTGAATTTATGGACTAAAAGTACAAAAAAGCATAAGCGATAGCAAGTGTAATAGAATTAATGGATAGTAAGTATTAGTTAATACAATTAATAATTATTACACTTTTCCTTGCATTGCCATTTATATACCTAATAGTATATCTTATAAATTATATGTGATTTAAATATTGAAACACACACTATACGAGTAATAAATTATATGATATGAGTTTTGTATCTTTTGATTGAACAAAAAATGACAGCAATATCCATTGCTTAAAATGCTTTTTACAATTTCTAATTATTTTGGCATTTTATTTGACTACATTTTTTAAATTAATGGTGTTACAGACTTACAGTTAGTACATATTATTATGTTATAAGTCAGTAAACATAATATCCTGTTTCAACATGTTAGTTTTAGATCCATCAAAATAAAACACAATTAATATCAGAAAATACAGTTAAGTACCTAATTCAGAAAATAACGAGAGAATAATATAAAGTTAATAAATAGCTCGACACAGTTGAGTTTATTTTAAATGTATTTTCTTAAAAATTAAATTGATTTAATTAAATTTATAATCGGCTTAAAATAATATTTTCAATTAGTTTAATACATTTCTTTTTATGTTCGGTAGGTAGGTACATGAATTAAAATTTATCATTTCAAAAGCATAAAACCCGTTCTTTAAATATTTAGTTGGTGCTGCATTGATATTTAGGAATTTTAATTTTTAACTTTATAATAAGTTATTTAATATAATAATTTGTGCAACAAAAAATACTCCTTCCTTTAACATATTTTTACTTAAATAAATAAGAAAATAGGTAGTTGGCTGAAGATTGTATGAATAATATTTATTTTCTTAACTCCAATCTATTAAATAATATTTTGAAGTATGCAAATTGTGCATCATTGAAATCTGGTAATGTTTATTTATCATGACAATAGGTACGTAGTACGTTAATATTGTCTTACTATGTGACGTCAAAGTAGAAAATAAATACAATTACTATATGATATTAGACTTGAATAATAGAATAATAAATAAACATATTTGAGTCAATAAGTCTCCAATAAGGGTACATAAATTGTGTGTATTCCAAAGAAGTATTATTTTGAAACCTAGACCTTAATATTATTGTGAAGCTATAATAATTTCAGGAGAAACAACCACTCTTGTTTTATTTTATTAGTGTAGGTTTATAGAAACATTCCTGGAAATTGTCTCTTTTGAAACAATATTACGTTCTATAAGTCAGTAATGATTTTAAAAAAAAAAACAACTTTTGAATAAAACATTTGAGATTAAAGTCATAATTCCTAGCCTCCAAATATAATATCTATCAACGCAATAATGTATTATATTTATCTATTTAGTATATTCAACACACAACATATTTAGTATAAATTCATTGATATGATGATTAGTTGCATTTGTGATTTTATTGTTCATAAAAAGCCAATGGTTAACTGGTGAGATGTACTCATTATTCATTTCAATTAATAAAAATAAAAATTATAACAATTAAAATAAAATTCAACATATGACTAAAAACTAAAAATTAAACAGTAGAATGAATAGCTTATATAGAAGATTTCGAGTGTTCCTTGAGTAACTATAATGTGTGTGTTAAATTTGAATTCCATGGTAAAATGTTAAATTTAATCATTCCATACAAAAAAACGATAATTATCAGAGACTGTGTACCAGCCTCTATTTGTAAGTAAATTTTATAATTTATTTATATTGATAAAAGTAACACACTAATACGGTATATTGAACTATTTTTCGCCAAAAAAATCAAATAAATTTTAATATAAAAGTTACCATAATAGAATATTATATATTGTTATTGCTATTCATTTATTAGTCTATACTTTAGTAACTAGAAATAGAACGGAGGGAAGAAATTTAAAAAGTATAATTTTGTTGAAAATGTCATTGTGTATACAAAACAATAATAAACGAATTTGTGAAATTTATCAAGCCAATACGATTTTTTGAATTAAGCAAAATAATTAAAATCATAACAGATAAATGTAATATTCTCACGTATAAAAATAAAATTATCATGTACCTATCTATAAAACAAATTGTGTCTAAATAAGTACTTTTGATATTTTCAGATTAGTACACGAGTAAAAAGAACCTATTCGAATAACATAAAACATTTTTTATCATAATGTATAGAAAAATCTATTACAAAATTTAAAATACCTATAAGCAGCTTAAAATATGTCTAAATAATTAAAAAATCTTATTGTATGTAGGAAATTATAGTTTAGGAAATATTAGACTGTTTTTAGTTTCTACAATCAATATTTCAATTTTTTTTTTTTTATGATGTCAAAACTGGAATTTTTAATGCTTTTAAAAAATTGTCCCATTTATTTCCAGTGATTGTTTAATTTTTGTAAGAAAAACTGATAAGAAATATAAATATAAAATCTTAGGGCTGTGTGACTAACAAAAATATTTTATGAACATAAATCGAAAAATAAAAAATAAGCAGTAAATATAAAATGTTTATAAATATCTTAAAAAGAGTCAAATTAATATTAAAAATTTAAAACTATATCATGTTTAAAAAATGACAATTTAAATGTTTTGTAAAAGTTCAAGTATCAACCGTTTTTCATTTTATAATAACAAAAATATCGATTTTGTTTAAAACTAGTATTTTTACAAATAGTCCCATTTACTCTAATTGTTTTTCTCCAGTTATCTAAAAAAATTCTGAAGAAGTACCAACTAAATCCAATGTGCTACCAAAGACCTACCCTAAAAAATGTAATTTAAATTTTAACTTTCCGAAATGCGATGAGTGATGTGAAAAAAAATAACATACATTGTAAAACTAATACAATAAATTCGTTGCTCTGCTCCAAATCTAAAAATTAAAAATAAAAATTCGTTATGAATGATTGCGTTTTAAATTATTTAAGTCATCCAAAGTAATTATATCCATAAGTTATTTGATAAAAACTTAGAAATAAATTAAAGTCAGAACTACTCGTACAAAAATGAAATATCATTTTTTTTATATTTCAGAAAATATCAATTAATATTTGCAGCTGAGTGCTAGGTACTAGATATGAAACGGAACAAAATTGGAAATAAATAATAATTTTAAATTAAATATTTTATATGATTAGGTAAAAATGTAGTTTCGTAGTTATCAAGTTAAAAATGTAAGGCCATAAACTAAGCAGATATATTATTAGCCTTTTCGAATAAAATATACCATAATGCAACTATATAATATTATCTAACCTTCGGTGTTAAATCATTTGGCACTTTAAAACCATTTATGCTTCATTATCATAAATATTCACTATAAGGAACACGTCACTAAAGGATGATTGAACTACCAGAGTCAAGTCATTTAACCTTTATCGTGGTATAACTCGTAATACATTGATCCATTAATAAAATTACTACTATACCATAAGCCCATAGAACGCTCCTTCCAAAACGTATAACCCGTAAAAAAAATATTCTAAAATCAAATTAAATATTGAAATAAGTAAAAATATTTAATTTTACAACTTTTTATCGTTACCTCATTTGTTTTGTAATAGTAATAGATATTACTATTCCTTTACAAATAATAAATGTTTCATTGACAAAAATGATCAATCACAATAAATTTAAATTATAAGTACGTGTATAGGTAATATTAAAATACGATACAATTGATCGATGGTCGTATGTATTATCCTAAGTTAGATTTAAATTTCAAATTATATTTTTATAACTGAAATCGAACAAGTATAATATTGTTATCAATCAATGTTACAGGGAAATAGGTACATTGAATTAATTGAAGCGACTTATCAAAATTGTTTTTTCTTTTATTACGTGTTATGTAATAAATTGTCATTGATAATAATATATTCATAAGAAATGATTTCTAGATTATAGCTATTTTAAATTTTGAATTGTGTATTATTTATTGTTTATATTCTAAAACATGAACATAATAATATGATAATACTTACATACTTGAGATACTCAATATTAGTCGCTAATGTTATGTAGTTAATTAAATACAAATTTCAAATATGATATTTTTCGAGTCATTCATAAACGTAACTTGACTGTAAACAGTGTTAAAATGTTTCAACACATTGGCTTACTATAACACTTTATTTCTTTACTGTATAGTCGCATAGTATTTTTAACTCTCTGATAACAAAATGAAAGCATCTGTAAATATTGTAATAGGTATCTATTGTCATTATTTGGTGTAAAAGGTTAAAAAAAAAACCAAAAATATTTTTTATTTAATCCGGATCCATAATATCATGGAGTATAATATAATATAATATAATATAATATAATATAATATAATATAATATAATATAATATAATATAATATAATATAATATAATATAATATAATATAATATAATATAATATAATATAATATAATATAATATAATATAATATAATATAATATAATATAATATAATATAATATAATATAATATAATATAATATAATATAATATAATATAATATAATATAGTATAATATAATATAATATAATATAATATAATATAATATAATATAATATAATATAATATAATATAATTTATAATGTTTGGATATTCAAATATTTGAGTTGTGTTTTAATCATTTTGTCCTTGTTGCCAATATCATAACCGAGTGTGTTACAGGGTTCAATAGGCCAAGAATCTTCATGGCCACCACCGCCAACTCTTTCTGAAGCAGAAGAAGAGAAGACCATAGCTCCTGGATATTCATTCGATTTACCCGATCCACCGACAGAAATGGATGATCAGATGGATTCTGAGACCGATAAACTAGATATATCAGACGAGGAGATGAAAGCAACTGGTTTACCATCAGACGATGATGATAAAACCGATACAGAAGCTGGTAGGTAGACAATTATAACCAAGAAAAACATGTAGTCATTTAAAAAGTAAAAAATATTAGCGTAAAAAAAAATCAAAACATTTTGTGAAATTATTTGATAATTGTAATAATTATTTAGTTTTTTAGAGTAGTATACTACAGTAGAGGAGCGTAGACAATAAAAATTAGTAATTTTTTTGTGGATTTCAATTATATTATTTATGGAACGTTTTCTAGTTTGTTTTTTTTTTAAATTTTAATGTAGACTATATTTGCCATGTTTTACATTATTTGCATTATAATTAGTGTGAGATTATATTCCAAAAAAATATACTTTTATATTCAGAAAATACATCACATATTTTTTTATAAGAGCAACACAATTTGTGGCTTCAATGTTTTAAAATTTATTTTTATTATTATTTCACAGGATTAAATTTTGATTAAATTTAGTGGTACTTAGAAGGCCACATGCTACTACAGTATACAGGAAATAAGAGTTTTTTTTTTTATTTACTTATGTTTGTGGTGGATATAATTATATTTTATATTTTGGGTAAACTATTATTATTATTATTATTATAACTGTACGTTTTATCGCTGTTATCTCGAATCACGGAATATGCGTAAAGAAGCCGTAATCGTCAATACACACATCACAACAAATTTAATTCAATAAAAATTACATATCCTCGCTGATTTCAAACTTACAATTCCATCCTTCTCACTGGAATTTAGTAATTTGTTTTGATAAATGAAAAAAAGATGCTTTATTTTTATTTTGTTTCATGGGTTAGCTATTTTTATTAAACGAAGAGATTTAATTCCAAACCCTTAAATGTATTGACATATATATAGTATCTATACTATGTAAGAATTAAACCAAAATTGAAGTGGTTTTCGAATCCACTTGCTTCTAGTATCTTATCTAAAATTTGGTAGTTGACAATATCAAATTGTTTAGCGAATGTCATCTAAATAATATTAATTTCACCTCAAAAACTAGGAAGACATTCTTGCTTAAAACTATGTTACAGGTGGTCGTAAAATGACTAGTTCTGAACCCGTGTTGCTCTTCAAGTATGCTATTAAACAAAGAACGAATAATATAAGAAACTTATAATTAAAACAATTTAGAAGATAGAATATAATACATCAAGTCTGTAATTGAAAATGTTATATATATCTGCCATTGGAATAGGAGTTATAGAACTTAGTTTTTAATATTGATAGAAAGGTACCCGCATGGCCTCCTTTTACAAAGAACTGTTCATAAAAGTGATTTACCTGTTATCTTGAATGTTATCTAACTAGCCTGAACTGACATAACCTATAGAAGAGAATCAGTAAATTAGGCCGTCAACGTCGCGAGATAGGATGCTTAGGGTACCTGATAATGACTAAATAATATATAAGTAGATTCAGGATACTGGTTGATAAGCTTATCTAAAGATTCTGCATGGGTTTCATTAATTTTAGAGGCTGATATAGTGGAGGTTGTGTACGAATGTAGACGACACCTACTATCAGTGGTTGACCTGGGACTAAAGTAGTAGAGGTACTCTAGCTAATTTTAAAAAAGTAGCGTCCCTAGCATTTTAATTAAACTAACGAACAAACTATAAAGAAGTATAGGGATACGCTTGAGTATAATAAAAATTAATTGAGGTACTCAGTTCCTCCGCCCCCCCCCAAGTCAACCACTGCCTACTATACATCTCAGATAATATATATTAAAACATACAAAAATACTAATAAAAAATGTATTTTATAAATTTTTACCATCTCATTATACATTAAACTGACACTTTGAACAATTTAATTTGTAGTCATTAGTAACCGTGGTGACTGGGGGGACTGATCCGTAAAAACATGAGTGGTACTCGAAATCGCGAAGGTTTGGGAACCTTTGCCTTAGATTATACCGAATCGATAAAAAAAAAACCAACGATATTATTGACCGTAACTCATGGTTTATCGTCTTAATTTGTGTTCATAATAATATCATAAAATAAAAAAATAAAAACGATATTAGAGTTGATAAATACGTTCTTTCATAGTGTTGTATTATTCATATTGTTAGTGTTTTGTCTTAGTATATTATTGGATAGTAAAATCTATAACACTAAGCTTTTCATTCGAAAAAAATTTAGTATTGTTAATATTTCCATATTTTGTACGTATGGCAATTATTTTAAACTAGCTTAAACAAAAAAATAACGGTTTTACAATATGCTACTGAGAAAAATAATCAAATTTAAAAAAGTAATATTTTTGTAGGCAACATATTTCCCCAATGTAAAAATATAACCTGTAAAAATAATTCATTTTTTTCATCAACCAAAACACATTATTCAAATTAAACTGTATACGAGGTATTATCATTTAATAAAATCGATAATGTTGTAGATTTATTTTATATCAATTAACTAGTATACAAAGTTACACGTTTAATGATAAATTAAATAACTAATACTCACGTCATATTTGGGAAACGGGCCATTTTAAAATTAATTAATAATGTTTTCAGTTTATATTGTGCATTGAATGATTATAGCAATGATATGTAATGTAAAATATTTGAATTCTTTGGCAGTATCTACTGAGATTTTTTAATTATAATATTGAAGTGCAATGAGATTAAAAACACATACTATAATTCCAGGAATATTTTCATATGTTTAATACTAACTTATAACGGCTTACCTACTGCAGTAACAAACATATGAATGTTATTCATAATATACACTAACTGAATTTTTTTGTTAGTTTTGTTTCACTATAAGATATGTTCTTCCGTGGTAACATGGTAATAATAGCTGGAACAGAAAAATATAAAAATGTCAATTAATATCGAAATAAAATGCAATTATTTAATTTCAAATATAAAAGGTTTTTTAAATGAATTTAATATCAGGTATGGGTCTTTACTTCGTCAAAGGTTTGTTCACTACGTATAACGAATTTATTTTGAGTATTTATTAAATAATATTTCTGAAATTGAGATTTTTATATTTTTGAAACTTTGATTCAAGTAAAAGCCATCGTAATAAGATGTGGTTGATTGCATAGATACCTGCACAGTTCACCATCACACTAAAATACAGCCAGGACGTACAATAAGAAAATAGACATTTATATATTTTCTATACTAAAGAAATAATATGGCATTATTAAAATGGCAGTAGGTGTTTGAGTATAAGGAAAAGCTGACAATCGATCGATATAGTGTCTGGCCTATACGAAACGTGTAAAGATCCATTACTTACCTAATAAATTATGAAGAATAAAAACCACAAGGCACGTTTTATCTGTTTGATTTATGTGATTTGGAGATTAAAAAAAAATATATATATCCATTTTATTGGAATTTACAGTGTACACATTGGAACAGTTCAAAATTTCGAGTAAAATATAATCACACATTGTACGAATATATTATTATTATAACAATATGATAATATAAGAGAAGATACTAAGTAGATAGGTAGGTACGCTAATTTAATAAATATGCAAACGCAATCGTGACGGATGAGAATCAATATTATTATTATTATTATTAATATACAATGAACAATTAATTGAACATTTTCGTGATTTTTATCACAATATTGTTCTAAATTTGTATCATAAATATAGTATACGGGTTTTTTTAACACTCACATTTTCTGTAATAAACGATACTACGGCGTCGACTGCTTAACTGTATTGACTATTACGAATAATTATGATTTATCACTGGGCTACCTCAATAGGCATCGACTAAAAGTGTAGAAAAATACGAAAACTAAATGAAAATTTGAATCGAACCATCGTATATCAGAGCAAGGGCAATAGTAAAAAAACATATAACTTTAAACCAAAATGAAATTTAATTTATGTTTCAAAAGACATTTTTTTAGTTTTAGTGAAATAATAAAAAATAATAAAACTGTTCAAGAGCAAAGTTGATTTGAGCAACCAGTGGTGTTTATATACTGCACCATAATTTCACACTAAAAAACGAATCTAAAAAAATGGAAAATCTTAAACATCCACATGCACACTTGTGCATAAATCACACATACATACATACATATTATACATTTATACATACATACATACATACATACATACATACATACATACATACATACAATGTGTGTGTCTTCGATATTTTACACGTGCACATTTCGTGTGCCACCGCACTGGCGAACGAACAAAACATTTCTTCAAAGCTGGTCTCCAGCGTGTTTACGTTCCATTAAATTTCCTTTTCATTACATTGTTTATACTTTTTGCCGTTCGCACATTGCGTGCGCCTGTCCAATCATTTCAATTTTTTTTTTTTGTCTTACATAACGCGCGATGTTAAATTGATCCTTTTTAAAAAGTTTTGACCCCACTCGCGTCTAGAGTCAATTGATCGTTTGTCGTCGCATTACGATTGTATATCGTTGCCGGGCACATATTATTATGAAGAGTTTTTTTTTTAACTCGAGCACACTGTCCAGTCTACTCGCACGCACGCACACACACACACACTTGCACATGTACCACACGTCCAATTGGAGTGTTCCATTGGACGGAGCTGATCGTTGTCGACGTGACTGTCTCTTGACGTGAACAGACATTGCCGGACACCGGACGCCTGACTTCCAGAGTGGTACATCGGCCTTAGATTACCAAGTAACGAAATTCATGTTCATAGGAAGCACGTTAAGTACCCACAATATTTTATTCTGTATTTTTTTTTTTCCTAATAATAACTAGGAACAATTGCGGTAGAAGTCTATTATTAATAATATATAATAAAGTGTAATATTAATACGTCCACGTGGTGGTGGGTGCACGTAGATTAGATGCGGGAGGCGATGGTCAGAAAACGACCGGACAGTTGGGCCGAGGTTTGAAAAATAATACGCGTTGCCTTACCCGACGGCCCTCCTGCGGTGGTCTCTGAAATTGACTTTTTGTATTTTCTTTTTTAATTCTTGAAATATAAACAGATAGACCGAAACTATTCCCGTGTTGACCCTCCGAGTGAAAAGTGAAAAAACCACCACCACCGCCACCGGCAGGCCCTATCAGCGAGATGCTTGGATAAATATTTAATTAGCTTTGCTGCGTTTTAAAAGATGATTATTAATATTAAATATTTAACCAGCCAGCCAGTGACTCGAGTGTTTCGTCCTTTGAATTACTTCGCATGGGAATATAATAATATATTCGAGAGACCGTCACCGACCCATGGTGTGTATATATTATTATATCGGCTTCGCGTGTTTTACAGAACTTTCCCGACCGCCGTGTCCAGCAATAGCTGTCCAGTCCTCTTACTCTTGACTTCAAATGGATATGACCTTTTACATTGAACATATAAATAGTACGTTTATACCATTTTTCTTCATCTTGTAAAGATAATTTTTAAGTCGCAACACAATAAACGACCTCGTTTTGCTAGCATGCATGGTTGGATAATAACACTTTTTAACATAATAATAATTAATATGTAAACATTAATTCAATTTCATCAAAAGTAATGTATTAAACATTTTTAATTTAATTCTTGAAATGTAATACTAAAATACTTATATCTACTGTACGACCGGAATTTTCACGAACAACTCGAATTCGTGTTAAATAATATATCCCATTTATTAAAATTTGTTGAACGTCGGATTATCAGAATCTATTGAGATTCTTAATTATGACGTATTTATAAAATTACAGATGTGTTAGTGACATTGTTAAGCTTGTAATAAAACATCATTACAAACAATTATATAAATCTTCTGAAAACAAATTTTATAAAGGAAAATAATATAAAAACTATATGTTAACATCATCACGTTTTTGTATCTTGTTGTAATGGCCTAGCTCAATATTTTTTACACCGAACATTTCACAATAATTGTACATAGTTATTTAAAACCCGTAACAATTTAAATAGGTAATGTTTAAAGAAAAATGTTTTCATTTATTAAAATATTCATTGCACTGGTGTTTTATTTTGTTAAATCTGCGTTGATCGGAAAGTTTAATTAAAAAATAAATCCATATATAAGGTTATGGTTTCATTAACTATATATAAATAACTTAAGCAGATTATGCATTTAAGACCGTAACACCATAATATAATGATGGATATTAGTCATAACATTTCATCACTTCGGACGTGAAATTAATAAAAATGCTGTGGTATCATATTATAGTCTACTCGATCATGAAATACAATTATAGTACCTATATATTTTATACGCATTAAGAAGTATGGTTAGCATAAAAAAAAATATGTACAATCGATATAAATTAGTAGAAGGATTTTAGCAATTGAAAATGCATTACAGTTTCACTTAAACTCGATAACGTGGTGTTTTGGCAGGTGGGTCCATAAAGTCGTCGTTATTAATCGTTTAACCTGGAGCAACCACCAAATTGATTTAGTAAAATTACTCCTATGAATTTATTAGCCTCAAACTATCCATTCAAATCGATATTTCTGCCACCAACGCAACTAATTGCAATGGCTATAAGCTCAGTAATTGGATCTATGAAAATCTACCAACCTTTCCAGTTGCTGGTTTATCGAGCTTAAATTGAAATCTGGGTTCATCACTTGTCAAGCGCACCCTCCACCACATTATTGCGTTGAGCGTGTTTCGTTTAACAAATAATAACCAGGGCCAATGCGGTAGCAAAATAGTCAGGCACCTAGGGCAGTACTAGTTTTGGGACGAAGACTTTTATAATATACCCTATTCCTTTAAAAAACTATAACTATTAAACAGGCGCAGTGTAAATTATACCTAAGGTTGGCCCCAAAAATAACAATATTCATATGACAGTAAGTTGTTCATCGATTATAGATGTTTGATTTTCAAGAGTAACTAAAATTATAAACTAATAGAATATTATTATTTTTGCAAGAATCTTCTACAAAATTAAAAAAACAAGATAGGTACAAGTTGCATTACACTTGTTTTAAATGTTTACTATTCGAATCCTGGGCAGTTGACTGTTTAATATTTGAATGTACCTACATTGAAAATTTGACTAGCCAAATTGAAATTTGCCACTATGTTTAATTAAAATAATTAAAAATGTAAATATTGAAATCGTTTATTTCCAAAAATGTTTCAATGGCTTATAACAATATATGAACATATTTATGGCACATATGGATTTTGTTTTTTATTTGTTAAACATTTAACTAGTAAAGAATGAATACGACCACCAATAATTTAGACACAATATAATTTTCAAAATAGTTTGTCTGTTTAATCGTTTTATTCCACGAACCTGTTCACACCATTTTACGGTACTTCGGTATTGGCTTCTAAGTTATTGAGTTACAAGTATTTTACCAAAATGTATTTATAACACTTGAAGTTCATGAACAATGAAAGTTTATTAATTTAATTTTAAAAACAAAAAATATTATAAAATTTATTTATTTAATATACTATACAATCAGCTTACATAAAATGGAAACAGTCTATTGATAGTTATTAATTATATTATTTATTAAACAAATAGTTTATACCAACAGTTAACACAATAGCCATAATAATATATTTTATACTCACTTTTTATTGACGAACTTCATGTAATTTCTTCAAAACGTTTCGGTATTCATCAAAAATTAAATTAAACAATTATTTTCGAGATTGTTTAGTAATATTATGTATTAATCACCAACCTCAATCGCCATATTAGTGTTATTTATTTTTTCATTAACGAATCACTTAAATAGAAACAATTTAAAATGTCTGTGTAACTGTTCACATTTTAAGTCTTTACTATTGATTATAAATAAAATAATATACAAAGAGTTTAAGTAATCCATATTATTTTACAAACTAAAAGTTCAAAAAGTAATCTCAACTGTACAATTTTATTTGATTTATTAGGTATGTAATATTATATTCAGCCAAAATTATTTTACCCTCCAAGTTCTCACTGGTATCACCAGATATTTGAGGACCGCGATGATCGTTATCTCTTTATTTTCTAATTTTTGTATCTATTGGTCATGTGAATCACCCTTTCCGGTTCCCATTTATTTCAAATGGACTAGAAACTTCAGTGGTCTGTCACAGAGTATTTTAACTTCACCGTCAACTTGTTGCGTGTATGGACAATTATCAGATATTATAATATCACAATACATCTGATTAGTTTAAATTAATTAAAATACGTATTTTTAAACTAATTTCATAAATTATTATTGAGTCAATTATCTACACAATACTTTTTCAACGACTAAAACGATTCTTTGAACAATTAATACATTTTTGTACAATTTAAAAAGTAACTATTTTTAATCATATTAATATGAATAGGTAGGAAAAATATCTCACCATGTTCATTGTTCAATAACCACACTGAGGATCAACACACTACGTTGTGGCTCTTTTAGCTCGAAGGATGATATTATATCACCTTATAATCAAAACTATAGACAAATTACATACATGATCTATAGTATTTTTAATTTAAATTGATATCTATGTTTTAGATTTTGTTAAAACACTTAAAACAGATATTAGCTTTGGGTTTACGCAATAAATATTGAAACATTTGAAAAATAATACTATTTTGATTTATAAAAGAGCAGCTTTATTACTTGACTTCAAAAAGTGTTGTAAATTAAAAATTGTAATTTAAGAAAAAAATATTAGATTTATTGTTGGTACCTTGTTGTTACGTTCATTAACTAAAAAAAAAAGTGTTTATCTAATTGAAATATTGTACAATATTCTACCCATACTCCACCTGCATCTATCCAACCATTTTATGTGCCCAAAAACTAAAACAAAAACTAAATATAAAAATAAAAAATGCAAACATAATTATGTGCATGACTAGCCAATCCTGGTTTCGGATATTTGGATTCCCTATTCATGTAATCAAAATCATGAAATTTGCAGCTTGTTATCCACGAAGGTCAGCAGATTGTCTATAGTTTTAAATAAATTGACATTCAATTGTAAGCAATGGTCGTTAATAAACTACTATGATCAACACTCAGATCAATAAATTGTCATTAAAATAAAATCAAGGAAACTTCAGAAAAATAAATGAATACTATTAGTCTCTTTAAACTATTGAATAAATCAACGTGGACATTTTTAAGTGATATAATTATTTATGACCAGCTGAATAAAATAATAATGGTTTTTTTGTGAAAAATTTTCTAATTTTCAAATTTTTCTACCAGGTATTGTTTATTCGGTGAAATATAATTAGTATTTAGTTCTAAACTCAAATTCTGTTGGATGAATTATTATTATTATTATTACACCTTTGGCAATATTGTCTTATACGCATAAGTCGTCACTGGCATAAGTCGTTTTAATGTGCTGTTTAAAAATAAATTTGTATTATGTTCAATGTTAATTTACAATAACGTTTAATTTTCTAACGAAACATAAAATTTACTTGTGTATATCGTCACGAGTGTACGTAGTGGTATGTTTGCTTAGAACTAAGGAGTATTTAATTCCGAGTATTTTTTAATAAATGAGTAATCCGAGACTTACACAATATGAAAATGCGTATAATGACTTTTTCTTACTTCCAGCTTAATAAAAGACAATTATAAAACTTAAAATAATTATACATAATGATTCAGTATCTTAATTTACAAGAACATTTTACATACTTCAGCTATTGTTATAAACTTATAATCCACGTCGCAGCTTTAATAACTATTTAAAATTTCAACAACAGCTCAAACAATTAATTAAACATAACATATTAGGTAGGTTTAATTACAACCATAATTGTTTACATATTTAAAGAGTTATTTCATCTTTTATTAAAATTGGTTGAATTGAATGTCAAATACATAAATTATAGTAACACATCATTTTGTTGAAATAAAAAAAAAAAAAACGTTATCTTTAAAAATACAAGTTTATTAGTCATAACTCATGACTCATGATAATTGTAAATGTTACTACATAGTTTTATCTTGGAAAACACATTTCGTACAAAATTATGTATTACGTTATCATGACGTAGATAATGAACACATTTTAATCTTCGTTGAATGAATATTTTCATAAAATAAACACTGATATTTACCAACCAACTACCAAGCACGAATATAAAACACGTTTAGTCAAATAATAATAATAACAATAATAATAAAAAAAAAAAAAAAACAGGAACAAAATAAAAATAAATATATTAAGTTTACACAATATCCATTCCGTGAGGATTATGCGATTTTTGTTATTTGTCTTAACATTGGAGGGTTGTAATGTAAAAAAAAAACGACAATAAACGGAATGATCGAGTCCAAACGTTGTAATCGCAATTTTAATAATGAGAATATGGGGGTGGTGAAAAGCGGTGGTAAAATGAAAAATACATTTTAAGGCTTTCGGAGACAGATGCGATTTTGAGGTTTTTCTTCAAAAAGTAGTGCGTTATAACTACTATAAAGATGCCGATTTGTATTTGACTGTGCGATATACGTATAATATTATCGTAACAAAACTACTCGACCACCCAACACTGTTAATCTGGTCCGAAATAAAAATCGCGAACATTTGTCACACGGTCGAACATCGTATGGTTTATCGTTTCGAAACAAACGACAATATTGTAAAATAATTGAAATAATTTTACGAAAATTGAGTCGACATTTTCACCGACACCATATTATAATGTATGCGTTATATATATGCATAATCGCGCTTGCAGTCTGAACACCATTATTTGAGTTGTGCGAGCGTTCTCGCGAATATTAATTATTTCGACTCGTACGTTCGAATGGCTGCGGTTTCCCGTTAAATTTCGAGATAAAAGGTATACAATACGAGCTGTGCGCCGGTAGCCGACACGCGTCTCGCGTGCACCCCGAAATGATTTTTTACGCGTTCCGCCTCCACCTCCACAGCAGCGGACGTCATAATATCGTTGTTTTCGTTTATTTTCTTAGAAATCGAAACCTAATAAAAACCGTCTACCCTCGGCGCGCGGAGGATATTATTATTATTCACATATTACACTCTGCGCACACACCACACGTCAATAATAAATTATATTACACGTTACGTTGTGCGTGTATATATAGCGTCGAACACGTTTTAGCATAACCCCAAGGATTATCCTCAGCCGCGTACATCGGTCGAAATTGACGTAGGAGTTTCGCTCGGTTCCCGAAACATTGGACATTATAATACAATATTGTTATTATTTTTATTATTTCTTCCCCGTATTACGCAAACTTCCATCATGCATAATATATTATACGTTCCACTCGTTTTTCCCTCTGTTTTTTTTTAAATTTATATTTATAGTTTTTATTAATTTTGACTCTCACTATTCTCCGCGGGCGTGCGCACTCGGTCTTTTTATTGTTATAACTATATAACTGATATTTAGCTATCATCATTTTTATTATTTTTTTTTTTTTTTTATCTTTGTGGCCGAAGACGCGGAGTATTGTGCATAAAATATGTGTAAACTAATGCGATTTGTGTATTCCCATCCCTCCGCGCAGGAGAAATGTACGTGGTTTTTCACGAGCTAGGGGTGGCGATTTTTTTCCCTGAGATATGCCAACCAACTCCTTTACCGAACGAGGACAATAATAATACGCACAATGGCAGGACACTCGCGTAATGCTCATAACTCATAAGTCATGCTACAGCTATGCTTGTCGAGCCCATAAAGACCAATCGAATTCCTAAAGGATATTTTTAGTCCATTGTTATTAAATAGAAGTGATATTGGAACGTTTTCACGAAATATCCGAAGGAATTCCTCGGATAAAAAAACTCCCAAGGTTCACGTCGCAACCAGCAGTAAAGAGGTTGCTATTTGAATTTTAAACTTAACACGCACCTACCTATTATTAATCTAACAAAATAATTTATACCTAAGCACAATATCTAATTGTGTGCACACTAAAAAACTACTACAGCTACAGTGAGAAATGTTACAAGCGTTACACACATTTAAAATAATATTATCATATGTTACAATACGTACGATAATATTATTGAAACGTGAGTCTATACTTCTGAAATGGGGAAAAGGATATTTTTTTTCTCCACAAAATGTAGACATAACATATAGTAGATTATAGATAACAATACTATATATAATATTTGATAACCATATTTATACTCTAAGTTTATGGATTTTAAGAAGTATGAATTATTTATTGTACATAAAAATACATAAAACATACAACTTTCAAATAGTGGGAGAGGCTAAAGCCCCTTAGTCCCACCTTTATCCGCGAATGATCATATTAAGTTTAAAAATTTCTCGTAAAATTTAAAATTGAACACATCAATACAATAATGTTTTTATGAAAAGAATGTCTTTCAAGTTTATTGCGCTTATGTTAAAGTAAAATTAATAGAAGAAGAAAAATTGTTTTCAGTGGAAAAAAATAACTAGATAGGTACTTATAAAACAATGCTTCTCAATTTTTATTTTTATGACGACAATAAAAAAATGTGTTAAAAATAATAATGTATGAGTACCACTAATTGTTTTTATCTATGAATTTTAATACATATTTCAATAGTGATAATTAAAAGCATATACATTTCAAGAAACTAATAAAAAAATCCAATTTATTAGATTTTTAGTATAAATAAATTAGTGTCGAAAACACTTTAATTACTTATATTTAGCACCCACACAGAACTGCATACATTTATAATAGAAATTCACATTAAACATATTATATTAAATCGTATTTTATTTCCTTATCGTAGAACATTAATTGATCGTTTATCGTTAATTCTGGTTAAAATATTATAAATACGAATTACATTTTTAATTGTCCCAAAAAATGTAATTATTTTATGACTTACAAAAATATTAATTTTTTCCATTTGTTTATTTATCCATTTTTTTTTAATTAACAATTAAACTTATATTTATTTTACACCTAGATAATAAAGATATGTACCAACTACGATACGCAAGTTTTAAAATATTCATTGGTTAGATATTCATGAGCTTTTAATTATTTCTACGTGATCATTATTATTTTATAATAACAAACAGTCATTAATCCTATAACATATTTTGTGGGGTGAAATACGACTGCGTACGGTGTACTTATCAGTGGTATCTATTTCCAAACACGTACTTTTAATTTATTTTATTTTAGTGCCATGTCGGCAAATAGTACTAATCTTACAAATGTATACTGCAAATAAATTTAAATAAATCAAAATAATAATAAAACGGTCCAGTTAGCTTCTACCAAATGTATAACGTCCAAAATTGGTGATCACTCGCCATATTATAGTAATATCCGAGTTGAAACAATGACAAATATCTGTTCCCTGGTGAGGTAGTGAGGTATCCATACTAATATTGTTCTACATATATATCTTAAAACAACAATTAAAATGTTACATAATAATTACCTACAAAGTACACAACCATGTTAATTTATATAAGGTAGGAAAAAAACTTTTTATTTTTTTTTATCGCTTTATAAAAAATTGCAGAATATTATACGTTTGACATCGTATGAGTGACATTGACTATTGCGTCGTATCGTTCGTTCTTGAAATACAACTCAATCTTGTTCATAAAACGGTAATTCGGGTTGTTTTTTATGGGAATAGGTATCGCTTTACACAGTCTAAACGTTTTATTTTCCACTTCGGTGTTTTACTATTCACTGGACTCAAAAATCTGTTTTAAATCCCTCTATACTTTATCAAATAAAGTGGAATCCATAATATATGATAATAATATTATAGTGAAGTGTGAGCTGTTGATGTGAAATAGTCTGTCACGCTTCCGACGATTTCCGATGGCCAATACTATGATGACGTGTGTACAATACTATGCGATATGGGTAGTTATGTGAATTTCTAGGCGTTATTTCGTGTGGTTTACAACAGACTTTATGACAATATCGTCGTTTTATAGGAATCGTGAAATCCAAAAAAAAATCGAACATTACGTCCGGTTCGAGTTATTTTGTTATTTAGGTATGTTTGTTATTCCCGCGATTCCACGTTTGTTTGGATCCCGTTTCGTAAAAGTAATTTTATACGAATCTAAAAAAATGTCTCACCGCCATTCAGCCAGATGTCATCTCACACGTGTATCGTACGCATAGAGCAGCAAAAAAAAAAAAACACAATATATTCTTCTATTTATTTGCACGAATAAACATAGTGCATAGTACCTATATTATGGTATACAACAACGTATTCGGTAGTATTTGTATGGTTCTTGAAAACATAATATAATATCCAAAATTATTATAATAATTTTGGATGGACGCATTTAAAATATTAATAAACCTTTGTAATAATTACTTACTTACTATGAATTTTTTTGTAATGTAACGTTAGCAAATATTACAAGATTATTATGTGACAGTAATATTTAAGAATTAGTTTATTATTGGAAAGTACGTGTTTAACCCACATCACTCGAGCACATTTGAAACCATTAGCGCTATCCAGTGAAATAATTCCTAACCTTAAGTACCGGCGCGTGATGCTACACGATGTATATTCGTGTGAAATATGTAATAATATACAAGAAAAGATGCAAACTTAATTATATTTTTGATATAAAAATGTCGTAAATTATAGCTAATACATTTATATTTTCAAAACTTTTGCACTCTGCAATTATTTTAGTTTACATCTTCACAAAAAATATGTAATATTATGAATCCAACGCATTAGATACCTAGATTTGTTTACTGCTAAATATTTTTGAAAGTAGTGGAATATTAAAACGTTTATAACTTGTAATACTATTATCTAAATTTCCATTAAAAGTTAATAGTTCAAGACAGTTTATTTTTACCTAAAATCGCTCAAAACTAGAAAATAACAATATACCCAATTAGTATATCTATACTTCTGCCTATTTTCCAAATTGAAAATGGTTTCCTATAACGAATGTTGGATTAATAATGTCAATTTTTGTCGATACGATTGTCAAGTAGGTACATACTAATATTATAGTTATGACACATTTATGACTAGTAATGACTTGCCAGTTACGTTTGTACTTACACATTCACACGATATTTATAACCGCACTTAGAATATTGCTTAAAATTAAATTCCTCAAAACTATTGGTAATAAATCATGTACAAATAAAATAAAGTTTTTATTTTTGATTAAAATATTTAATATAACATACAAATTCCAACCAACTAATAATATTGTGGTCGGAAATCGTGTTGATTATTGTATATTTTGTTAAATGAATGTTTTAAACTTTGAACAATAGATGGCGCGTAGTGTTTTGGCAGTGAACGTACATAATATTGTTTTTGTCTTGACATAATATTGTTATTCAATAAAAGTGTATAGGTTAAAATATGACTAAAAGTACATTTTGAATTATTTAACTGATAATTTCGAAGTAAAACAACATTTTTAATATTTTTTTTTTGAAAAAGAAGAAGTTGACAAATTATTTTGGCGTTTCCAAAGTTTTATAAATAGATTAAAACATCACTCGGGGGGTGTGAATGGTATGTGCAGGAATCAATATTAACATTTTTATATAAATCTCTAACTTATGTGTATGGAGATTAAAAACATGATTGTTTATTTTATACCACAGTGAAATGTATACAAATGTTTGAATCTTGGAAACCACGTGTTGTCGTGTTCATGATTTAGACCTAATATCATTATGACAAAATCACACCTACTTAAAAGTTAAGATGATTCTATTTAGATTATGTCAGAATATCTTTGAGCTCTAATCTAACGATTTTTAATATTCAATTTATTACAATAATTGCGTAAAAGTCCTATTTGTATTTTTAAATCCTTAAGTATTAAGCAGTTTATAATATAGATACAATAAAGCAGTTATTCAAAGTTAGATTTCTACAATAATCTAGAAAAAAGACGGACAAGCTTAAATGTATTTTTTAAATCATACTTTGTTAGCGGCTTAGTAGGCGTGTGTTTTTCTGGGTTTTACGGTCCAAATCTAATAATTTTTTTTTTTTGAAACAATTTATATACCTATATATTTGTTTAATGCAGTGAAATACACACACATGCCAAATATGTGAACGGTGTGTGAGACACTCATTCAAATTATCGTTTACTACTCACCGCAACAGATACAGTAGGTATACATGTAACCAGTGGCCACACAGGTTAAAATAATTGCCAAGGTATCGAATATTTCTCAGAATTGGAGCACTTTCAATCCCCTAATTATGTTTTATTTGTGTAGCTTTTTGTAATTTTTCTTATGCTCAAAATCCAGAATTATTCTAGGTAAGTTTTAGTATCTCTGACAATAAATAAATAAATTGACAAGTAGAACGTATAAATTCATTAATAAATGGTAAACAAAAAATAAAATAATAACAATCATTGACTTTTGAAACGAGCTAAATCATTACATATAATACTCCTAACCAGAGCCGTGCCGTTAAGGCGCCCGGTGCCAATGCGATTTTGTACACAAAAATACGCTCTACGGGAATAGGGATCCTGCGCGGTAGAATCAACCAAATTTGATAATTTTTTTTTAACTAATAGAGGGAAATATTCTACGGGCCGCATCGATCTTAGTTTTATAATATTTTAATCTCAAACTTTTAAAAAAGTCTTTAAAAAAAGAGACAATTTTAAGCTTTTTTTACAAATTTTTTTTTATCATTATTCAAAATAAAGTAAAAAATCTGAGCTCGATGCGTAGAATATTATTGTGTATCAATTAAAAAAAAAATTATCTGGAAATATTCAATCGACAATGAGTCATCCATATTCCCGTAAAGTCATTTACGTCAGTCGAATGGGCAACTAATAATTCGTCTTTTGTTAATTCTATGACATGTGACTGCGAGTGCGTTCGCGTCTTTCATATGCGGGTAAGTAGAGGGTCCTCTTACACTAATAACCATTTACGATCCAACACATTGACAAGTTCGTATGGCGCCGAAACAATATGTGATTAAGGTTGCCAATAATTTGCTCCTTAATAAATAGCCGGCACCGGGGGCCTTAAGATTTGGCGCCCAGGGCAAAATTAAAAATATTCGCCCCTTATTTTATTTATTATTAATCATAAATTATAATAAAGAATTGTTGGCGCCCCTTTAAACCATGCCCCCTAGTCCCCCCCCCACGGCACAGCTCTGCTCCTAATTACTTGGATACATTACATGTAGGTATTTATAAAAATAATTGGAAAAATGGTGTGTCAACTAATAAAAACTTTAATACGATTTTAACATTTGAACTATTTTAACGATCTTCCGAGTTTGTAAGACAGCCTAACAGAGCACAAACATTATTGTACGACAGTTGTTTTTATTTGTATTGGACACGTTTTTCTTTTTATGTGGAAATAAACATTAAAATGTGATAGTCACATTTTTGTGTATGATATTAATATCTCATTTTTTTACTTAACCTGTGCTTCTAACGTTTTAAATGTCCACCTTTATACAGGTATGAAGTTTTATTTTAAAAATATGATATTATTAATATTATAAACATACCTACATATTATCCAAGTATATTTATTAAGTCTTTAAATTGATGATGGTTTGTTGTCAAATTGCCTTAATGTAACTACATAGTTGATAATACGCTATAGGTAACAGTTTAACAATAATTCATTTTTTTTTTTGTTATTTAGTAATTTAAAAGTTTCCTTGGCTTAGTCATCTAAACTTAGTGGTAATTTGCACCAAAAAATACATTTCTTAACATTAGGAATTAGATAGAGTTAAAACGATGACACTAAATAGTAAAATATTATAATAACAATAATAATAATAATAATAAATAATAGTTATATAATAGAAATAGATTTAATATACTATAACTATATATTAACATTAGTGTCTTTTTTATATTATTTTTATCTCATTTATGCATAATATATACAATTTATTTTATATTATTAATTTTTATTTTATTATATGAGAACATCGTGGGGGCTTCCACGTTTGAGTCGACGAAAGGTATTAATGTTGTTTAGGTGGAAGTATTGTAAGCTACTGGCATGTTTTATGTGGTCAAAGAAGTTAATTGATACCATATTAGCATAATGTTTGATTGAAGGTTGCTTGAAATCGGTATTAAGTGCTTTATGTTTTGTATAAACTAAGAAGCATCTTAATATTTTTGATTAGAACATTTTTATTTTATTTTAAATTGTTTTGACACAATTATCCTAAACGGGCTTAACAATTTCTTATAATCTTCGTGCATGTAAATTCGCTTACTAACCAGTGCTAATAATAGTATTATTCTTATGTCCTTTGTAATGTTAACAAAATAACTATTATTAGAGCTCAGAAGTTATATGAGTTATATATAATGATTCTATATGCTTTTAATATGTATCAGATCGAGCTATAAATTATATTTGTCAAATATATAAAATAAGAGCATTTTTAGTATTTTCTAAAACAAATCGTACGTTATTTTTTATTTTATTTCTTACCTATTTAGTACATGATCGTTTAGTTTAAACCGTACTACCGATAGTTATACACCGGTATTTTACTATTTTATATTTTTGCACAGAGTAAAACTAATCAAATCTCGGCCGTTTTCATAAAAAAAAATTCTGATATTACAATGTGCTTTATACTTACCTACCTACTTTATAGAGTAACTCACATGCTTTGTTCTTGTACGTCCATTATAATATTACAGTAAACACCTTTAAGGCTCATTTAAACGTTAAGACGTGCATGACTATTTGAATAGAAAATTTACCTAACATCGGTGCGTTTTGGTTGTAGACTAAGAAACATTATCAATCAAATAATTAACATAATCTCCATAATACAATGAAAATATTAAAAAACGTTATTTTCATGAAATTCTGAATATAAATCTATGTTCAATAATGCTAATATATGATATTTGGTTTCGTAGGCGACGGCGTGGTAAAAAAAGATCGTCCCGGGAACGAAATAGCCGACGTCATGAAATCGACGGCCAGCGGCGGTTCTCCGGACGGATCAGTTGAGGCAGCAATTGTTGTGGCTCAGGACAACGGGGCTGACGACCGGGCGGCTACCACCATACAGGCCGTGTACCGCGGTTTCCGGGCCCGGAAGTACGTGGAGGCAGTGCACGCGGCCGCGGTCAAGATCCAGGCGGGCTTCCGGGGCTACCGGGTCCGGCAGTCCCTGAAGAACGCGGCCCCGTCCACGGCCACAACGACCACGGACGAGAGCCAGTGTTGGTCGGACGACGACCAAAAGTCGGTCGTGTCTGTCACCTATGCGCCGCTCAAGGAGTACGGGTGCGAGCCACGTGGCGCCGGCGACGGACGAGGGGACGGCGACGAAGGCAGTGACGACGGGTCTAGTTCCGGCGTTGTTTGTGCTGAAAAAAGTGTTTCCGGAGGCGTTGGTGGCGGCGGAGGCGTTGGTGCCGGCGATGACGGTGGTGGCAATGGACGCATTAGTGTCTGTAGTATTGGTGATGGTCCTATTGACGGAGGTGTCGTTGTTTACGAGGGTGACGATGGCGAAGACGATCAGATGCTGACGGGCGACGACGAAGTCTTTGAACCCGACGAAAGGGACGTCGGTGGCGTTGGTGGCGGCGGTGTGGCCGGACATCCGGTGACGAATCCGACTACCGCTGTACCGGAACCGGCGAATCCGACCGGAGTGTCCGCGCTGGACGATGCGGCCGAAGCAGAAGCGCTGGTCCAAGCGGCCGTCAAGATACAGGCCAGGGTCCGCGGTTTCGCGGCCAGAAAACGTTTGAACGAGGAGAAGAACGACGGCGCCGACAAACAATAAGCGTTAATAATAATATTAATATAATAAAAAATATGTTATAATATATATCATACTCCTCGGTTTTAAAATATTGACAGTTGTTGTTTCTCTCTCTCTCTCTCTCCATTTGTCTCTCTAATCCTTTCTCCATCGATCTGTCTACTTATATTATACTCTAACTGTCCAACAATATGCTCTCGCTCTTATTTATTGAACGCCAGTCTTACAACAATAACAATAACAATAATAATAATAATAAAAAATAGTTTTTGCGCACACGGGTGACAGATACAAGAATTATTACGCGTACGAATTATTACAGTATATGCTCTGTATACGGTCATTTCGCGATAACTCGCAAAAAATAATATGTTGTAAAAAGACTTAAATATAATTTTGAAAATGCACACATGGTTTTTCGATTGGTTACCGTGTTTTTTGCTATTTTTGATTCTATTTTTGTTTTTTGAATAATTATAATAATTGTTGTTACAGCATAACAATTATTTGATTCATCATATTATTATCTAACACCTATACACACGTTTCCTCACGTCCAACCGTAAACCGTACATACGTATTAAATTAATTTCACGCATTTTACCGGAAACTTACAAATTTTCAATTATATAATAATATATTTTCTAGCTAATACAATAATTTATTGGTCCAAGGATTGGAAAAACTTTTAACAACACCAAATTACTATATGCCTGTCACCCGTGATTTTATTTTAAGTATATTTTCATGTTTCATTGTACTCTATTCATTAAGTTTATAATATTTACTCGTTGCCCAAGCAACAAATTAATAAATTAAGTAGTGTTTAAAATTAACCTTAATTTATTTGTCATCTCAAACACTTTCGTTGTCAATGATTCGATTTTAAATTAAGGTTAAGACAATGGACAATTCAGTGATGATATAATAATTGTTATTTCTACTCATTATCTGTATTTATGTTGAATTAGGTAGATATGAAAATTGTGTGGTTTAAAAAATATAGAAAAGTATAAAATACATAAACTATAATACTAATCAAGTCAATGCTTTATTAAATGTCTGTAAGATAGTTATACTGGCTACTTAATCTATTGTTTAGTTCACGTTTATATTCATATTTAAACATTAGTACCTATCTGATTAAATATTATACTATGAAGTATTTACATAATTTATTGTTTTTAAGCATTATCAGTATATTGGAAAAATATTATATTCCATAGAACTTATTAAATAATATTAGATAATTATATTCATTGTAGTTATAGATATTATACATACATATTATGTACTTTGAATGTCGTTTCTAAACGAATATTAGTTAGTTAGCTTATAATATAAGCATTATAGGTAGATAAATTTGAATTTTTTAATTTTAATCGAACCAGGGAGACATAGCTCTATAACTTATACAATTATAGCTACCTAATTAATTATCAGTTGCTAAATAACTTTCAGTTTCATGGATATAAAAGTTGTTATTCTATAAAAATAAGTCGACTAAAAATGACATGTAAAAAATAGCTTGAAATAATACAAATTGATTAAAAAAAATTAAAACTCATAACTTTCTGAAAATGTTCAACTCCATTGTGTAATTTATTAATACAATAACATTGTTCTTTACAATATGTAAATGATACCTATTTTTCATATTTTCTTTGAAAACTTCAATCATAGACCATAATACAATAATATTACTTATATCATTGTACATATAGTTATAAATTAAGATTCCGAAATTAACAACAGTAAAAACTCAGCTTTTATTTAATATTAAAAAAAAATAAATAAATAAATAATAATAATAATTTTTAAATCTTTTAACTATTACCGTTTTTTTTTTTATGAACCCATGACATTTTATGTTTACATAGACACATATTTTTAACTCTAATTGTTGATGTTGCTTGTTGATAAATAATACAGTTTATGAAATAAAAATAGTTAAAATTCTCATTGAAAAATACTCAAATAATTGACCGTATAACTACCAGTTAAATATTTCAAATGTCTTCAATATGAATAATTACAGCAGGTAGTGTGGAAGGGATAAAAATAATTATTTTTTCTTCAGTATATTTCCTTTATTATTTTTTTTTCATGGTTTTTATTCATCGGTGTTTTTATTCAAATATTACGTATTTCCTGTTTAACAAATAATAATATTACAAGATGAATCGCTTCGATACGTTTCAAATAAGTTTAATTAAATACAAGCACATTAAAATACTTTTTAAAATTGACCTAATAGTAAAATTTTTACAGTTGAATACAGTTAAATTTTCGGATACTGTAATTATTATGCACTTATGGACAAAGTATAATACTTGACATAATTTTAGAGCTATGTCTCATATTTCAATATATTTATCTATGTGAAGTGTTTTGACCATTTTCGAAATGGTATATACGTAAATTATAGTTCAATACCTACATATTAATCATTTAATCAAAACCTTTAGATATAAACACGATTATTGTATTTATTCTTATTTGTTTGTTATCAATGTATTACCTAATATTTTTTTTTATTTTATTTTTTTGTCATAAATCACATATACGAATATAACTATTTTCGTTCACAATACGTATGTAAAGTATCCCGGGTTAATGTACATAAACACACGTAGGGAAGAGAATCTGGTTTGATTTCAACTGGCCATATCAAAATTTTGACAGAATGAAGACGGTTCCTATGAGTAGAGTGTAATGGGGTTAACAACGAGTTATGTTGTTCTTTTTTTTGTTTAAAGAATAGAAATATCTTCGAGGGGAAAAAAAAGGAATGCCATACATTAAGTCTTTTATATATCCTCTAGTAATGCATTGCAGTCGGACACATTACCTGTATCCCAGGGGAGCGAAATGTTTATATCACTGACAGAAAGTATAAGCTCGTATGATGCTAAAAGGCCACTGAGAGAATGACCGTGATTGAAACCCAGTAAAACGGAAGTCTTGTAGCTCAAATCATTCTGATTGCGAAACACGTTAAAGAAAAACTACTTTTCACTCGTAACTATACGAGTTGATTGATTTTATTTCACAAGTTACGGAATTATTCGATTTCAGTATATTATATAGGTTTATACCTAAAATATATTTAATATATGGTTTTATTTTTTTTTTTAATAAAAGTTCCTTATAAACACAAGTAAAACAATTTTAAATCAATAAACCATTGGTTGACCTTTCGAAGTTTAATTTACGTTTCAAATTCATTATGAAAATTCCGGGACCAATCCACTAGGTAAAGGTTATTATCCAACATTAATAGAAAAATATTATTACGATGGGATACGTGATTGTTAAAAATAGTTTTATTTTATTGTTTGTATTTTGAATTTTCCATAGAACTTAAGATATGTCTTGTATCCATTTCAGAACGTATAATAATACTTTTTTTCATATTGTTGTGTGTGTTTATAATAAATTATATACTGAATTTAAAAAAAAAAAACACCGTATAAAACATTTTTTTTTCTGATAAATGCTTAAAACAATATTATTATTATATTGAATTAATTACAAGTTATTTAGTCATATATGAGTGGTTTGATGAAAAATGAGTTTTATTATATTAATTACTCCTTGTGTCCTAGTTCCAAAACTAAATTGGTTGCTAAACAATGATTGGTTATTAGTTGTATGATTAAGTTTACTTTATTATAAGAAACTATAAGACACATTTTTTGATCAAACAATCTTACAATATATTAGATCCGCGTTAATTTTTTTTTTTTGACAAACAATATAATTTCTGTTAACCATTTACCCGATTTGATCGTTGTCTAATATATTTTGTTTAAATTTATTTACTAATAAAATTCAACTACTTCTTATCAACCAGCAGAACATTATAACTAAGTATAAAATACATAATAGTTGTATTGTAAGAAAACGGTACTATACTGCGGAAATTAAAAAAGATCTTATTAACCGTAAAACATTTACAAAAACAAAAACCAAACCAAAACATTAAATAAACTAATAACGTTTTTACACATAAAAACTGAAACTGAAATAATTTTCAAAAAAAGAATAGTATTTTTAATATAAATATAAACATAATCTAAATCATACCGGAGTACCACGGGGCTTTGATCATTCTTCTGAAATATACTACGTAATTTACTGCCTTTAGACCATATAGTTACTGTTCTAGCCATCAGTAGAAATCTCATTCAAGTTATAAGTCTCGACTATTTAATGATCGCACAAACAAAATTGAGGCTAGGGCAAAATAACTATGTATCAAAATATGTATTGCTATTTATTTTTTAAAATTTTTACTGTGTATTATAAAATCAATGCTCGCATATACTAAGACTAACAAATCTGGACAAATCAGGTTCACTTTAAAAATATTTCCTCGAAAATATCCTCAACTACCTATTTATTGTGAACAACACTCCCATCTCTGTATGAACAGAAATATAATATTAAGGTATTATTATTAGATAAATCTGGGTTCTTTGCACGCGACGATATCGTCTTAGGGAAAACAAATCGGCCAATAAAATACTATTACATCAATTCCGTTTTCAACTAAAATAATCTTCTTCTATATAAATAAAAATCTAATGCTGTTTGTTAGTCTCGCTAAAACTCGAAAACGGCTGGACCGCTCATTTTGGTCTTAAATTATTTGTGGAAGTCCAGAGAAGGTTTAAAAGGTGAGTGAGTATGAAAATGTTAGGAAGTAATTTTTT